>KB672846.1:470026-501818 GCA_000349145.1 Anopheles dirus
AGCAAACCCATTTACCACGTCGCTAAATCGTGCGAAACTCACAACGCTCTCGCTGAGCTGAGACAAAAAGTGAATGACGTTACGAACATTATCGCTGCTAATTTTTTCCGCGTGCGAGCAGCATCCGACAGATCTGCTGATAAAAAATGCAAACCAAAAATCTGTTCCGTAGCTGAGCAAGAAACAAAACACGGCGGTAAACAAGCTCCTGCCACGGGGCAACGTGCAACTAGCCAAACGTGGACGTGGAGCACGAAAAACACGAGCACGATGCAGCAGCAGCAGCGAAATGGGCGTGTAATAAATCATTGTTTGAAAGTGAAGTGCTCTCGATGTTTGCCTGGCTGACATGGTTGATCGTTTCGTGCATGTGTGTGTGTATCCGGGCGGATATGCGATGTGCTCGGACTTGGCATTCTCGAGTCTGGTCGCCAGCGATCCATTTCTTCTCTGCATTCATACCGCGCTGTTGAACGATTTCGGAGAACTTGACGCATAAGTATATACGCAAAACCCTAGCAAAAACGAGCATACGAAATTTTGCTGCCACCCATCAGCAAACGGTCGCCCCACAACAGTGCCACAACACATATGGACGCCACGTGATGATGGACGATATTTGGATCTGATTTTTTGTTTCTCACTTTCTCTCTCTCTCTTCTGTTCAGTATCATCAAAGTTTTCTTTTCTATTCAACGCTGTATATTTTATAGCACGATCGGAAACCCATTTTTTATCAACAACAGGAAACAAAAGGCGAAACACAGCACAAACTAGACGAACGTGCGACCTGGGGGTCTGGTGAATCAGTATTTATCGCAAATCGGATGTACACGTTCATTGAAGTAACAATAAATTTTCATCATCTGGGGCGTTTTTCATTCCGTGCTGTTTTTTGTGTTGTTTTCGTTTTTTACCATCTCCCAAATCCGAAGCTTCTAAAACCCAACGGCTGGACGCAGCCGATCAGGTGATTTAGAGCGCGCTGAAAGCTTCCAGCGCTTGGAAGGAAGCGCCATAATTTGGCAAATGGCACCCACTCCCACTCCCGATCGCGTAACAACAAATAACGATAATTCCGTGCGCTCAGTAAGTGCCATAAATTATTGCACACAGACACACACACACACACAGATACTCCTCCCGCCCGTTAGTATTGTGCCGGACTGAGCCCGAGCGTCGAATGCAACAGCATCGCAGATGCATCGAAAGAAGACGAAAGACGAACGGAAATTGAGATTCAAAATGGATCCGCATCCGGGTTAGGTTCCGGGTGGTTTGGTGGGAGTTCGGTGGGAGGCGCAGAAAACAAATTACCCTCGGTCCATTGTTGCGGCGGAGTCGGACCACCAGCGGTTGCTGGCGGCGGTGACTTTCTTCAGTCGGACGCGCGCAAGACAAATCCACGACGGCCGCGGAGCTGATGACAGCACGCGACGACGGCCGCAGGATTGCCCTAATGACCGCTGTGGGACGTGGCGAGGAATTAAGATAGATTACACCAAACGAGGCGCGCAAATGGATCATTCGCTTGGTGTGGGATGTGCGCTGAAGCGGCGTGTTGGGATGTGGAGAGGATATGTTTTAAAAGCGTAAAAGCCAACATTAACGATTGACAAGCAGGTGGGAAAGAAAACTATATCGAAAAAGGACCTCCGACTCGTGCAAATTCTAGAAAATATTCAAAAAAAATAGCCAAATGTATCTATCAGTTTACCCATCTTTTAAAATCTTCGATAGCAGATGGTATAAATTGAATTTCTTCAAAGAACTCGTTTTTTTCTCGTTCTGATTACTGTGTATCTATTTTATTTCTCAGCCATCAAACCCGACTCCAACGATTCCAGCGACTTGAAAATAGGACAATGAGACTAGTTTCGGATCATGATAGGTAGAATGCTAGAAATCCTTCAATCGATGTCCAATACTCAGTGGATTGTGTATCAAACAATAATTTTGTTTAAATTTTATATTTTTTCGATGTTTTTAACACTATCTCAGATATTTTAAAACGCATCCCAACGTGTTATGTAATGTGACTCAATAAGGCATAACTTATCAACGGATTCAAAACATCGAAAAACCTTCCAACCTTCTTTGCAGTGCATGCCCAACACTCCTTACCCTACATGTCCATATATCTATCTCAATACCAAGAGAAGCAATCAACGCACTGAATATGACAGAGTTTCAACGACTGTGTATTACGTAGTCCGTATCATAGCTAAACTACCATCTGTGTATACGACCGCTCACGAAAAATAGTTTTCTCGATAATAATCGTTTTGAATTCTATGCAGTTTGGGGCTCTAAAGACAAAATTTCGTATATTTTGAGATTTAGATTATTTTTTGTATGTAATTTGTATATTTTTGATTACATGTTCCGTTTTCAGTTAAGCTAGGTTATAATAACTGAAAGATTAACTTTAAACTATGTGAATACATCACTGAATAAACACTCGCAACACGTTCAAGTAAATAACGAAATATAATAAAAATACATAATAAACTACGTGAAAAATTGCAAATTATCATAAAACGAGGAGGAAGATTTTTTTTTGTATTTTACCATTAAACATAAACTATCAGCGTCATTGATCTACGGCAACCTCCAAACGCTTCCGAGACTTCGGTCACATTGATTACGATCAATCCAAGGCGCACATGCGAAACCAATGCAAATGAAATTGCGAATCGGTCCCGAAACCCGTGGGTCGTCTTCGGTGCGAAACAGGGGCAAATAAATATAACCCTTGCCACGACGACAACGCTACGAATGGAACCCGGTGGTACATCTGCTCACGGGTCAATGCGCCATCGCCGGCGCAGGTTGATTGTGCTTCCCTGGAAACGGTGGCGTTTGAAAAGTATAAGACATCAAAGTTGAACCCACGCCGGGTCTCGCTGTTTTTTGTGTCTGTTTTTATCTGTCGCATCGAAGAGCGAGAGAGAAGGAGAGAGGGAGAGAAAAAACGCGTCGAAAGATCAATGGGACCGAACGCGTACGGGGAACATGAACCATGCCCGCCGTTAGCCGAACTTCAATCATACTTTCGATGATGAAAAACCCCACATCCCCACACGCCTCCACGCGGGTCCACGGTGCAAAACCGGCGGGCGAAGCTGGGTCAGTAGCGTCGTGACAGCGCGCAGACCCATCATAAATTGCAAAGCCGTGCCCACCCACCCTGGCGGAGTACATTTGTGGCTTCGCGAAAATATCACAAACCAGTCAGTCAATACCATTTCCCCGAGTCCCTGCGTTCCTGGCCCATCCCGCGCGCCCCACCGATGTGGGTCAATCGCATTACGGCTTCCGGTGAAACGCGTCCGGGGCGGAAGGCAGCACAGTGAGGCCCACCCACACCCAAGCCCGGCCAGCTGTTTGTGGCAATCAATATTTTCTGCCAGGTTAATACGATTCACCGGGCTGCGGCTTCCGTTGATTGCGGCGCGTAACAAGATTACGGGTCGTTCGGAGGGCGAATGCCGAATTGTTCGCCGGACAGCATCCGAAACTGCACCGGACGACCGAAATTAAACCATCGGCCAAAGTGATGGCCATGATGATGATGGTGATGATGGTACGATTCGTGGACGATGCACTCGAAAGTGCTGTAGATTTAATTTGCGCGATATTTCATTTGACCAATCAAACGCCCCTGGGAGCCGTGCTCCGTGGACGATAGTTCGCTCGCGGAAGTGACACTAATGGAATCAGCGGATGATAGGGAGTGCGATGTTTCGCTGAGTGTTTCATCAAGCTCAAGGCACTCCCTTCGTTTATTTCAGAAGAAAATTATCGGCTTTTTATCGGTTGACTGGCACATCCGTGAGAAGAAACTGTAGCGTTCTTCCTAGTGACATTGAGATTTATTAAGTTTGTTATGTACCGTTTAATGACAAGAAACTATCGACGGCAATACACTGATAATGGAGACAATCCGATAAATCAATTTCTTAAGTATAGCTTTATCACCAATACAGTTTGAAGGGTGGCTGTATGGCTGGTGCTTTGTGAGCGCTTCCTGGATTACAGAATAGAATGGTGCGACAATACAATCCCTGACGAACAAGATATGTTATCTGACTAATATTGAGACTTTTCGTTCTGATGTAAAATAGAATATAACGCACGACTTTATACTACACGTCCTCTTTATGTTCCGAATTCGCAGTTCTCAATATCCCTTTAACAATGCACGAAATTATCTTAAATATTATTACGATTAAAGCTTTAATCATTTGTTGTTTATTTACACATTTCTCGATCACCAACCGGGTGGTAACTGGACGTTTAAATGCATGTCTTATCCTTAAAAAAAAAACACTGTAAACGAAACATTGTAACACATTAAAAAGGCGGGCTCGGTGCGCGCTTCGCGCGTCCCCGAAGATCCCTAGTTAAGCTTCTCGATCACCACGTTCGTGGTGGACTTCACCTTCAGAAAGAACGGTGACTCCTGCTCCGGCAGAAAGGTGGACGGGCGCACCTGATACACACCGGCCGGTATCGCCTCGAGATCGAGCACACAGAACCCGGACCGGTAGACGCCGGTTTTCTGCGACACGAACGGTGCCGTGCGGGTCTCATCCGCCAGCGACGCGACCGTCAGATCCAGCCCCACCTGGTACACCTTCGGGCCGCGCAGCTCGATCACCAGATCGCTCGTGTCGGCCGGACCGACGTGCAGCCGGTACAGTGGGTTGTTCTTGTACGTCTGCGGGTGATTCAGGCAACCGCCCGCCGTCTTGCCCTTCCACTCACCGTTCAGCTGTGCGGGGAAGCGAAGGGAAAGCAGAATTAAGAACCACGCTCAAAACAGGGGACCGCACGCACAACACACTCACATTCTCCACCGTCGAGTAGCGCGGCCCAAGCTGCTTCAGCTCGAACTTCGTGCGGCTGTACGCCCGCAGCGAGTAGTAGATGGTGGCCGTCTTTTCGTACTGCGACACGACCAGCGTGTACCGCCGTTCCGCACCCGGGTCCAGCCGGATCTTGCACAGATAGTGCGGGCTGTTGATGCGCACCCCGTCGATGTACGGCGGCGGATCGGTCGGATAGTAAACGCGCCTCCCGCTGCTATTGTACACCAGCACCGTAATGTACTCGTGGTTTTCGCGGAAATCTTCGATGCTCGTTATGTGCCGCGTCAGCAGTATCCACACCGAGCCCCGTCCGGCCGGAACCGTCAGGCTGAACTGCGGATTGTCGCCCACATTGTACGCGTCCTTCGTCGGACCGACCCCGGCACTCCACGACTGGTGGATGCAGTACGTGTACTGGAACAGCGCCGGGTCCCAGTTGAGGTAGAACACGTCGAAGAAGTTCATGATCGACCGGTAGTCGATCCAAAACACGCCATTGTCGTACGTGGCCGCCAGCTTCGGATCGTAGCCGAGCGTCCGCTGCAGCTCCGGCGTCCAGTGCACCACGTCCAGCTCGGAGTAGTTGCCCCGCCAGCGCAGATGCGACCAGGGGTTCTTCAGCTGCAGCAGCTTCACACCGTCGATCTCGCGCATATCGAGCACGGCGTACGCGTGCGTCGACACAAGCCCCGTCCGTTCGGCTTCCGCGTCGGTCAGTTCGCCCGTCGCCACGGTGACCAGACACCGGCCCATGCTGAGCCCTTCCTGCAGCCGGGCGAATACTGCGTCCGCGTTGAAGTCCGGTTCGGTTGATTTGACCAACGCACGCTCCGGGATCCAACCGGTCAGCGCGTGCAGGTCGATATTCTGCAGAAGAATCAAGAAAATCGATTATAACGTTAAAATCACCATTATAAACAAAATCTCTTGAAATTGATTTGCAGCCTAATATTCACAAATTAGAGTAGAGCACAAAGTGTATCAATTAACCCGGAAGCAAACCGTTTGCATGCATTATGTCGGCATGATAAACGATCCACCCAGTCATGTCCAAAGCGGAACGTTTCTTTTTGTGCACCGATCAAACAAGACCCGATCAAGATACCCGAACCAAGTTTCCCATGATAAATGCGAGCACCAAGGCACTATTTGGGAGCACTTGGTTGAAGAAGAGGCGAAAGACCTCATAGGTCAAAGCCTCTATAAACATTCAAACAACAACAACTTGGTTGAAGAGCAAAGCAAAAAGGAGCTTATCAAATCCCTTCTCTTCGACATTCCCACTATTAAAACAAGTATGAAACAAAAAACAAACACAAACGAACATATCCACTATGCCAACACCACTATACCTACACTATTCGAGCCGGGGAAGTCATATCCACCCATCAGCTTCATGTACGCCTTCTCCAGCAGCGACACCCAGAACTCGTTCTTGTTGCTCGAGTACGAGCACAGCAGCTGGTTGTAGCGCCCGAGCGGCAGATGGTCGTCGATCACCACCTTCCGCGGGATGCCGTTCACGTGCATCCGGATCGAGTACTTCCCGCTCGGGTTGTAGATTGGTTCGTCCCGGCCGTTCCGCGGGTAGATGATCGACGTAAGGATGCGCCGCTTGAACTTCTTCTCGAACTGCGAGGCGACGGCCAACGACGCCACGAAGCTGCAGTCCGACACGACCGTCTGCCGGATGCTGTAGAAGTCGGCGTGATCGCCCACGATCAGCTGTGGGTTCTCGCTCAGCTCGCTCACCCGCACCCACCGCACGAAGTCGCGCTTCTGTTTGGGGGCGAGCTCGAGCGGTCCGTCCTTGTCGGTGAACGGCATCGGGAAGTGGAACTTCTCCTGCAGATCGATGTCCATGAACGGGACGTACACTTTCGCGTTGATGTGGGACGTATGCTCGAGCACCTTTTTCTCCTCGTTCGTGTAGGCACGCTGGCTACCGCTGATCTCGAGTGCGGGTCCGGCCCTGGAGGGACTTACTGTGGAAATGGGGTAAAAATATCTGTTAGACGATGTTTTACGTATGCTGTTCAGTTTACGAACCTGCTGCAGAACTACTCCGCACAGGCTGCAGGGCTGTGGGCGTGTGAGTCACAGGTGACACCTGCGGAGACACCTGTCCCGTGTACCTGATTCCCTTCAGCTCTTCCGCACGATCCAGCGCCTGTTTGGCAAATTTGTTTAACTTTTCGCGCTTCTCCCGATCCTCCAGCCGCAGGATCTTTTCCACCGCCTGTCCGTACAGGTCGATGGCTTCATCTCGCCTGCCCGCCTCATCGGCATCCAGTGCCCGGCCAAGGATGGAACGAATTTCACCTTCACCACTCATCTAGGACCGGGTGCGTCGAACCGGCGGAACATAAACTGCACTACCGACTGCACCGACTTGAGTCACCGATAAGCAGGAAAGCGTGCAAGTGGGATGAGCGGATTAAAAAGGATTTCTAAAGAAAAAAAAAAGTATTTTAAGATATGTGTATGCCCACTGCCTTTTCGAACGGGTGACTCAGCTGCTGGGATTTGTTATTGTTTACATGTTGCACCGACTGTCAAATAAGTGGCACACGTAGATTACGCCACACTTTTGTATTTTCCACAAAAACACTTCACAATGTATCATTTCTTGTTGTTTTTTTCTGAGTTAAATTAAATAAATTGCCTGCTTTTCTATAAATAATTGCACTATTTGTTCTATGCTATGTTACCCCCACTATTATATCCGAATTTTAGTATAGATAAGGAAATTTACAGTGTACCAATTCGCTGTCACATCGCTCGGCTGTCAAAACAAAGGTTTTGCCGCGTTTTTGAATCCCACTATTTATGTTTTCTGTTTATTTACATCGTTTAAATGTGCAAATTTACACCGAATCATGTCGAGCGATAAAGGATTCGAATTAATACGTGAATTTGAACGATCCACCGATCCGATTCCCGCGTTTAACGTGAGCCAAATCGTGTGCACCGAATGAAGCCCAATCTAGTCGAACTTATCCTCTGTTTCTTTTAGGACGATGGCGTTCGTGCCGTGCTGGAAGACATTACCAAAATCTACCAGGAAAACTATGCCCATGCGTAAGCTTTTCTTCTCAATGCGATGAATTATGCTGGATGGTTCCTACTACACATTTCTTTCCTCTTGAACCCCGCTCGACAGTTTATCATTCAACGAAACGGGCGATCGTAAGTTCCTTCCACTCGTGATGTACCGGCACAGACTGATTCAGCGACAGAAACGGTGCGTGCTCGCCTACCTCGCGAACCGGTTGTTTCGCCTGAAGCGTCTCCGGTGGCACGTGGGCGCCATCCTACCGCCGGAAATAAAGGCCTGCATCAACGAGCCGGAAACGAACTGGTTTAACAACTACTCCAAAATTCTCGCCGAATATATGGCCTCCATTCACGACGGGTACGGGCTGAATCTGACGAACGACATCAAACCACCGAAGTCGCTCTACATCGAGGTCCGCTGCCTGACCGACTACGGCAAGTTCGAGCTGGAGAACGGCGAGATCATACTGCTGAAGAAGAACAGCCAGCACTACCTGCCGAAGTTGCAGTGCGAACAGCTCATTCGGCAGGGCATTTTGCAGCACATTATTTAGCATTTTTGGAATGTTTTATTGTCCCGTCACACCGCTATCACACCGCTGTAAACTACAAACCACATTAAATAAAGCATAACATACAATTCACCACTACAAAACCACCACCTTCCGGAACGTGTCGCTGCGAAAGTCACACACGTTGCACTGAAAGCCCGCATCAGCCAGCTGATTGCCCTTCAGGCAGAGGTAACAGAACACGTGCCGGCATCCCATGTGGTGCGGAAGGATAATTCGCTCGTTGCAGTACGCACACCTTGTGTCCGCGTTCAGCTCGACCCGCTCGGCCTGCCGGTGAGTCGTCTCGAGGCGCAGCATATTCCGCAACTTTCGTTTCAGCGCGTGATAGTTCACGAATGGGATCGTAAACCCGAGCAGTTCCATAAAACCGGCCCACACCAACTCGCGCGTCATGTACGAGTAGCCAATGTTGCGCCGCTTCGCCCCGTCCAGCGAGCGGTGGTTGATGCCCAGCAGACAGTCGACAAGCGAGGGTCTCGTCCCGGAACGAAGGAATTTAAAAAAGTTCACCAAGTTGAACAGCACCAACGCATTTTCCACCAACTGCACCACCTTCTGAAGCGAGGACCAGCGGGTCAGACGATACTGGCTGCTCTCTTTGGCGTACGGTAGCACCGTGGTCAGCAGGTAATGCAGTGCTAGCTTCCTCGTTGGTAATTGATCCTTCTCGTACGCAATGGAAAGCATCTGCTGCCCGAAGGTGGCGTAACAGGTGCGTATGGAAAAAATCCACAGCGCTGAGTTGAGCAGGAAATTAACTTCGGGCTGGAGGTGGCTGAGCAGGCCGGGCTGCGAATGATAAAAAAGAATTCTTTCATTTAAAAAAGATCTCCACCTGCAACACGGACTGCTATTATCCTACCGGTAACACCTGCAGGATGTTCTGTATCTGCTGCCGAAGAAGGTTCGTAATCTCATTGTCCAGCTGTATGGAGTCCAGCTGGAAAGAGCGTTTGCGAAAATCAGTACACGGAGCAGGAACGCAACGTAAATAAATCACCGCCGCAACGTACCTGATTCACTCGTGGTACAAAGTTTGCTTTCATCTTTCCCGTGTTTTGGTTTGCGGTTGCCATGTTTGCTCCATTCCTTGTTTTGTTTTGCTAAAATTGTTCTATTTGGAGCTGTCATACTGACGACAACCGCGGGAATTGAGTTTTGTTTTAGGAAATGTTTTAAACATATCAGAAACTGTAAAACCACGCATAAAAGAAAGTGCTTATTAAATTCGAGCGTTTCACGTGATCGCTGGAAAGATTTTTGCATTTTATTCCAATCCAGACTTGCGTTACGAAGCGTTTTTTCGTAACGCAACCTTACGCTTCATACGTTACCGAGCCTGTCATGCGGCTGACAGCTTCACTCGCGACAACACCGCCACACGGTGACGTTGTCTACTTTTTTCGTTCCTCGCATCCGACGTGGAATCAAAAACGGACGCAAAAAAAGAACACAAACCACGGGCAGCCCAAAACGCGTACAGTTGTTGGGTTTCATTGCATTTTCGAGGTTTGCTTACGTCGGTTCGTGCGTGTAATTAGAGGCGATTCGAGTCCCGTTTAAAGGTTAGTTCACGGTGGTGAAAGTGCAGCAGCAACAGAGCCTAATTGGTCCGCTTTTCCTTTCCACGCCTCGCCAGAAACGAAATGGATCAACTGACGAAGTTCTACGAACCCGGCCGCTCGTTCGCCAAGGATTCGATCCGACTGATCAAGCGCTGCACGAAGCCCGACCGCCGGGAGTTCCAGAAGATTGCCATCGCCACAGCCATCGGATTCTGCATCATGGGATTCATCGGTTTCTTCGTGAAACTGATACACATCCCGATCAACAACATCATCGTCGGATCATAAGCTGGCGTGCCCACCCACTTTCCCGTTTTCCTGTCCCCACATCCGGTTGCGCTGCGAGAAGCGGTACAAGCTCATCGACTGAAAACCTACGTGTCCCTTTCTCCTCCTCGTCCCGCTCCCACTTCATCCCGCACTGGATTAGTTCTGCAACTTTCTCCAAAGCTTAGCCACATTCTACACGAACCCCCTCATCTCACCTGGCACGAAGACAACGCGCAGAGCCCGTGAAGAGAGGTGTGCGGTGACATGCAATATTCACTCGTGGCACTCCGGAGACCGCTGAGGGTCAAGCTGCGTGCACCACGGACACCACGCACTCGTTGCTGGCCAGCTTTCGGTTGACGGAGTCTCGGAACCGTTCCCTTGCGTCCGCATCTATTATAGTGTGTAATTCTGTTTTCGTGCGTTATTAGAAGTAATCAATCCTGTGACCCGTTGCGTAGAAGCAGCGTGTGTTGCGTATATTTTGTGAAAACGAATAAATAATTTATTGTTTCACTAAAGGAGACCGTGTGCAGCGTTGTGCGTGGATGAAGTGTTTGAAAGAATGTTTTTGCTACGATGTACTTCTATGATTTTAGATTTCTTGACGAGAAAAGGTAAAAAAAGATAAGCCCAAGCACTGACATCCCCCTGGTATAGGGAGCAATCGACCTCCACCACACGATCAGATTTTGCATTATCGTTTATTTATGAAAAAGAAAATTATTTGACATAGAACATTCCTCGGAAGTTCCTCGAAGAGAAACTGTATATTTGCCCAGTGCCTTCACAAGCATAAATGTACTCCATTCCTGTTAAAATTAAGCAGTCTTGATTGATTTAAACTTATACTATCTCTATATAGCAACTCTAAAACATTTATAACACATATAAACAAAACAGGACCTTACGATTTCTTTATAAATTATTAAATACGTTTATCAGAGAGGTTTATCACCCCTGAGCATTTGGTCAAGGAGAACGCACACGGCTGCAATATACATGGTTAAGGTCCGTGACCATCAATGCACTGATGTTCATTTTTAAATGTGCATATATCAAATTTCAAAGTAAATGTGGCAGTTATGCTAACGATGCTGTAACACATGTTGTCCAACAACTTGATTATTGATTATTCAAATAAAGGGGATAGTATCGTTCAGGTGCACAAGCACAAGCACATGGCCTTGGACACCACTGCTGGTGGGTTTGTATCTCAACTGGACCATTTCGCCGTGCGCAGGGCTGCTTTCTACCAAGCTACGGCTATAACAAAGCCTAGAGAGAACCCGAAACGAAAGGTCTTGAACTACTTGAGGTTAACCTTTGCTCGGAATCGTAACCATCGGCTCGAATATTTTGGGATAATTTGACACCGATAAGGCTTGTTTTTGGATTTACCAGACATTTGCTTCCATTAATAAGTGTGTTGGAAATTTTTACTGCTATCAATAGGTTCAAATTTAATGATAAAAAACACTAGTTAATGTTATATCTGAGCTACAGTTCTGGCAGCACTGGAGCTGTCAAAGTGCATGCTGTCAACGCGTGACAGTATTGACAACACAATTTCTATTATAACAATAAACACACGTGCTTCGAGTAGAAGAAGGAAACCAGAACGGTACATCGTGTCTAATATTTCGGCGTAATATACAACAACATTCTCGTGGGTTGTACGAACGAGAAGATCATAGCTGGTGTTTATGAACATTTCAGAAAGCATTTCGAAATAGTTAATCTTGGTCATGTGAAATCTTTTCTAGGATTGGAAATTCGAAAAGATGGTGGTGTATACAGCATTGGACTAAGCAACTACATCAACAAGCTTGTAAACACAACGGGGCTTGTTGAGGCGAATACGGCAAAGACACCAATGGACCTAGGTTTTCTGAAGGACACAGGAGACACCAAGCTGTTAGAAGACAGCACCAAGTATCGATCCGTTGTGGGAGCATTACTCTACATAGCTGTTTGTGCGCGACCCGACCTGATGACAACGGCTAGTACAGTACTAGTAAGGAAGGTTAGTGCTCCAACGGAAAAGGACTGGACGGCAGCCAAGCGTGCGGTGAGGTATCTTAAGGCTACCAAGGACTGGAGGCTGAAGCTGGGTGAAGAACACGGTAGAATCGACTGCGATGACTTAATCGCATTTTCTGATGCGGATTGGGCAGGCAATTCTTCGTCACGGAAATCAACCACCGGATACGTGGTATATTTCTCAGGAGGAGCAGTATCCTGGGCCAGCCGTAAGCAGAGCAACGTTATGCTCTCTACGATGGAGGCTGAGTACGTTGCATTGGCCGAGACCTGCCAGGAAGTGTTATAGTTGCGTCGACTCCTAAGCGATTTAGGAGAAGTTCAGGATAGGGCAACGATAGTGAACGGTGACAACCAGGCTTGTCTTTTATTTGCTCAGTCGGAAAAGTCCAGCAAGCGCTGAAAACACATCGAGACAAAACAGCATTTTGTGCGAGATTTATGTAAACGTGGAGAAGTCAAGTTGATGTATTGCCCAACTGATCGTATGAATGCCGACATATTAACTAAGCCACTGGGAAATGTAAAGCACAACATGTTCGCGGCTACTTTGGGATTAACGACAGGGAATTAGAGGGCTGTTAATTGAGGAGGAGTGTTTCTCCTCCCCTCAAATCTACTGGGTTTGACACTTGTCACCTGGGAAGGGAAATAATTGTCCAACCTATGTAAGCGCGTCATTCCGCCAAAACCACTTGTACAATAAACACGCATTTTAATAAGACTCCGCAACTGTCTTGCTTTTCTCCCTTCCAACATCATTCAGGTATTTTTTCTATAGTCTAGTCTGTAGTCTTTAAGACTAATCTTTTTCAATGTACTATTTCTCCTCGTGTTGGCTCCAGCAAGCCCATTCTTTAGTTAAGTTCAGTCAAAATTCAATATACTAATTATTCTACTATGAACAGCTTATTCGCACTAGACATCCCTAGGAGAGACGGTTGCACCACCACCACGAAAGCATTGAAGCACGCTGCCTGACAGCTCGCGTCGGGTGTATTGGTGCGCCGGCTTGCTTTTCATCGCACCAAGGGGAGGGTTTCGTCGGGCGTTCCATTGGAGAGCTCTAGCCATTGCACAGTGCAACCGTCCGGCGAGAAGAAGTGTTCAGTGGCTTCGATCGAAGCAACCATCGGTGAACGCAGCTGGTGAAAAGTGACGGAGAAAAATGATACGCAAACTAAGTTGGTAAGTACTCGGACAGTAGGCTAACCAGTCCAGACGACAACAGCTGTGTGCAAATAATGTGCGAGATATTTCATGTACCGGATGAACCTTCCCATTCAAATGAAGTAGAAATTGAATCCGCAAAGCTGGATGTATTGGGGTGAGGTTTGCTTGCTGCAACTGTCCCCCCGCCGTACAAAATAGACGGATTGCATATCTGTTAGACCCTACCTACGTAAGTCGACCTGCGGTGATAGCTATCAATTTGTGGTTCAGTGCTAATTTGAAAGAATATGCCAATACACTCGCATCCACATACACATTCACACACCATTAGCATAGTTCCGGCTACCGGCACCCATATCTGAGAGGGTGAGTCGGGCGAACGAATTTCCACGCCTGCGTACTACGTCCGGGGTAGTTTTGATCTTTTCTCCCTCCCAGCCTCGCTCCAACGCACGCTGTGTCGCACGTTGGGCGGTGTGTTTTGATTTTCGAATGAATGCCGCGCCGACGTCTAGGATCGTCCGCCGTGGCCCGTTGCTACCTGTCAACGGGTCGGAGAGACGTGGCTCGCTTTTCCCGTCGCTAGAATGCAACACGGTAGCTCATTGAGTGTGTTTTTTTTTTGAATGGGAGGAAAAAGGCCCCAACACAAAGAGGAAATGTCTGAGGAGCATACAGTGCAATCTTCGTGTGGACATGGTCTTCTTCAACTAACACATCGCAAGAGAAATACCCGGAGGGAGAATTTTCCCCATGCAACATGAAAAAAAGCATTAGGAAACGCTTCACTTCTTAATCAATAATTACCGGAGGTTTTTGTTCCATTTTTTGTACGTTTAATTCAATATTTATTGTACACCTTATTCATTTAGAAAACTTTGGATAAGGTGTACAATAACTCAACTCGCTTAAAACTGGGGTGTCTATATGCCTAATAGAAATAATTATTTGCTCAAAAGATTTTGATTGAAGTTACGAAGTATAGGACAGGACTCATATTTAAAAAGCTAAAATTAGTTGTAAACATCATCATAGAGAAAACGAGTCGCCGTTTGCAAAGATATTGATGGTATTTCTGTGATTTGGGTACAATGTGATTTGGATACGAAACAGCATAAAGTAATACATACACATACTAGGGGCAAAGACCACAGTGCTTAGCTGGCCTTTGGAGTATTGTACACTCTTCCCAAAACTATTTTCACTCATATTAAAATTTGTATTGTTCTCATTGTTCTTATTGTTCAGCACACCGTCTACTTCACACGTTGCTTTCCCAATCGTATTTACATATCCGATTGCACCGGCTTTATCGCCCCGACGGATGCGAGCTGGAATTCTGTTCAATTGATTCCTAAGCTCGGATCGTATGTCGTTCCAATTTTTCCGAGCTAACTCATGCCGCGAGCTATGCTCAACACGATGCGGTGTACACTTGACCGAGGCGAAGCGGAAACATTCCACGTTTAGTCCGGTGTGTTTATTTTACCGCCGTGTGTTCACATGTGGTAGAAGAACGCGCTCTTTGAGGCGTGCAGAGGAGATGTCGAGAATGCATATACCCATGAATCAACCTCTCGGCCCGTAGACTGCGTCGGTAGTTCGGAAGTTAGTCTGTAGCTCTCATCATTCCTCATCTTTCGCCCGTTTCAGTGAGTTGGCCGCGTGCGTGCTGCTCTGCACCGTCCTGTTTTCGCTTCCGCCCACCAGTGCCGATCCGACGTACCAATGCAAGCTGGAAAAGCGTCAAGACGAGTCCGTCTGCGTGTTCTACAACGTGCTGTACTATGGCAACACGACCGGTGTCACCTTCATCGCGCCGGTTAGCAAGGTGCAGCACGTTGCATTCGAAGACAGCACGCTCGAGCACATCCCGGCGGAGCTGCTCAACGCCTTCAAAGATCTCCGTTCGCTCAACGTGGTCAACACGAACCTCAGCACGGTGGTGATTCCGGCCAAGCTGGAGCGGCTGTACGCGTCGTACAACAGGATCTCGCGCGTGATCGTACACCAGACGCGCGACAGCTCGACGCTGCAGGAGCTGATGCTCGACTCGAACCAGCTGCGTGACGTGTCCAACCTGACGCTGCTCGCCAAGCTGGAGACGCTCAACCTGAGCGGCAACAAGGAGCTGCCGATTGACGATACGGTCGAGCTCGGGCGGTTCAAGGGTCTGGATGGGTTGAAGCACCTGCTGCTCACCGACGTCGGCATGCACTACCTCGAGAACGAGAACGATGTCGCCCTGCCGGCGCTCGTGATGCTCGACCTGTCCAGCAACAGCCTGCTCACGTCCAGCCTGAACGTGAAGGTGTTCGAGCCGATGAAGGCGCTGGAGATACTGCGCCTCGCGTACAACCAGATCACCGATCTGGACGTGATGCAGCTGACCCGGGGCAACCCGAACCTGAAATCGATCTACCTCCAGGGCAGCCACTTCAAGTGCGACCTGCAGCGGCTGATACTGGAGCACCTGCAGAAGGCGAACGTCGAGACACCGGTGGACAAGAGCACGAGCCCCTGTCTGCTGGGCTTCGAGAAGCAGAACGATATGTGCTGCCAGACGGATATCACTAGTGTCATTAAGGAAAGCATGAGTCAACCAAAGAACACGAGTGGACCGACGCCTGCCGATGGCAATCGCACGACGGAGAAAATGTCCACCGGCACCATTGCAACGACGACGGTACTGACGACGCGTCTGGCCAGTGAACGCCCGGCCAGCTCGACCGCTCCAGTCGGTGCCGTCGGTCCGACGGCCCAAACCGTGCCCAAATCAGACGACGGCAAAAACGAGGCTCCGACGGTCACGTTGGGCAACAGCTGCGCGCTAAGTGCCCTCACGGTGACCCTGACCGTTGTGAAACTAATTCTATTCTAATCTACTCACCGCGGTCGCTACTCCCGGCGTAAGTAGCGTGGGTATGACTCATTGCGAAACGCAAAAATCACTTTATGTGGGGATGTCGCCGTATGTTTTGGTTTACGTAACGCTATCCGTACTGAAACCTTCTTTGGTTCTATATTTACGCCAGCCACGAAAGGCTAGGTGGACCGGTGTGTCAAAATTGTGCTTTGGAGATCGATAAGAGGCGCAGAGTGATTGCGGAACTGCATGAGCCACGGCTCGGTATTCGAGGCGTTCCGGTGTAATTTCTTTTGCCTATTTTTACGAACCCACGGGCGTCGTCATTCATGACACCTTAGGTTACTGCCTAGCCACACCATAGACCACCAAACAATAGTGATGAGCTTAAAGAACACCCGATACAGCAAACCAATTACATTCTCTCTACGTCATTAGCTTGTTGTAGGTGATCAACACATTTCTCAGTGCTTGAGATATCGTACCAAGATAACCTTTCGATTCGAAGCTGTAGTGCACTAGACGGAGGTAGTAGGATTCGTAGTAGCATATGAGACGGTGATATAACCCTCCCCTCTGCTGTATTTGACACTGCGCGGCAATATGATTGCAAAACAGACGTAAAGAGGCGGAATGAAGTGATCGATTTCAACGAAGGTGCACCGAACACCGTTTGGAAGTTGTGCGAGTAATAAACTCACGAGTAAATTCTAACGCTTGGGATGAGAAATCCGTCATTTGATATTAGCGTCCATGGTGCATAGTGAAATCATTTCACATAGTCATTTGGACGCTTTTCGGTTGGGTGTGCGGGACGAGATGCTCACAAGCTGAAATCAACTCTCGGATGAAGTCACCGGAGGTGTCAGAACCATGATAGCAACTAGAATCATTAGCGGTAAGATAAACGCTTACAATTATCAAGTATTTGCCCAACATCTCATTAACATCTAGTCGTAGGATTAACAACATTGTAATGCCACGAGGTGCGCCACGAGTGTGCGTGCTGTTAGCGAGCAGCTGACCCGCACTTTAGAACAACGATTTTTAACCCATTTTTGTACCACATTTTGTGCCCTTAGTCGCGACCGCTAAGGGATATTGGTGGCGGAGGTTTGTTTTCGTCGCGTTCGCAGGAAAAACACGGTGCACAGGCTACCGGAAGCAGTGATAGTAAGGCCAAGTGCTCTTAGGTGGGAAGAGGGTCAAGAAAGTGGAGGCTAAATGAACGTAACATAGGCTAGTGAGAGAGCAGATCAGTACATACGTGTGTGTGTGTGACGTCGAACCAAGCAGAAGTATAGAATCCCATCTTCATACCTAGCTCTCCTAGCTCTCGTGCCACAACGTAACCAACCGAGCGTCTCCAGGGCGCCAGTGTTCGAAATGTCCTGGCAGCAGCTGGCGCACAAGCAACATCTGTCTACTGTGACTTTACGCTCCCTGAGGCTTTTCTCTACGTGCTCCATGGAATCCATCCTCAATACTCCGCGCTTGGTAGGGATAGTCGCAGCTACAGCCCCGTTGCCCTTCTTGCCCATCTATGTGATGTAATCGTATTGGTGCTAGCGAGCCGAGAATCCGTACCGTTATACTGCTAACATTTGCCGTGCCGCTCTATTTCTGGCATATTCACGTAATTCACTGTACTTTCATGCTTTATCGTGGTAGAAGTAAAACGTTTTAAAATCTTACATGATCATCTCGTCTTCTCGTTCGCTTACCTTGTACAGCAAGATCCGAACCTTCTCCATACGTCTGGCTACTGGTATGTATACGGTGTTAGGTTTGATTGTGTTACTCAATAATTCGTTATTATGGTGGAGCTACATGAACAACCCATACCTTGATAATCAATTCATCACAAGCAGGTGCGACACTGAGTGCGATTCAAGTGCCGATAGAGGGCGCTAACGATGTGGAGTTCATCATTTAATTTCATGTCGTTCTCGATGCGTAGCGTTTATGATATTATCGACTGCAATCACAGACAAGTTTTTAGTAAACTTTTGACTCATTTTATTCGTTACGCCTGTCTCGAACATCATTTCCAACCTGCCACGTTCGTACATTCGATAGGCTTCTCCGCATTCGGTTAGCCTTCCAAAAACACCTTCGCCTGGTTCGCCTATGTACACCTACACTTTTTGATTCGATAGCTTAAGATACCGGGCGCTCCTGCCTCTACTAGAGCCGTTTCCTTAAACCAGATTCCTATCAGAAGAGATTGCTTTCGACGCTAGTACTGATTAGCTATTAGCATTGTTACTTTACATTGTGTGCATTCTTTTTAAAAAATCGACGACGTTAGTTGCTTCCTTCCATTCCCTCTCTCTCTCGCGCGCGCGCGCTCTACATACAATCGTGCTATTTACAGCGGCAGTTCGCAAGCTTACACTACGCAATCTCCTCCACATACGTAGCCGGAAAGATGCCTATCTGACCCCGGAGCGCACCGAGCCACCAGCCGTCCTCCTGCTTGATGTGCACCTCGAGAATATCGCCGGGCTGCAGTTCCAGCTCGTCGTAAAGCTTTGGTGTGTAGTTGAACAGTGCCCGGCAGCGACCGAGTACGACCGGCTGGCTCGCGACACTGTCCGGGTGGTCGACGTTCGTACTCCCACCGTTCACTAGCGCCGGATGGCAACCGTTTTCGAGCAGCTGTTTCGGCGCCACCGAGCAACGATCTTCGTCCTCGTCCTGGGAGGAAAATTCATCTGCAACGGAACACCGGGAAAGCGTGATTAGTTGAGAATGCCTTTGTGTGGTGCGTACGCAGGCATACCGAAGTCGGAGTCAGGCTGATTGGAGACACCGTCGGCAACGCCCCGATCCCAGGCTGGCCCGTGGTGGTCGTCCTGAAGCGCCGATTTTCCCGCCTTACTCGTCGTCTGCAGGGAGAGAGAAGGAAACGTTCGTGACTCCCATTCGAACACCTTCCCAACCACCACCCTACTCACATAATGCCCTTCGGCTCCGTTGTGCCCGTTGCGAGCGTACTTGTGCACGATGTGTTTGATGAGAGTATCGTTTTTGATGTCCATACAACTCTGGTCCGAACCGTCGTCCGAACTGTGGACCGTCGTTTGGCCGTTGGTAGTCACCGATTCCAGATTGAAAGCTTCCGGGTTGTCCTGTTCGTGCTTGAGCCACAGCGGAACCTTCAGCACGCTCGTCTGCAGGCCGGTACGATCGCGCGTGATCTGTATGTGCTGTGCGAGGGGATGACTCGAGCGGGGCTTGTGATCGAGCTCCAGGAGTGCCGATTGCAGTTTGTAGCGAGCACCCTCCAAATATGTGAGCATGGATCGTATCTGAGGAATCATGCAAAGTTGTTGGTTTAAATAATTAGTTCCTTGGATCATAAGCCTAACTGGCTCAACTTACGTGGTACAGCTTGTCGGCAATGTTCTGATTGCTTTCGCCGTTCTTGTCGAGCGTCTGGGAGAATCCCTTCAGCCCGTTGCGCGACCGCCGCTCCCGGTCCAGGTCCTGGCGGATGAGCTGCAGCAGCTTCACCAGCGACTGCTTCCGCCGCTCCCGGTTCATGGCCAGCGTCGTGTGCTCGCAGTAGAAGTCGGGCAGCAGCTGCTCGCTCGGTCCCTCCGTCGCCCGGCGGATGTTCTTCAGCACGTCCAGATCCTTGGCGACGCTGCACACGGCCACCTGCGGCCCGAGCCGGTCGATCGTCTTCGTGAGCAGCGGGCTCATCTCGGCGGACAGCTTGAGGTAGTCGCTGACGTGCGTTTTGAACTGTGCCAACCGTTGGCTTTCGAGCGTTTGCAGCATGGAGGAGCCGCGCAACACGGACATCTCCCAGTCGACGCGGGCCCGCTCCGCCCGGATGCAGAGGGTGTAGTACTCGACGTCCGCCTTCTTGACCGCCTCCTCCGCCTTCTTCCGCTTGCCCTCGAGTTTGCTGCTATCCTTCTCCGATACCTTCACCTCCTTTTCGGTGGTTTTGTGCAGCAGTCCGATAGAGGGCGTTCGCTGAAGTCTGCAAAGGGACATGATGCATTTAACAAACAAATTAGAATGTTGCTTCAAAAAAAAACAGCCAGCTATGTTCTCACACGGCACTTACTTCACGTCGAGCATCGCATCCTGCAGCTTTTCGTTTTCCCGTGCCGCCCCGTGCGAGTTCTTCTTCGCCTTGATCTCCGCCGTCCGCCACTCCGCCAGGATGCGGGCCGATTTGTCGACGTTCGTTTCGATCGTTTTGCGCGCCTTGTGCTGGTTCTCGATCACCGTCTTCAGTGGCTTCACCACCTCCTCCGCCAGCGAGTTCGAAAACTGGCGATGCACCTCGCTGCGACCCTCCAGCTCGGTCGAGACGGACCGCCACGAGTCGGCGATCGTGCCCGGCAGGTCACGGCACGCTTTGTTCAGCTTGTTGGCGATCTTCGACAGCGACTTGGCGTACAGCTGCTCGATTTCGGTGCGCTCGTGCAGTATCGCGACCAGATCCTTCCCGAAGTCGCCACCCTGCTTGACGAACCGGCGGACCTCCTCGAAACCGTTTTGACCCTGGAAGTAAAGCAGCATGAGAGACAAGAATTAGAACATGTGTATTGATAGTTAGAACGCATCGGATATTAATAAGAAATAATGATCCATCTTGGACATTTGGTTATTGTCCTGCAAAGCAATATCACGAGACTGATTAGCTCCATTATAGGTATAGGTCAGGAATAATTCCTAGGAGAAACGTACGCTGTGGTAATCGGTAGAGTGTTTTGCACTGTTATGAAGATGTTACGTTAAGTTATCCTTAATCGATACAGGAGAAGATCGAAGTCACTCAGGCTGGAATCCGTTCCGGACGATCTTGTGTAGATCGTAATGCCTCGATCCATTTTTTTCACTCGTTGCATTTGGTATTCTTTGTCTTTGAGAATGCTTTTGGACGACATGGACGAAAGGGATCCCAAACAAAATCATCAGTCTGATACTGTACGTAGTATGACTGTGTAGTCTCGACAGGGATATGAAGGGCCTCCTTCCTTCTGAGGTCTGACTCTAATGTCTTTCATGCTCACTAGCGTAGCTCCATTACAATTCATTACCTGTTTGCTCTCGAATGCGATCACAAAACTTAACAACAGTGGATTGTACCAACAAAAAAAAGAAGAAACGTATATCATATACCAAAAACAAGAGCCAAGTCAACCAAATGCAAAGCATGGATCAAAAATAGAACGCTCCACAGCCATACAAAAGGAAACGCTCGTTTTCCGCATCGAAGTTGCACAATTCGAGTGGCTTATTATCGTCGTCGAATGTTATGCAACAAGCATTGGTATGTTCCCCCGGCATTTCCCGATCGACCAGAAAAGTGTCCATCAAACACCAGCCTGTCGACCGTTTGCAATCATTGCGCCAGTGCCACACAAAAAGCAGCAGCGATGACGAAGCTGTCTGCCGGAGCTCTGCAGGCGATAATAATAACGCCCGGCAACTCGTCAATGCAAGTGCCAGCGCAGCTTCCAAAACAAGTCCCATTTGAAGCGTGGGGCCCACTCCTCGAGAGGGTTGCGCGATGGCAATTGGACAATGTTTTCCCATTAACAGGTGTTTCCGGTTTGTTGGTAGTGTCTCTGTACATCCCAGCATCATGCAGCGGCACCGATGTGACCCGGAGTGTAGTTTGGGTGATTTTTTTCCTCTCTCCATTAGCTTGTATACGACAGGGATGTTTATGGCTATTAATAAGCGGCATATTACCAAGTTTGTTTCTCGCCCCAAAGTATCGTACCGGGGGCCGGCTGTTGGTAGCGTCCAATCTAATCTTCTCCCTAGTATCTAGTATGGTTACGGAAGCATTGCCACCGCACCGATGGTCAGACAGGTTTTACGTACGCACCAACAACAGATAAATCGTTGTACACAAACCATGAGGAAGCGATAAAAAATACCTTTGCGAAAGAAAGTAGCCGGGTTGTTTTTCTAGCCAGCATCCCTATTGGAAGCAGTAAATATATCGAACAAGACCTGACGGGCGCTTCAAAAGAGACGCTCGATTCGTCGCTATCGGTTCGTTTTCATTAAATTAATTTCCTGCTGCTGCTGCTGCCTGTGTGCTGCCGTCAAACACGTTTTCATGCACATGCTTTACCGACAGACCGCCGGACAAGCATTCGTCACGCGGGCCGATGATGGATTATAACTCGGCCCGTACATTGGTCCACTTCCCGGTGGGTTGGTTCGAAGAACTATTTCATATCTATTGATAACTCCTCGAAAACGGAAACACTTTCGCTTCGCTTGCGACGAGCTTGAGCGTTGGAACGGCAAACGTAAAGTCCTCCACATTCGATCGGGTAATTGATTTTTGGACTTCCTGCTTTCCGCAACGCGGGCATGGTTGGGGCGCAAAAAAGATCGCAACAGCCGAACTCAAGCTCAGCATTCCAGACGCGCAGAGATTCACCGGCGGCGGGCGACTAATCAACCGCACAACATCGCAATAACAATTCGCGCCACGATCGATTGGACGCTCTAATGGGAAAATGTGTGCAGCGAGCTTATTGACGATTGTGTTAATTAGCGCACTTCCGGTATTGCGAGGCGTGCCCCCATACGAAACTTCCCCCTTGGAACGGCGTGCGACAAACATTCGACGTCGGCCGTGAATGGTTTGTGAGCAATGTGATGACGACGCAATGAATAGCGATATAGCCAGGGTGTGACAAACATGAGATTTATACGTAGAACGAACAGGTATGATATGAGGATAAGATAAAGGAACGAAACATCGTTACTAAGTATTACACTAGCTGTTTCGAAACACTAGCATACCAGAATTATCGTTTAAATCTGTTATGTTATGCTTGTAATTCTAAATATAGCGTTGATTTCAAACTTTTCTATATTCGATCATCGTTAGATTTGATTATCATATCTTCATTCTTCTCGCATTCGTCTTTCATTTTACCAGTATTATATTACACTCAAAATGCAAGACAAATCATCCGATCCGATGCCCTAGTTGGGAGTCATGGTCATTGGAAGTCAGCGCACAACCCATGTCTCCAAAAATTTGTTGCGCGCCGATCAGTCGCTTTAGACACTTCCAACAATGTTGGAATAGTTCTTAACTACTGACTACATTATGGTAGTATTTGAGGACATTTTTACTCATACAAATAAGTTTGTCCGCTGGACAGATAACTTGTGTTTGTATTGTCGTCTAGAGAGTTACTTATCACAAGGTATTCGCTTGATAACCAATCAATCCCACGACTTCACAGATTGCTCCAGATATAAACTCCTGCTCCTGCTCCCTGATCACGTAGTACAACTCGTCGACCGTCCCTCCAATTACTGGCCAGATAAACATGTGCGTAAACACATAACGCGTGCGAGCGAAACCGATCGAAAGCAACGCGTAAGCCAAGGCTGCTTGCTGGAAACCGAGACCTCAAGACGCTGTAGGTATGACCCAGCAGAGAGCAAGAAAGAGTGAAAACATGAAATGACCATCGTTAGCCGGTAGCACGGGATAAACAAATTACAGTGAAACGCGATCCAGGCCGCGTGTTCCAGGTTCGACATAGTAGGAGACGGGATTGAATTTCATGACTCAATTTGGTGGCTGATTGATGTATCGTTTGGTGATGCGTTTACAAATCATTAAGACATTATCCACAACCATGCTATAATTATGTTCGATTCTTTCTTGAAACTCGAACTGGTTTATGGGCAAGAATATCTATCCAAAAAGGACAGCTAAACAACAGTTACAACCATCACGCTAAAAGCTAATTGAATTCATTTCATAATGACTAATACCCGTTCAAAGACATTTCAGATTGTCTTTCTCTTCGGCATCACCGAAACGATACGATCGTTACTGGTATCTAGAATCTAACCAACATAGCGGTGCGGAGCTTTTAGATTCGATTCGAAACTTGCTTTGCTATTCGTCTAATAACCGTCGTTTGGTTTCATTCGACCGGTTAGCAATTAATGATACATTCTACGTATGCTTGATGCAAATGGTCGTGTTGGAGTTAAGAGCAGAAAAAAATACCGCACGGCACATAAATAATTCGAACAAATGAGACCTCATCAGAACAGCCGTTGCAAAAAGATTATGGAATTATTATCTAGCTTCAATCGAATCGAACCTGGGCCTCAGTTATGTTAGACGCTCTAAATACCATTTCTTTGTTCATTTAACCGTTTACTATTTGCGATCATTATGCTGTTGATGAGCAGCGATTTTGCGTTTTGCAATGCAATTCATAAAGATCGCCATTATTAAGATAGACACGATGAAGGACAGCACTTTGAGACCAACCTACACAAGGTATACGATTCTTTTCGGAGCATTCATCAAGTATCAGACAACTAGATGTTCGATCATTAAACACATCTTGCTAGCTCCTCTGTTTCTTGAAGAAAACAGACTCAATGTTTCAAATTTCTTTAAATTGACTCAATATGCGTAATAGATATATGTAAAGGTTATCATCATTATCTATATAACCAACACCGAATGCTAGTGAACATTTCCAACATACTATACATTTATGAGTAGTTTTCGAAAATTATTGGCATGTTGTCGAAGAGATTTAACAAATAAAGGTGTAATATTATTGTTTTATATTCTTTAAAAATATAATGAAGACAAGGATAAACAATTGCTTTATACACCGCAATAGAAAATCATCTAAAACTTTCAATCGCTGCTCCTAAAATAGTACCACTTGGCCGACATGTTCGGAGCAACTCGCTTTCATGTGGAGACGATCGGTTTTCAGCGCGACCTCGAATACGTTCGCCTTCCGCGTGGATCGTGTGCATCGAGGAAACGAGCTCAGCGAAAGCAGTGACGTCAGCGATGCAATTTGCTCTGCAACCACCGAGCTCAACCCGCGTCGAGCTCCCGGCACGCAGCCAGAGCAAACAGGTGCCATTCTACTGGGAGCGCGAATTAGCGCGAGTTTAATTTGGGACGCATGGTTTTCACCGGCTGGTGGGCCATTACACCCGCTCCGGTGACATTCGCCGCCTTCATCGTGGCCTTGATCTGCTGCGCCGCGCACTCTCGTTCCCAAATGTCGCAGCCCGGCCGTACGAAAGTTGTCGCGTCGAACGTGCGCGCAGGAGGACAACTTTCCTGTGCTCGTTTCGTTCGCTCGTGCGAACAACGCGGAAAACCAGCGGGAAACCGGTACCGGCGCGCCTTAGCTCCGTATCGGATTCAAGGACGACCTGCGCGGAGAGACGTTTCGCGACGTTTTAAACGTCGAAACAAAAAAAATGGTTTTCTTTGTTGTTTTGCTTCGATCGGAAAGCGTATTGTGCAATCGTACGGTGAAGAAATCGAACAGTGAAATCGTTCCTGATAGTCTCTCATCTAACCTCATCTAATAGTTCGCTAATTCAATAAAATTGCTAATTTAATACACATTTTGAACCTATCCCTGAGTATCTCCACAGTAAGGCCACTTGCACTCCTTATCTCCGGTGATATCGTGAGGTTAAAACCAGATTCGAAAGCAGGAAGCGGTTGACATATTTTTTCTCTAAGAGTCGATCATACCTCCACATGATCGGAGCACATTTTTCTTCTCCATTCCGGATTGGCCAAGGCGCACACTGGAAACGAGTTTTCCGCAGCACATCGTTCATTTATCATCCAATCAATCTAGCCTATCCCTCATCACGCTGGTCAACCTCACTGTTTTCTTGTAGAAACTGTTGCAAAAAAGGAATTTCAATGTCCAACCGGCCATCTCGAGACGTTGGGCAACATCGCCACAGTAATTGATTTGATTTACTGGAACAAAACGGTACGAAAAGCCCCCCAGCATGGGAACAATTGTCACTCGCATCACGTCACCGTTGCTACCGTGCAAATTCGACCCGTGGGGTGTTTTATCACGGTTGTCCACCAGGGAGCCTATTAATCATTTTCTAGTCACCGAACGAAAACACTTTCCCGTGGCGGAGATCTACGCTTTTGCTTTCATCGTCGGGCTCGTTAATGGTTAAAAGAGTTAAATAGATCATCTGTACGATAGTGCGCAAACGTAAACAAACAGCTGCGGGCTGTTGGCTTCCGTTGTCTAATACTTTGGCCGCTTCGCTTCCAAGGTGGCGCAAATATTTTGCTTCCCCTAACCACAATCATCCATCACAGACCGTTTGGGAGCGTGAGATATTTTTGTTTTGTTTTTGCCAATGAAGCACGACGGGTACCATAGAATTAAACTAATAATGATTACATTACAGTAACAATGTATCACGATGTGGTCATAGTTTCTTTAAGTAGCTGGAAACAACTCTCCATTAGTAGCTGTTTAACAACGGACTACTTTCAGCAGCAAGTGATGCAAATCCATAACATTTTGTTTTCGAAACATCATTATTGGGTGTACTAGGAAGTTTCCAGCGTTTTACGAAAATGTTGCCGTGAAAAGCCACGTCAGATGTAATGAGCCGTATTGAAAGCTTCGACATCTTTCACGGACAGAATATGAGATCTCGATGTATGAGGTGTATAACTATTTCCATAATAGTACATGATAGTTCTCTTCTTGTTTGGATCATTGACACTTCACCGTAGTCAAGAAAATATGATGAAATCGCTTTGGTTGAAAAAAGCAAACAACCACTTTAATAAGTCGTAGTTTCCGATGAAGAATACTTTGTATATGAATATTTAATACTTCTTTTTACAATAAAGCCTCAACTAATCTGCGAACAAAGCTGTAGGCCCAAGTAAATAAACGAAGTGTTCTAAGTCTAGAAACACTGAAGAAGAAACTAGAGAATCGCAAATAGGTAAGTGTGTACCTAATCTCAAAAAACCATCTAGACATGGTGGAGATCAAATGAAACCAAATATGATATCTCTCTGAATATCAAGGTTGTTTGAAATAGTATAAACAATCAGTTTGTTTGCAAGAAAGCTTTCTACGAACCTTGTTTGTGCAAGAAATGTAGAAAGGTTCAACAAGAAGCTTGTGATACTATAGGAAAAGATTGCTGACTGACTTCAGGAGTCATAACTCATGAGACATGTGTCGATTTGAAGGTTAGAGGTGATTTGAAATTTGAATTCACTACATTTTGTTCCATTTTTATGTCTATATACATAGATTTCATTTTAAAAAAACACTAGAAACACAATATTAGATACAGATAATCACTTTGAGACATTAGGTTAAGATTACACTACGAATGTAGGCCACGGAGGCCCGATACTGAACAGAAAATCAATAAATAAATCTTATCAGAGCCATACGTCGTTGCCATCATAACACTCTCACGGCTGATAGCAATTTTATCATGGAATCACTTAATCCACTACCCTGTAGCAGTGATATTAATAATCAAGCATCAGATACCCCTCGAGTTATCAGATAGCACCCTCAGAAGCACATGCAAACACACAAAGGAACTGCAGAAACCATTACCTCCAGTATCTCCGCGGTCGCACTCTTCCGGTGGATCGTTCGGTCCTCCGACGACAGCGTCCGGTCCCGGTGCACGACGCTCGACTCGGGCGACGTCAGAACCGTGCCGTCCACCTCCTGCCGCGAGTCCTGATCGCTCGCCGTGAGGTCACTGTTCTGGCGCTTCACCTTACCACCACCGCCACCGGCTCCCGGCTCGCCGCCGACGCGCTGCAGGGCGGCATGCTTCTGGACCACCTCCCGTATGCGACCCTGTTCCTCGCCGATCCAGCTCTTGAATCCGCTCCACTTCTTCGTGATCTTCGCCTTGCGCCGGTCGAAGTCGAGCAGATGCTTGCCGGTGGCGCCGCGGTTCTTCATCAGCGTCAGGCGCCGCTCGGACGGGTGGAGCTGCTGGCGGTGCTCGCAGTACTCGTCACTGTCCGGGAGGGGCGTCGTGCCCAGTCCGACCGTGGACTGGTTGATCTGGCGCGTCAGCTCGTCCAGCTCGTCCATCGAGACGGCGAGCTGGTTCGCACCGGGCCCGGCATCCGCCAGGCTCTGGCAGCTGGCCGACTTCAGATCGAACTCCTCCTCCTGCGTGGAGTCGTTCGTGGAGGAGGACCCACGGCGCGGCACATCGTAGCGCGTGTCGGCCGGGCCCGGCAGGTTCTGGTACAGATGGCTGTCGTCGCTCACCAGCGACAGGTTGATCTCGTTCAGGACGTGGTGGGAGCGGGTCAGATCGTACGACGACTCCCCGTGCGGCTTCCGGATACCGTCCGACCGGGTACTGCGCGGGAAGTCGTAGATGCTCTCCACTGCCGGGCTGTTCGGTACGGACAGGGCGCCGCCACCAGCGGGCACGGTGGCCCCATCCGTCGTGTTGGCAGATATGTTCAACGAGGGCGCTTTCGCAAGCGACAGCCGCATCTCCGCGCCGCTGTGGCGGTGTAGGTTATGGGCCGACTTGGAGCGGCTCTTCTCCAGGTCGCCGCTGCCCTTCTGCCGGACGTTCTCGTCCTGGAAGCTCCGGCAGTTGTTGTTGCTCTCCGGCAGGAACGTGAACTTGATCTCGCCGAAGTTCGGCAGCGAGCTGTTCGCGTCCAGAAACACGTCGTTCTCGCTGCCCTCCGAGGTGGACGGTGTCGCCACCGACCGTACCCGCCGATCGATCGTCGGCACGCTCGGCAGCGGCAGCTGCTCCACCGACGAGTCCGTGTCGAAGTCGAACTTCATCGTCTTGGAGATCAGCACCGGCGCGCCGATCTCCGGCCGGAAGTCATCCGACCGGCTGCCGCACATGTCGTAGCTGTCGGACAGGGGTTCCGCCACGCCGCCCTTCCGACCGGGCGCTTTCCGCAGGAACCGCGTACCGATCACACCCGAGTAGCGCTTCGTCAGCTTGTCGAACAGGGTGGACGACGACTTGCCGTGCTTGCTGGCCATGCCGGCCGCCGCCACGTGCTGCACATCGTAGTTTCTTTTCATCATCTCGCTTTCGTGGTTCGCACACTTCCGTTTCACAACTTTGTCATTTTTTGCTTCGCTTCGCTTTTCACACCGCACCTGATCGCGGGTTTTCACATTTTCCCGACGGGCGTTTTCCGCGATCTTCTGCGCACTGCTCACCTGGTGGCTAGCTGCCTGCTTCTGCTTCTCGCTTTGCGGTGCGACAGTCGCTATCAATTAAAACAATAATTTCACTTTTATTTTAGCCGGCCGGTTCGGTCGGCAGGTCGGGCTCGATTGGAGGATGGGATTGTGATGGCACGTTGCATCGAAACTGAAGCCGACGGTGTATCGCTCCCACCCCGACTCCAACACCAACTCCACGCGACTGCTATCCAAATTTCGCAATGCACACGAACCGCGCGGCGATGCGCACAAAATAGAACCCACCGAAGCATTGCCAATGAAGTCACCCCATTAGGGAGCCAAATAAACATACGAAGTCGACGAGCGACGCGGGACGAGTTTTGGAAAAGTTCGCGAATGATTTATCGACCACCGAAACGGCCGCGAAGATGGAAAGTGGTTGATCCGGGGATTAACTTGTGCAAATCCGTCACCTGAGCTGTTTCGAGGCACAACTGATAATGAGCCTACACAGCCACAGTGCTCCACAGTAGATAAACATGAATGAAAGCGAAGGTTCGGCGAATTTTGGTAGCATTCGGTTGGCAGTTCCGAATGAGAGGTTAGGTTTTGCAGACGAACGGGACGAAAGTGAACTTACTGCGGACTGTAAAGTCTGATACCGATCAGTGTCGAAGTGGATGAACCCAAAAGGAAGACTTATTGTATCCGCTATCCAAACTCCAAGCCATGGACTCCAAACTAACATGGCCGCCACCAGAAGTTCTCAGCGCACTCTGTAATTAGCTGCCGTGTGGCGAATGTAAGTCAAAGGTCGCCATAGAAGAATGATCAATTCTTTGAGGTCTACAGGTGCGCGAAACAGCCAACGTCGGCCGCGGGAACCTCCTCTACATCCCATCGTAAATATCCCGAGACCTCCCGGCAAAACAGCCGGATAAAACTCTCACGATAATAATCAACGATCGCGTTATTACCTCACCGCCGGTAGTGGATCGTTATCGTATCGAGAGGCAAAAAAGCACCCGAAAAAACACCATCGGCCACCAATTAGCTCGTACCGTACCGGTCAGCGTGTGAGAAACTGTCACACCGTCCGACTCCATCGCCGGCGGCGACACCTCCGCCAACAATCTGCCAATATTGTTTCATCCATTTTGTGTCCCAGCGTCGGGCGCACACTCCCACCGGAGGTCACCAGTGCGCAGGCACGAGCGCCGAAGCAGAGCGGACCGGCGCGGTCAAGAGTCCCACGAAAATAGACGGCGTGAAAAATATATATGCCACGGTGCCAGGTCCGCACCGAGAATGAACTGTTATTTTTGGCACCGGTAACGCTGGCTCCACCACACTCAAGCGCGCTTCGGTGTGTCGGTGTGTCGGCCCTTTTTCACATGGGCAACACCTTCAGCAACACCGACCGCGAACCATAATTCATTGGCGCGGAATGCGCGCCGCCACTGCAGGTGAGGATGCTTTAAATTCCATAATTACGGCTGCTTCCACACCCAGTGCCCCATACACACACACACACGTTAATGATCTTCTAGTAGCACACTGGATGAGCCGCTTGTAGATCGGCCAGTTGAAGTGACCTCTCTTAGGTAATACCGGTGGATACTTGTCCGAAAGCTGAGAGCCACTCAACCACAACAACACAACAGCCTGTCTCCACCGACTGCCACCTACGGGTTATGGGTGATGGATCACATCGTGACCGTCAGTTGCCGTTCAGCTGGAGCTGTTGCTGCAGTCGCTGCTGCAGCTCGTACTGGATCTGGCTCTGCTGGATGTAGTGGCGCATGAGGTTGAAGCAGAGCACACAGTAGGTGAACACTTCGAACGCCACGCAGAGCAGGATGTGGATGATTTCCAGCTGGTAACCCATTGGTGCCTCTGCCTCACACACGGCTTAAAACCGATTCGAAACGCAAGAACACGACGCTGCGCACACGTCCGGCAGTCAGATACTAGTGATGCGTCTTGTTCTAGTGGATTCTACCATCAGTTCCCAAGCACATGCCATGATCATCGTCTCATCATCTGCACCGATTCGACAGAGCGTGAGAGTCAAACGACCTCCCCGACGACGGCGAGCACTCTCAGCTCACCACTGGGACAGCGTACTGCAGACGCGGTACGCAGCGAGAGTCGAAGAATGCGAGCCGCCTGACAGCAGGAGATCATCCGGCTTGAAGACAGAACTGTCTCGTCGTAAAATCTTCGATTCTTGCATCCCAGCTAAACGCGACGCACACAAGAACCCTCCTCCAAACCGTCAGCTCTACAAAAAACCCCAATTCTAACGCTCGCTCGCTCGCTCATCTCGTTGCCAGCACGAAACAGGTCTACGGTGGCAGTT
>KB672846.1:508012-527426 GCA_000349145.1 Anopheles dirus
GGTACATCCGTCCAGTATCGATGTCTCGTACGATCAGCGACGATCGTTTCAGCAATTAGTTCGTATGTCTTGCACGTGGACAACACAGCTCCCTCACAACAATCTTCTACTGGAAGGAGAAAAAAAGAAAACTCTTCCCACAAACGGCCCAGTATGATGTATCGCGAAATCGCTGTGGCATAGCTAATCTTCTTCTCCCTCCACTTCCCCATAGGGGTAATCGAAACCAATTTAACGATAGTTTGAGCATAGAACGTGCTTAGCAAAAGCTAGCGAGAAAAAGAGCCCTACGAATTAACGACTTTTTCCTTCACACCGCCATCAAGCCCGATCGAATTCGCGACCGTAGCTGATGAGGCTTTTCAGCGTCCGGTGCGGTCAACCTGGACATCTAATTTACCAGCGACCGACGCGACTTTCGGGATGTCGGATGTCGCACAATTGGATGCCGGTTTAACGGCGCACGTTTCAGTTACACGGCGAAAGCTGATTAGTGGGCAAGGGACCACCGCCACTAATCCCACCGCCGAGTTGCGATTCGATTAGTCCGGGTTGACGATGGACGGCCCAGTTCCCGATCCGATACGGGCTACTTAGGTTGCAAAACGTTGCATCCGGGGCTTCCAACCGAGCAGAGTCAAATTTCGAAGACACTCTCCGGGTGCTCAGAATGATGAACAGAACGGTTCGGTCTTCGGACGTCTAATACTCTTAGGGTCTAAGTCGAAGAATGAGCCCGAACGGGTTGGATACTATTACCCCAGGATCGGTGTTACACTGTTCGTACGAAACCTTGCCGTGCTGCTTGGTTGAAAGACACACGTTAGACGTCAAAGATAACAGCGATGCCAAGGGCATCGCGAGAAGATAAAACTAACTTAAACGCTGCTTTTACGACTCCACATAGTTACGCTCAGAGCGTGGTCTGGTGGGATGATTTAGAGCGGGCGACGTCATGTAATGGTTAAAATTAGCACTGGACATGTCCTTCACACTGCTGCCATCATCGCGTTACGTACGGCGGCAACACCGGTATGCAAAAAACCGAACCAACCAACGCCGTAACACAAGCTGGCTCAAGTTTGTATCGTTATCTGCCAGACGACGCGGTCCGGTAATAGGCGATAACCAGCACGATCGACTCCGATTCCTGAACGGGCAGTTGTTTTGGCTTTAGTCTCGTCCTTAGAACGTGCTCGAACTGAACCAGACTACAATGTGTCTGGTACGTCCGCATTTCAGAACTCACGGGCCACAGTGCTAGTGCCCGCCTGGTGATTTTTGCCTACCCAAACTGGATGTGGAGCGGGCGGGCAGGCTCCGAAAACCTGTTGTGCGGAAACCTAGATCACAATCGGAGCACAGACACACGCTCGCACACACCTCACGACACCATTTCGCTAATGAATGCCCAACTGCGGCGCGTTGCACCAAAAGTTGCTGATATTTGACAAAAGCAGCTCTGTCACCGGTGTGACGCAAGCCACCGCAACACCGGCGCCCTCCATTTTAACCTCCAACCGAGCCCGACAACACGATCAACGCGAGATGAGAGGATGCGCAAAAATTCACACCGAATCACAGCACTGGACACAAATTAAAATATTAAGCACACACACACACGCACACAATCTCACAAAACTGGGCACGGTAAAACAACCTTCCAATTTGCCGGGGCGAACAGCGAACAGCGCGTGATAAAGATATCGGGTTTTGCGTCAGTTTGCACTACGATAAGGGCGATAATTAAGATGAGACTCCCTCGCGCAGGATGCGATCTGCCGTTCTTCGACACAGTCACCCACACACTATCTCGGGCGCGCGCACACGCAAAATCGCTAGGTTCGGTTCTCGTCGAGATGGTGTACTAGCTGTGATGATGATGCTGGCGAGATGTGCGCGCGAGTGAGCGACCGCGAGCTCCACCACTAAGCGCGAGAGCCGAAAAAGTCCGAACGGGCGCCACGCCGCGCGCATCCTGCTGTGCGTTCGGCGCCGCGGGCCGGCTAGAACGAGCGCACGGTCGCACAGCAGGCTTTTCATGTGGTCAAAAGTGTGCTGCAATACATCATTTTGATGCTGGCACTTGATACCGGCAAAAGAAGCAAAAAAAAGTTGGTTGAGAGGTAATCTACATGAGCTTTTCCAAGCGTGCAAGGGATTATCATAATTTTCGTAAATGTTTTAGTGAATACAAAATATAGAATGATTTTCAGAATGACGAAATCTGAAATCTCATTATCTCTGGAAACAATTTCAAATATATATTGCAATTTAGAATTTATTGTAAAATCATAAAGATGAAGTTTGTCCTAGTCAATCCCCGTCAGAGGTATTCAACTTCTTGAAAAGACATTAAACTCTGCAACGTGCTGAACTAATTAAAAAACTAAATTGTTTAACAAATCAACTAAACGAAGTATGTAACAGCATTGTACTAAAACTTGTACTAAAAACACCCTGAGTATAAAACTCATTATTTTAGAAATGTTCCTAACAAACGAGCGCATTAACATACTCCATAAACGCATAAATACAAACAAAAATAACTTCGTTTCACGTTTCAAGTTCATAATTTCTTCTTTAAGTGTCACAAGTTGCAAGCAATAGGTTTACATGAAAAAAATTGCCAAAATAAGGTGATTAAAAATATAATTTATAATGCTTCGGACTAATGCACAGTTTGTAAGTCATTTCAGATGAGAGTTGTAGTAACGTGTGCATATTATATGGTACGCTTCGCCCATAGTGCAATAAACCGTGGTAAGAATAAACCGGTAAACCGGTATGGGAGCGCGATCCCGGTGTCCACCACACGCACAGTATATGCGTGTACGATGGGGAAAACACGCTGGAAAAGCAGCGGCAAGCAGAGACACACCAACATGCACAACATCCCATCATCATCAACATCAACAACAACAATATACGGGCGCGCTGTTGCATAAGCGCACGAACGCGACTAGTTTTAATCCAATTTCGGTTCTCGCCGTGCTGCTGCCGCTTCTGCGCGGCGTACCGCTTCGTCAGCTGAGTGCTGGCCAAAGCACTGGAGCACCACCCAAGTGTTGCCCGAGTGAAAGGGGTTTGGTACTGCACGCGACACGGCCCGGCGTCTGTTTACATTTCGTGGAGGTTCTTTTTGCACCGATAGCCGGACCGAGTTCGTACGCTTGGTATGCTGCTCCAGTTTGTGTTTGGTGTATCGCGCGTACCAAAACAAGCTGGCTCCACCGGCAGGCAGACAGGCAGGTCGTCGAAATCGGCACAAGAATGCTAGCGACGTTCTTTACGAGCCCGCGCGGCGCCGTCGGTTCGGTGGGTTTTTGTTGCGCTTCTGGTGCGAGTGGCAAACACAAGCAACGCGAGCGACGAGGTGACATTCCGGGGCGACATGTGCGAAAAACAGACCCGGACGTGTGCGCGGTACGCGACTTCCGTGCAGTTGGCAGAATTTAAATGCTTATGTCTGGTGGGCACGCCCCGGTGGTCCGGTTCTGGTATCTGTCCGGGGTTGGTAGTCGCGTCGCGCGTCGTGAATGTAGGTTACGGCACCCGCTGGGCGATAGGACCCGAGGACTAGCCGTTGGGACTAGGTGGTCTAATGTCGGGATGCGCTAGATGACACACTTCTGCTCCGGAAGATGACAGTTATAAGCTGTCAAAGCGGAGTAGGACGCGGGAAGAGCTAGCGAGATCTCTTATCGATCACGTGACGTGCTAATAGCTGACTTCTGATGTAGAGTATAACAAGAGCGCGAAAAGTACTTTTCAATGTTCAACAACACATTAGTCACGCGTCATAATCTTCACACCACACATCCATCACTTAGGTTCCATCACACCCCAACAGCTCACTTAAAACACTTCCACTCTGGATGTCGTTAATAGAATTCAAACACTTCTTCCTCGCACTGCACCAAACCTGTAGTATTGCACGGCACAGCTAGCAGAAGCTAGACAACTCTCCACCGTCATCCAGTTCGGTTGACATTGGACAAGCACGCGACGAACGAGCTGACCGTTACGGTGTTGCTTCGAGCGCCAGACACCGGACAACAAAGCACAATCGAACACGACGACACGGCCGACTACAACCGGGCCAGTTGCCCTCCGAATCCGAACTAACCCGCCTCTTTTTTGGCCACCAGCAAATACCGCACAGCGCAGCGCCATAGTGACGGCGGCTTCTTTCGTTTTCGGCTATCTACCGTAGGTGTGCGTCGCTTGTTTTGCTCCTCTTTCGGATATCTCACATCACACACGCGGAGTGCCGGGAGTGCTATCGGGCGAGTGTGTCGGTTACATTATGGGCACGAGATAGACCGACATTCGAGGGTGTCCGACATTCGTGCGCTTCCCCAGCCCGCGGGATGGATCGCGAGGTGCGCCTCTCCTTTTGTTTCTCTACCTCCACAATGGCTGAAGCGCAACAGTGCGCGAGCCGGTGCAGTTGATTGTGATTTAATTAAAAATCTTTCCTCTACGCGTGTGAAAACCGAACCACGCATACAGCACCACAGAAAAAAAGCGAATTGACCGCTGAAACTGGAGCAGATCCGAAACGGTGATCCGAACTTCGAACCGTTCGATAAAGAAGAGGAGATGGATGAGTAGGACGGGGAACGTATGATCATCGTGTATCGCAGCGCAAAATGAGATCAATGGATCGCGAGCTTTTTTGATCACGTGCTCGCGCACGGTTCTCGTGGTCCCGCAAGAAGAACCAGTCGCCTCCCCCGGGACGAGTCCGTTTGTACTTCCACCACCGCTCATCGACTGTATCTGTGCAGCCTGTGTTTGGTGGGGATGGTTCAACGAGTGTACTTTTCCTTTGTTTTTTGGAACCCGCTCAGTGAGACGCTTTATTGGAGCAATTGTAGTACCCGATGGGTAGTGGAAGCATTGATTTTTGCACTGCGATTACGCTGCTTCCTCCGGTTTCGCAAACCACGTAATCACACGGCCTGGGTCGGGGACGATAAGACCGTATCGTAAAATGAAAATCAAACCATGCTTCTTAGATAATACTACCGGCCGAAGCCGAGGGCGGGTGCCGTAAAAAAGGCCGATCCGATGAAGTTGAGGAGTCGAGCATCGCAAAGTCTCGATCGATTACTTTCACCCCGTTTGGCTGTCAATATTATTTATAGCAGATTTGTTTTTTTTATTGCTTCCGATGGGCAGTAAACGCGATAGCAGACAGGTCGCTAGTACGGGTAGTTGTAGGCGGAAATGCGTGCAAAATTTTCTATTTCAAGCCAGTGTAAACAAGCGTTTGTGCGTGATCTGAAGATCTTTTGGGAAAGATCTATGGAAACGAGATATCGTGTACACTGGGCGGAGTAAACTTGACCTTCCGTACATGGTGCAAAAATAGATTGTTGAACTTCGAATGTCTATTTTATGTCTGCGATATGTCTTTTGGACTACTGTGATCGATTCAGTCGCATCGTATTGTTTGTTTCTATTTTGTCTGGAAAGGAAATGAAAACATCGAATATAAATACTCTTGCAGATGAAACTGTGAGGAGAATTTAATGTTACATCGGTTATACAAATCGTTATATTTACTCGAATAGACTTCTCGTTTTAAAAAATGCCCTTCGACCTTTTTTAACGAATTGTTCAACAACCACAAACGCGCTGTAAAAAAGTGACCTGTTTCGTTGTGGAGAATGTGCTTCATCGAGCCGATGACAGCGGTCAGATTGTTTACTAATCTATAACGCTTCGTAACACTTCGTAACGACAACACTCTGTGGTTTTATTTATAACGTACAAAATGACTTAAAAAGCCCATAGTTCTTGTCTAAAACTAAAGCAATACAAACCGTCAAACTAACGCCGCGTAATCCTAACTCAAGATTGCTCACATTAATCAAACGCTGGTGTCATTTACTGTTTAATTCAACCTACTGCACGACCTACAAAATCATGTATGTAACGCACATAAAACCATTTCTAATGATTCATTAAAAACGGCGCCGATACAAAATTAAATAAGTTTCCTTTTTAACACCGGTCAATTAATTTACAATTTATTGATTTTCCGTCCCTAATTGTTTACTTTTCCTCTCCGCGCGCTAACGAGAGCGATTTCCATTTCAAATAGACGCCGGAATTAAAACACAATCTATTTACGTGCGTCGACAGCCCGGGATCGATTTTCGGCCTAATGAAAACACTTTTTCCTCCCGGTGTGGTTCAAACACCTGTCGGCTTCAATTTCCACTATCGCATTACTTTCGACGCTCGATCCATTGGATTGATCAGTTGCAGTGCGTCGGAACATCGATTCCTGCCGAGATATCTGAGATATCCGTACCCACACGGAGGAGCTGCCGCATCCTAACGCGATGCGCTTTTTTCGCGGGCAACGAAACGAAACTTTCTCCACCCGCGCTGTACGCCCTTCGCGAGCGATTCGCGTTGGCAATCGGCGCCGAAAGGGCAAACGGTGCTCATTCCCACGGTCATGCGGTGCGTTGGACTTTGGAGTTCGATTTTCGGCGCGCACCGCTCAGGCGTGTGACAAATTGGCGCTAATCTAATTTTAAACGTCATCTCGCCAGCGTGTCGCGTCTTGTGGCCGTGCGGTAACTCGGAAAACGCGTACCGCTCGTCATCAGATCGTCAAGGGCAAGCCGGATGAAATCGATTTTCCCACCACCGCCCGTAGACCAACGGGATCGAAGTGCGCGCGATATAAATGGGCCCCAGTGGGGAGCGGGTCGGGTGGCCGGGTGCTTAATTTAAACCGTCACGCTCGCACTGCAAATCCCCCGCAATGCGCACCGATCGTTCGGTTGGTGGTTTAGATTGATTTTTTTTACTTCTGCACCATATCGCATGTACTTTTATGAGCCTTTATTGTCACTTGTTCACGGTCCGCCAATGGGGGGTAGTGGTGAATGGACACAAGTTAACCTTTGAAGAAGGTTAGTTAGTCGTGTATGTGAAGTGGCACGTTTGATATGGCTATAGGATTGCTGTTAAAGCAATTAATAATGCAAACTGTTATGATAATCACCCATATCATAGCGATAGCAAGCATCTCAACATTGTATTTAGAACAAAAGAAGGTTTAATTTAGTATCAATAATTTCATTTGCAATGTTGAAACAATACTGAATTCATACTGGCATTCATCGTCTGCCCGTAAATGTACTCTCTGGTTAATATCACTTTATGATCATTTCAATATACATGTTTTAAAACTCCACTCCTCAAGTGCCTTCGGTTATGATCTCATAGAATACATTCATCAAAATGTTTCAAATATATTTACATATTTAAAATTAAAAACATAAAACCTTTTCTGCCCTTGATCGCCTTCAAATGTTTGAAAAAAAACGGCCCGCTAGCGGCGACCGTTAAAAGCGCTAGCAGCACCGCAGCGCCACCTAGCGGCGAGTAGGCCAAGCATCTACTAGAGCAGTTTAAATTTTTGGAGATTTTCGAGCACATTTGGGGGTTTGTTTTCGAGCAGTTATTTATGGGTTGCGTTCAATTTTGTTTCCGTTCTCTTTTGAACTAAAATTGAAAGAAAATAATCATAAAACTAGTTGAGCTGACAATGAGCAGCGTTTTAGTATTTTGGCAAACGAATTTAGGCTTTAGCGCAAAACACTGTGGAATTAAAAATGAATGAAAATCTTTCTGAAGAAACCAACATTAAACATTTAAACATTTTTACATTAAAAAAAATTTACTTATTACTTTGCCGACTGTTCGGATTATATTTGAAACTATATTCGCCAAACTGTCTTTTAAATCCACAAATAATAATATTTTTAAAAACTCTTAAAAAATCACGTTTCTCCCACAAACTAGATAAAACCTGAATTAGCCAACTAGATAAAAAAGGATGTAGTTTGCAACAGTTCAATCCTCCTTGCGTATGGTAAAACAATTCCCAAAGCCCACTTCATGCCCGCCAAGTGTCCCATAGCGCTCTCTCCCGAAACGCCCAGCCGGCATGCAAATGAGCAGGAAGGCTTCGTCCCACTTCCACTGCCACAAATCGGCCGAAATCGGCACGCTGCAGTTCCTCATCGATATTTTAATTCCACACTCCCGCGTGTGTACGCCTCGCAAAGGCGCTTGACCCACTTGCATTTTGCGTGTAAGTGTGTCCCGGAGGAAAAAAAAAACACAAACGCAAATAAATAAACAACACACAGAAAAAAGCCGCCCGGCTGACACGAGTGTCGAGCCCGGCCCGAGGGTGTTTTAGGGGTGTTTTTTTTTTGTTCACACCGCGCTTCGATCTCCAATAATTAGCGGTATAAGGTTTTGGCCAATTTTTCTTCACTCTCGAAAAAAAACCCTTCCTGTGGCTGTGCACGTGTCTTTTTCGTTCGTTCCAACCACTGGAAACCGGGTTCGGTGCGTCTCCCTTCGGTGGGGGCCGATTTCGCCGACATCATCCGACGGGCAGACGGGTACACTTCCGTGGGAAAGCAGGCGTGTATCGATTCCACCAGCGCGGAGAAGCGAAAGTGCGTACTGTGCCGACATTTCTGCCAGCCGCCCATCCGTGGAAGGGCGCGCGAATCGCGAGAAGAAACAATCGGTGCTCGCCCCAGTAGCCGGGCGAGAGACCTTCAACTTTGATCATTTCCAGACCCCCCGACACAAAGGACGTCGACATCGACGCATTACATAAAAACATCCGCGGGCTCTCGCGCGGACACACACACACTCATAATGCACACCTCGCCATGCACCGGGCTGCCCCGCCCGGTTGCAATTATGCAACGAGCAACAATGAACTTATTTGTAGCGGGTTTTTTCCTTCTCTCCTTTGCACGGCGATTGTAGCACCGCCGAGAATTCCACCTCGGCGGGCGTTATGCGTGTGCGTTATGCAGCTGAACAAGCTGCCGTCGACAACGCGTGGATGAGGTTTTGCGTTGCTTCCCGCACTCAGTGCACGCGAGGATTTTCCTGGTTATTCTTTGCGGTGTGCGAAGCGAAGCAGTCGGTGGGAATTTTCTTCGCGCTAACTATCCCCGTGAACGATCGCTAAACGCGGCGATTGATGATCTCGCGCGCGTCTAGTGCTTAGACATTAGTCACGAGCTAATCACCCGGCCCGGCCCGGCCCCGGAGACTGACGGGAGGGCCGTGCTAACGAACAGGAAAACGCATTCAGCTCGAACGAATGCCGCTTGAGAGATGTTTATGGCTTACTTTGAGCGGATCGATCGTAAACCAATGCTGAATATTGATGTTTTTTTATCACAAAGTTTGGCGCACAGTGTTTCACACACAGGGACAACAGAAGGAATATTTTCGAGCAGTGTTTAAAGCCCAATTTACGTCAACTACTATGATGAACTTTCGCAAACATGTATAATGACACTCGTAAATAATTTAAATTTCTAAATAATATTCAAAATGTCGCATTTTTTTAGAGGAGAAATTTATGGCAAAAACCCTAGGGTTTTCATTTGAAACCTTAGAAACTCCTCGGTGCTTTTCTTGTTTTTTTTTAAATCACTTAAATCTAATGAAAGTACAAACTCTCAAAATTCCCGTCATATTTCTTGAAAATCTTTCAACAAATGAGAAAAACATCGAATTAGGTCGACATTACCCACCATGATCCTCACAGAAATAGCAATTGTGTAACGAAACTTGACATGCAAAGGTTATTTTTGTGATAACCGCAATTTTCCCATGCTTTATTTTTATGTTTTTTATATTTAAAAAATAACTTCACAAATTACAGCCAATTTCTAAGCCATTTCTGTTTTTTTTAGGAAAAAAAATGCATGCCAAAGTAATTCCAATAAATAAACACATTTGTTAGAAATATTCGATCTATTTGAACATTAGTGTTAAAGCAATATTTATAAGCAAGATACTTTGCGATGGACTTTTGTTGTAATTTTCAAAAATTTGCTATGAAATAGGTTATGATAAGATTTTGTTTAAAATAAAATGTAATAATTTATTAAAGAAATATAAATTAATTTCCAAACAGTTTTCTTAACTGAACTAAGTCGCTGAGTACAGGAGTAAAGGAGGTGAGTATAGGAGTAAAGTGGTTAAACCGGGGGTAAGAACGTTTCAGACATTCACACGATCCATAATTGATCATGTTAACAAGAGCAAAAAAGAACTATTTCCTTCGCGTGTCAGCCGTCGCCAGCAAATAAACGGTCCCAAACAGCAGCCACAGCCTGACCTTAATGAACATGTCAAACAAGTTTCGCGCCCCAGATGATTGCAAACAGAAGAACTACAGCTCGCACCACAAACTAGTGAAAACCACCCCGCCAAGAGGGAAATTACACACCAGAACGGAACGGTGAGCGGTGTTAGAACGATCGAAACGTAGAACGTAACCTGCTGACGGTGATTGTGATTGATCGCTGCCAGCGCGGTGCAGGTGCAACAGTGTACGTGTCAGTGTATGTGTGCGTGATCCAACCCCCGTCAACTTACCTTCGTTGCCACGCTGATCGGCAGCAGATTCAGCATCGATTCCGAGCGTGAAATCATCACCTTTCGTGCGTTAGGGGCGGGTGATGGCGGGTGAACGAAAACAAACATGAAAAAAAGACAAAAAATGGAAACATTTGCAATGAGTGCACTGGAGGTGGAAGTGTGGATGATGTGAGGAGGGCTGTATGGATGTGACGAATGAGTACACGTGTATGTTTTGTGTTTATGTGGGTGTGGGTAAGGGAGGTTAAATGATTTGACACTTTTATCGGGTGAGCTTTGCGATCGTTCGATGGAATGTAAGGGCGGGCTGTAAAGTGAAGGGTTCTTGGCAGTGTACCAATTATCACAACGGAACGGCAGCATACGAGACGCTGTTATGTAAGGCTTGCATTGTGCAACGAAGCACTACCGATAATGGATGAAGCATATGAGATCAGTATATCAGTGTTGAGGAAGTTAGTAGACACATGAAATGATGACAACTGACAAGTCTTATGCTAGTACGGACTAGTAGGGTTGATTCAATTCTTTTAAATCTGTCATGTGCAGTATATAATTGTATTCATGAGGTACAAATGAGACTTTTTTCTTATGTTATCCGATATCATATTTTCTATACACAATTTTCAAATGCTCTCTTATAAAATTTCTTTTCAAGTTATGCTTTGTTAGTTACTCTCTAGTTACTCTTTCTTAAATGAAAAGAGATCAAAATATTATTAAAAAGATAGTTAGGGAAAAACAATTGGAAAACATATGAAAGGAATCCATGGCAGCCATGGCCAAAATGTATCGCTAAATCCTTGATATTGTGATGTATACGCATAGCGGAAAATACACGAAGAGTCGAACTCTGCTGCCAAAAACTGCGTCGAAGGGTTACAAGCCTTTTAACTTGTCAAAACTACTTGTTAGAACATAATTTTCATCAATTTTTAGATATTTTCGTTTCATTCTTTAAAAAAAATCTAATGTTACAGTTATGCTACGAACCAAGAAATTAGTTGATGTGTATTATATTGCAATTTCACTATCTTTTAGTTTCTATGCATGTATATGCTACCAGTAGAGTTTTTTTTATTTCTTCTGATTACTTTGTGATTTGCTTGTGGTCTTAATCCTAATTTAAAGGCAATATTTAAGCCTTACTTTTCGTACGTGTATTTCCTGTTGAACTCTTCATGCTATATTGACGGTCTATGGCCCGACCCAAACACCCTTTAACCTCGCTGTTGCGAGAAGCAAGCGGCTCATTCTTCCAAACTGCTAAACACCCCCACGCGCCCATTACGAGAACAAAGTTTCGTAACACTCTTTGGCCTCCCCGCGGGGGTGGCCGTTTTTTACGATACCACCTTCAACCCACCGGAAGCACGTCGTTCGCGTGTGTTTCTGGCGACCCGAAGATTCACTTCTGGCGATGGCGATCACGGTTGAACGCACCCCAATTCTATGCGCCGTTTGTTTTCTTTTCGTGCGAGCGCCGTTTACGGTCCATCTGGGCCTGTAATATTTCTGGCCGATCCATCCGTGCATCCGTCACGTCGAGCCAATCATTTTCAGCGTTGGAGTATTTGTTTTTGTTTGTCTCTTCTCGAGTGTTTCATTTTGTAGTGTAAAAGTGGGGCAGAGGGTACGAAAAGGCGATGTTTTGTTTCGGGCAGAAACGGGCGCGTCAATCGCGCAGAGATCGCATACTAAATTATCGGCATATCTCTGCAGAGTGCACTCGATTGTGCGCGTCTGCTCCGAAATATGGCAAGTTTTTGAGGCCATCGATAGCGCACGGAAAGGAGAGACAGCCACCGGCCGGCAGGTGGCATTTAAAAGGAACATGAACACCGCGTCGCGTTGAAGACAAATTAAAACCGCAGCCGAAGGGGCCCCGATTGGAATTTGGTATGCGAATCGCAACAGTGAAAGTGTTTCTATTCCAACGCGCGGCGTGTAAAGAGGGTAATGCCGGGAGACTACTGCAGTGGGGGCAATGTAATGGACTGCGAGCGTAACATAAATCGGAAATCATGCGAGAAGCAACACAAAAGTGAGGAAAAATAAAATCGAACATCATGTCATCAGTGTCAGAAAGAGGTATGTGGAAAAGTTGCATATGCAATCATACAAATTAAATACAATAAAACTATAAAATATGCATGAGACTAATAAGATGTACAGGAAACACAAAAAGCCTGCATAAAGAATCATAGACTTGTATAAATAAAAAATATATATCATAATAATATGGGTTTTCATAGTTAACTATCCACATTAAAAATATTAGATGAGTCCAAAAACATAACTTAAAAAGAACGAAGTCAAACATAGAAACATCTAATAAAAGAGGAATAAACGAATATGAAAAGAAGATAAAACGAATATCAACCACATCAGATGAGGATGAAAGAAACTTAAGGACGAAATTAAATAAACTGAACCTACATATAGTAAAATAAAATGTTATAAATGTAATAAGAGTAAATACTTGTGAGAAAAACATACGAACTGTGCTCCCTGCATTGGTCATAGTATTGCCTCTCGTATTTAGAATTTAACACAACATTACAGCAAAACTTTTGCCCTAACCTCACAGAAACAACTCCCATAAATTAGGACGGAGTGGGAGGCACATTTTTCGTGGTTCCATTTCCAAACCCAACCTCAACGAGTGCATTGTTGGGTGGAAGGGAAAGATGACGTTTTCGGCACCGCAAGAAAAACGACCATAACCCCCCTCCCATAAGCCTCCCACCGTACGGTTACGTTGCGCGCCGGGCGCATACATAAATCCACGCCGCCACGTGAAATCTGTGCATTTCGGAGCGGAAGAAAAGCGGTGCGTGCCACGACTTTTCCACCGATCAATTCATTTCGTGGCACGGCCGGCACAAACCCGCGGCGAACAATCGTATCATTTGCATACAAATTACGCTCGCTTTGCCCCAGCGAGGCAAACGCCTCCGTTGCAGTGCAGTTTCAATTGAATGGAACTGATGTTGGGCGTTTTTTTCGTCTGTGTTTATATTACACACCGGTCCGGGAATCGTTTAGCGTTCGCCGTGCCGGTCCAGTGCGAACGGTGGGCCTCGATGTAATAGACGAAAAATGGATTTATAAGATCCAGAAAGAAAATGGGAGCGAGCGACGCGAAACCGAAACGCGATCACCGCAGCGTTAAATAATTTCGGAAACGGGGAAGTAATTCGATTGTTCGGTCATTTCAACTTTGGGCTCACCATTTTAAGGTTAGGTTTCCCTTTACTTGATTTGGGTTCATTGATGAAGATATATTTTTTACTCGATTATTCAAATTTTAGTACAAGAATTCGTTGAAACTGACAAACCTGCTTGCTGTGACTTTCCTTAACATGAGAGATCATATTTTTTTAAATCCTATCCCCGTGGAAGAGATCCCCGTGAAAGAACTTGACGTGGAAGAGCTTGATATCTGTACAAAGTTAGAAGACTTGATCGACTTTGACGAAAAAAATATTGATCGAGATGCATTAAATGTATCCAATTGTAGATTTTAATGACTCGAAAACGATTTCTCCAAATTTTACACCAATTTCTTCAAAGTCTGCTCCAGGTGCTTTATGAACTTTCAATTTCAAAGTATTGCCAGCAGAAACTTGAGAGACATGCTTCTATTCCATGGAAATAATGTGGCTGCTCTTTCTTGTGAGATGATGAGAGCAGCCGGAACTTTAATGTTCCTCGATTTCAGGTTCCAGTTGCTTGCATTTCAAATATTCATCGCGTTCACAGAACTGCCATTGCTTCCTCGATTCCACATGAGAGCGAAGGCTATCTGGATAAAGTCTATCGTTAGATCACGCAACATCGGATGAACCATCAGCTAGCGTTCTAGAACAATATCCCTCTCTCGTTTCGTTTATTGCACATAACTTAATCCTCTCAATTTCTCGCCTATCTTAACCATCGTTACAACTTCACTTAGCTATTAATCGTACAACATGTGGAGTAATAGACACCTTTAACTCGAAATGAAGACAGAAACTGAAAAAGAAGTGCAGCTCCATTACTGAAATCAGAATGTTGTCTTATTTATAAGCGATGTGTTTACAAGAAGCCCTGACTTCAATGTTCTCCTGAGGACTTGTTACTGATTTAAAGGAAAAAAAAACAGTTCAATACACCTACCTATTTTCATTTTTCAATTTTCAGATGTCTCTCTCTCTCTCTCTCTTCCGCTCTCTCTCTCTTCCGCTCTCTCTCTCTTCTGCTCTCTCTCTCTCTCTCTCTCTCTCTCTCTCTCTCAGAAGTTCAAAATTCTATAAGTGGTGTATTGATGTACTATTTTACCACAGTTGATCTATCGGCAACCCTATTATTTCGCTCGTTATTTTGAACCTTTCTGTTTCGCTTTTAATCAACGTGTGTGTAAATCCCACACACTCAAGAGGTAGAATTTTCTCCTCTACCTTCAACAACCACGCCCGATTTACATTCTGCCGAACGCGACTGCGGACGCGTGTCGTTTGATGGGCGCTATCTATTTTTATCACCACGCACCAGCGCGTTCACTTTCCATCGGAAAGTTCTTTGAACGGACCCTCACATCGCGGCACACATGAACCACGGCGATGATTGTGAAATCTGCGTCATAAGAACCGACCACCCGACCTGGTGTTGCGCACCCTAACCTCACCGAAACGGGTGCACGGAGCGCTTAACGAGGCGAAAGGCGAAGCAGGAAGCTGGAGATTGACTGCTGCCAAAACGCGGAGGAATGAATGTGGGAGATGCAGCTCACGCATAAGTCGAGAGCAGCAGGAGAGGGGGGGAGGGGAGGACAACGAGGAAGCAACGCATTGCTGCTAATTGAAAGCCCCTCGAAGGTTTATCGCACCCCATGGGAATCGGAAAAATACACTCCACCCCATTCGGGAGCGAGATATGAGAGACCGCAAAGGCAGCATACCTTCGCCGCTGGAAATTGGATGCAGTGGAAGCTAATGATATAATTACGCTGCCGCATGCGCTGTGCGATAAGGCACGATACGGGGAGCGAGCAGAAAACTTGAATCACATAAAATTGAGCGAAAAACGTTCGACGTCCTTTTCTCTACCCTTACCGTCAGCGTGGAATAACTCATCACTCGGGCGCCCGCTTGATGTGTTCATGATCAAACGATGAGGATCAGCTTAAAGACCGGCGCGGTAACGAGATACCGCTTTCGTGGCTCCATTACGACTGCTCCAGGGCGGTCGTGGAGGAAGATAATAAACGCCCTTCTCACCGCTAAGATCCCAAAATGAAGTGAAGAGTGAAATTGTTTATTTGACACCGTGGGTTCCATGGCGGACGCTTCTTTTTTTCTTCCTCAGTGTTGCTTTCCGCGCTCGAACAGTCACACTCAAGTGTCGTCGACGGTTGTGGTGGCGAAGGGACAAAGCATCCACCGGGTAAATGCACCGCGCCGTTTACGTAATAATGGTAATTAGGTCTCGGTTCGAATGGCCCTTTTGGCCCGGTCCGGAGGATCTCTAAAACACCGGCCGGGCTGGTTGGAAACCGAAAGCTTGTTTAGTGCGCTTCAATAGCCCATTGCAAATAGTGTGTGTGTGTGTGTGTGTGTTATGTACGAGCGAGCCTTTTCACTCTCGCCAACTAATGCTAGCCCATCATAAATAAGAGCGCGCAATGAAAGTGTTTGATCGAGCGATCGGGCCGCATAATGATGCTCGAACGCGATCCTTTTGAGAAATTAAATCGATCGTTACAGCAGTCGTGGAAAGGCGAGATATTCGCCGCACTTTAAACGTTTACCGACCTTTCCAGCTACCCAAACGAAATCAACCGAATCTCTTCGCTTTAAAGGCACCCGATCGCGTAACTAACCCCCGGTGCGTGTCCTCACATCGAACGGCTTTTCACCTTCACCTAATGAGCCTAATCTCGAATCTCTAGTGCCAGTGCCCCGTCCCGGGGTGTTTCTGCGTATTCGTCAGATTTCGGTTGATTTATTCGCGACCACTGCAGCGTGGACGGTATCCTTCGCCGACCTCAGCTTGCACAAAAACACCACCGCTGACCTTCATGTAAAATTCATTCGCCGAAATTGCCGAACCGAACAACAACTCCCCCTTCGGGTCGCGTGTGCGGTCAAGCGTGGTAGAAGCACGATCGACAACGGCTCTTTGTTTCGGTGTGATTAGCTTTTCGAAAAGTAAAACAAAAACAGATTGTTGTGCTTGGACGTTTGGACGTTCCAAAGCAAACGGGCTGTGGGTAAAGTTTGTCTGGATAAAAGGTCTAGAAAATTTCGCTACCAAGAGAAGCGCGGGCAGACCAAGACGAGAGACAAGTGTGTAAGTGCGACCTCTCCAAGAACAATTGTTTCTTGGCGAAACGAAATGAAAGAATTCGGCTTTCAAAATGCTTACATTACGTTCATAATGCCTTTCGAGATTTAAAATACAATTGCTTATACAATAAACCTTGGACAAGGACAGACCGTAAGCTGTACAATCAAATGGTACACTTGAAAAGAACATAAAACAATAAAACAATATTGTAACAATACACGAACCTTACTATATGAAAAATATATATCAGAGGTACCGATGATTCTAGGTCGTTTTCAAAACGATGGTTCCAGAAGTAAGCGACAATCGATCGGTTGACATCTGAGAATATTGAACTGAACTCATGGCACGATATCGTGAGGATTCTCTGATAGGAAGAAAAACTTCATGACTAACGACTGGAAGGATATATAACTAGATTTCATCACTGGAACAATACAGACAACGAAAAATGGGTCAAGTAGATCGAATACTCCCCACGTGCAAATTCGATGTAAATTGACACCTAGAAGGCTATTTCAGATGTACGAATAGGACGACCTTTCTGATGTTCTGGATTACTGCCTCTATATGGCTGTACAAGGAATTACTGCTTCAATAATTATTACTTGAGCCGATGGTAGTCATTTCACTGCCTAAAAAAACTATGCAAAAATATAAAACTTTCAACATAGACTATTTGAAGCTCAAAGTGTCAGAAGTCCAAAAAAAGTCCAAATGAAAGTACGCTTGGCCGTTAGTTTTAAGGAAAAACGACATTCTCCAGCATGACAACGCTCGACCCTACTGGTATATCATTTGGAATCGTTCAAATGGGGTATCTAGCCCACCACGATCACTTGTTCCGATCGATGCCCCATATTCCAACAAATGAGAACTTGAGAACTTGAGAAACTTCATATAAAGTCAGAACTTGGATTGAAAGTGGAGATTGCATAAAAAAGAGGAGTTGTGTGCACAGTTATTCTGGGTTCTTGAGTTGGGACATACGCAAATAACTAAAATTTTACATAAAAACTATATTAGTTAAGTTGTACTCCCAATACAATGTTCGTGCTGTTTGTTTGTTCTCTTATCGCACATCAGTTAGTTTTTGTTACGTTTCCTGGAACGTTTTGCAGTTGTAAATATTGCAAAACTCCTTCTCGAAGCCCGCTTTTGAATCACAATTCCAAATTCCAACACGCAACAGCATCGCTCCATAAACAAACTCCCGATTCAAAAATAAAAGGTCTCCCGCATCGTGGCACGTGCCGTAAATCTTGGTTCTCGAAAATAGTCCACCCATTTCGGCCCATTCGGGCGCTCCCTCTCGAATGCGATAATCTAAGCCACTTTCTAATGCAACGAACCTTTCCTTTGTATGTAAAAGCATAATGACACGATAAGGTGCACGTGCGCGGATCGCTTAAGATGTCACCAGGAAGTAGGCACAGTTTCGCACCCGCACCTCAAGCTTGGAAGGTGGTGGTACTTTAGATTAGATAAAACGTCAGACATGTCAACCCTCGCATTCATCATACATCCCGATGCGCTCACCGGGTTGACCCTTATGCGACCAATTCATAGACCTTCACACACAATACAAACTATTTGCTAAGGGACATGGTGGCGAGACTTTGAAGCACGTACCTCCACAGTACAGCATACAGCAATTCATCTATCAAGAAAAGGCACGTGAAACCCTAAGACGGCCGGAAAGCATATCGCCGTGAGTAATGCCAACCCCCGGCTCGACCAGTGTGACAAACTACTTTCAGCCACGCAGCGCACAATGTTCAACGTCGCCACTGGGGTGATAGTATTACTGTTTCATCTCGCCCGCAGCACCATCTCGGTCCGGTGTCTGCCACCGTCGTGCAGACGAGCGTGATTTGCAGCCTTTGTTTTCCAAGCGAGGTTCGTCGCCTGCAAACCGTTGCTGTCTTTCCCGCTTGCACACAGCCGAAGCCTTACCTTGCGCGTGCGTAAAGGATGCCGGTGGGGTTTTGATATGCCGGTGTGCACAATTTCATGAGCCAATGTGCTGTCCACAGCGTGCTTCCTCCGTGAAAAACGACGTGGTTGGCTCTTCCGTCAGTGAGACGGAAAAGTCACACGCAGACGCTGGCCCCACCCGTGTGTGCCGGATTTCCTTTACCGCTGTAATGCTGTAGCCACCGGATGACAAGCGAGGGAAGATCGGCGTCCATAAACACAGTACTTCCTTGGTGAGTTGAAGTTTTTGGAATGGGTCATGAACAAACTTGAGGTCGCCATCGACCCCGTCTGCATGCATAAGTCAGTTTGATTAGTTTTTGTTTTCTATGAAAGTATGGTGACATAATAATAGCCATCAATTTCGTGAGCAGACGTGGTTATGCGGAAAAATTAAGCATCAATAAATCGTACTCCGACATCTTGATAAATCTCGTACATTTCCATCTGTCATCACCAGCACGATTCGTTTTATTTTATTATAATTGAGCAAGCCTTCGTGCCTATATCTAAATTAGCCCATTCCAGTCAAAGCAAAACAAGCCACCTTTAATTAATCGCCGTCTGTGTGTGTGTGTGTGTGTGTGTTTTAGAAAAAAGAAAAGCGCCCAGAGGGAAACAAACCCTTACCCGAGCCACCGAGGTA
>KB672846.1:531190-542272 GCA_000349145.1 Anopheles dirus
TCCACAGATCGGATCGGAACGCTTTCAAATCCGTTTTAGTGCGTCGTCGGCATTTGACGTTTTCTAACAATATCTTTAGGTTCGAAAACCAAATGCATCAAAGGGTCAATAACCTTCAAAGACTTCTGAAATGTGAAAAAGGTGTAAAAAATGTGCCTTAATTCGTCCCCCAAATAGATCAAATAAAAAACAATTTAAGCTCAAATAACTGTGACTTGTCTACAAGCCGAGTTGATATTTTTAAAAAAATTTACGATCTTAGAAATGTGCTTATTAATTATTTATAAACAGACAATATATTTTTACAACTTTTTCAGTTTAGGATTTACAAAGCGCACGATACACTAACAAAAACTGAATATTGTAAATCCTTGTACAGCAGTACTCACTAAATATCTTACTAAAATCTTCCAAAAACCAAACTCTAGATCAAATTCAAATTCCGAGACGCACTGTATTAGGCGCCAAGCGCCCCCCGCTTAGAAAAACGAGTAAACGAGATAAATAAATGGATCAGTTCACTCGATCATGGCAGGACAAACAGAAAAAAAACACACACCAACACCGGCCCCTTTGCGAAGGTCAGCCAGCGTCCGCCCCCCCCCCCCCTACACCCGACCCGGTCCCAGCGCCCGGCTTAGTGGGAGAGACCGGCTACCCGACGCTACCTTGCCCCCGGGCGAATGGGAGACCCGGGGTTTATCTCACCTTTTTTTTTTCTCGCTCCGCTTCGCTTCATTACATGAGTTTGTTTGCGCACACAATTGTGCGCTGCCTGATGCGCCGTTTTGTTTGAGTAGCATTTTGCACTACCGACTGACGTAACGCCCCACGCCGCTCGACAAGTGTCGCCCTGAACGGTGAGCATTCATTCGGCGGTGCGTTTCGAAGAATAATTGCACTGCGGGCAGGTTTGCAACGACTGAAAAAGCGGTGTCACAACGGATGAATCCTAGTGTTCGAAAAAAGGTTTATTGCGTTTTTTTTTGTACGACAGTAAACACCTCAAAAAGGAAATCTTGGCAAACATTTGGCACGACGCTTCGGTGCCCCAAAAGCTGATTAGGTTGAAGGGTGTCGCTTCGAAGAAAGAGAGAGACCGAAAGAGAAGATAGTTGTACACAAAGTGGGATTGGTTAGTCATTTAATCTTCCAGTAGGACATGTATGTAAAATGCTCCAGCTTTCATGTTAATCAAACAGCAGACAACAGGCATCGTTCTGCGACTTTCCCCACGGCGGACGGCCATTTCTACTCATCAGCCATTCCGCTGAATAGACAAGTAGCTGCGTTCGAAAGTTTGCCGTGTGTTTGCGGCGGCCTAATGATGATGCTAGGTCGGAACCACCTGTTCCCAGCGCCCATCCCGTTTTTAAATGCTCCGGTCATGTTTGCTAATAACGTCACGTCGCTTGCTAAACGGCGCGCAAGACCGATTGTGCCGGGCAAGAGATGGCTTTATCGGCGCAACCCCGAAAGTGAAACCCCATGGCCCACGGGCTCATTACGAACACCGCAGCTGGGGCTAATTTTCATTCCATGCCCCCAAACGAAAACGGCACGCACGGCCGCTAGCCTAGTGCAACAATCGGTGTGCGTCGAAAACGGTGTCGGTGTTCCTTATGCAACGCCTCTCCGGCACGTCAGTCTGTGGAGATAGTGTGCGAGCGGTAATGTAAGTACAATCCCAACAGGCGCAAATCGAATCGAATTCACCACACCACACGCGCGGTAATATCGTGCGTTGCGATATCTTCGACGTCCACCGCACCGCAAACACTTGAGACGAAAATATATCTCGTTTAATCCCCTCCGGTGCGGATGCTGACAGCGTTCTGTGGCTTTATAACGTACAAGGCACACCGAATCTCAAGGGGCACCGAAGATGGCAGCGTAACACGAAAAAAGAAACAACTCACTCCAGCCGCTCTCCAGCGGCAACGCATAGAACCTGTCCCGGGAAGAAAACCTGTCCATCCGTGCCGACTTTGGTGTGCTCAAGGTTAGGACAACAATTCCCTTTCCCGGTCCAAACTCTCCCGAACCGAACGCTACGCCGTGGGGAGAGGAAAAGGTCATCCACTAGTGCAAGCCCCGGGACCGCCTCCGTACGGGCTCGATAAGACGCATCGACAGCATGTGGGACTTTGGCTTAGACTTGGGAGACGCCCGCTGCGTGGACGCCATGATTTGACAGAACAGAAACATCCCTTCCCACACCGGGAGGCGGCGAGAACTTGCTCCATGTGTCCATCTTTGCATGGAAATTAGAGCGTGGGCTTGAAAGACTCTATCGAGGTGCTATCTGTGGCCATCAAGGGGTGATTATCGTTGGAAATGTACGCTCCACCGTTGGAATATCGCTGCCGAAGCCCCAGCTTCGAAGTTTCTGTACACAACTGTCGCACTCGTCCGCAACACAGCAGCACACTCTTACACTCGGAACATCTGCCGGAGAGACAGGTAGATAGAAAAATGCAAAACCGTTTTGCGTTCCGCTCCCGTGATTGTGCTGGTGAATTTGCATGTGAAAAGGGGGATCGGAGCTATTCATTTTTGAACCAGCGCTGTACTGTTGCGGTTATCGAGACCGCATACACCGATACAGGTTCTGCGAGATGTTCTCTATGGAAGAGTCTCGGAAGAGTGTACATACGATTATTATTTCCGTTTAGGTGACGAGAGTTCGTTTCCTGGAATACGGCAGAAAAGACGGAAACCACTGAAATATGAGACACCTTTGCCGCATATTACTCACTCAAACGGATGAGTTGGGATTTGCGGTCATCCATTGTACGGTGTTCGAGCAGGAACGCTGGCTTAAATTGAGATCAACGTGTGATGGTTTTTATGCGTGTCAACTTGGGGAGTATAAACCACAAAGAACTTGGAGGACTGTACTGTATACAGCCCGTAGGGGTTGTGAGAGAAGAACTTACACATGATACTCGCGATATCAGACGCTATCAGAGGTTACCGCTTCAATCGATTCTGGAATGGGATTGGTTTCTTTTAAGTAGCATTTGTACTTAAAACAGATGTACTAATCGAACTAGAAAACTTAGTTCTGTGTAGTGACAGGGTCAGTTAGAGAGGGTCTCCATTATTAATTTTAGCGATAATTTGTTTTACATGAGATTGCGCATTACACTTAGCTTAACTTCCGAAAGCGAGATATGTTATGCATGAGACTCTAGCGCGATATCAGTATCAATAAAGTATCGATGCGACAACACGACCTTTGAACTAGCGCTAATCGCTTTACAATTATGCCATAAGAGTTCTTGCACAACTCTTCCACGACAAGCATTTCAAGAAGAGTGCACGAAAGTAAAAGCAAAGGTTCAGTATATTTTTGTATCGGTATTTAAGCCAGCTCATTTCTTTGCTGGCATACTTGCTCCGCTAATTGCTCGCCTTGGAATGCTGGAACCCTTAAGCGCATCACAATAACCTCGTCGATATCCTGCGGTGCCCAGAGCGCAATTGACCGGGAAGGCGAACGCAAACGAAACCAGCGTTGCGTCGATTGAGCAGTGAAAGTTATGGCCCCGCAGTCTAGCCTACGGAATTCGAACAACCACCCTCAGGTCCATTAGTCCTTCACTCAAGGCTAAATCTCAAGTTCAAATCCCGCCACAGATAAACCGCCGCCACAGCCGGCGAGATGGCTGGGGGGGCGAGGTGAGTGATAAATGGGTCTCCGCGCGTAAAACGCACCTATCGGATCGGGCCGGGACCGTGACATCCCGCGGACATCAGAAACAAGACATGCCGGAGGGAGCGGTAACAACATGAACGCTTTTTGAGTATGTTGTTGAACAGGCCGTTTTCTTTTCACCGCCATTGCTGCCCACTGTCCACTTATTTATTTGATCAGCCGAACATGTCCGCGGTTTCGCGCCGCAGGTTCGCACAGGATCGCACCAAGATGGATGGATTTTTAATCGTCCCGATAGCCACTTTCTATTATCAACTGGCCCGCGGTGGAAGAGAACGCGAACGCACGTTGCAAATGGGGGTCACAGTTCCGGATTCGAGACTGTCTCCAACGGTTCGGGCGATGCTTGTTGTCTGCGGCGCATTCGACGGTTCAGCCCCCGTTTCCCTTGGGGTATATCTTATCTTGCGCGCAGATGTCTCACCCGCGCAGTGACTACGGCCAGCGACGCAGTGCCGGTAGTGCGCTAAATGTTGATATCATTTCGGATGACAGGCGCGCTAAATAGACCGGTACCGGAGTCACCGGTCGGGAGAGGTGGGCTCTGTTTCCGGACGACACGCAATCTCTCCAGTTTCGCCTTGTGAGCCGTTTGTGAGGTTACTTTTTCTTTCACAAAACGTCACCTTAACTTTGTTTTGAAGCTTAGCACAGTGGGCTCAGTGAAAAACAAAAACTAGGTTAATCGATGTAGACTCCAGCTGCGGACGTTGAAGCGGGTGCGGATGCAACATTCACTGACATTTCGCTGCCGGTCGCGGTCGGGCCAGCCGTGACCTTTCATTTATCGCGCCTCCGTTGGTAGCCGCGATCTTCTCTAATTAATTTATCAACACCCCGACCCGACGCTGCCTACGCGGCCGTTCTCCGGCCAGCTAGTTCACTCACCGTGCGTCCTGGAACCGGACGATAAACTCTCCGACATGACATTTGGGAGACCTGTTGGTCGTCCATTCCCACAAAAAAAAAACTAACAGAACGCACGGTAACGCATCGTTTACCGTCCGAAAAACTGTACGGCATGTTCACGGTTCCCCGAAACCGGCACGCAGCGAAACAGAACGTGATGAACGTCCCGACTTCGAGACGCTCGTGGGTTTCTTTTGCGCCTCGGATGGATGCGGACGCCCCTTTTCCAGCGTCTTCCAAAATCAGAGCACAACGCGGCCATTGGCCTCTTCGGGGGCCTCCTTAATTCTCAAACCCAACGTGATCGCCTCACACCGACGCGGGCACATTTAAGACGCGCGCAACCCGGCGGTCCACGTTTGGGTCATGATTTTACCATGAGCAATAGGTAAACAACGTTCACCTGACGAAGGGGTCGCTTATGCTTAATTAGATGGGATGGTAAAGCAGCTGGTAGAAAGGAAGACGCCAGTGACCCACAAACCGGTGTGCGCGACCCCCGAAACGATGATGGATGAGGCTGACATTTGGTTGAGGAGACTTGAGCGCCGTCGGTGGATGCGTTTCTCGAAGTCGCTAACGTAATAGCCACCGGACGCGTGTGCCCGTCGGTTGTGTAAGAAGGTGCACTTAGGGAAGCATATGAGCTGGAGAATGTTTGAGTCCGAAAGCACATCGTTATGACGTGCATGGTTTTAATTGAAAAAACCATGTTACAAAAACGCTTATTGGGTTGGGAGTAAGCCTTTTTCGAGTAGTTTCTAGTAGTAAGGAATATGATCTAGCCTATTCGGAAGATGTTATTGACACCGATTGAAAAAATCATTAAAAATATAATATCCAGAGCCATTGGTTGGAAAAGAAAATGTCTAATGTGTTTTCTTTTCTTCGCCTTTCAATCACGTCCTCCAAGAAGTCACCGTTATGGCACACAACACAATATCAATGCTAATTACACATAAAAACCCCTTCTCATCCTTAGTGCCATGCCCTTTACTAACCCACAATACCATCGGGTCCGATAATTAGTCCTCCATTCCAGCAGCAGCAGCACCGGCAGCAATAAACTCCCCGACAAGGGTCTTTGGATCACGAGATTTGGATTTGGAGCGACATCAAAACATCAAACAGAGGCCCCGCCACGGTCCACGTCCGGATGTCCGAATCGGCTCGAGCCGCTTGAAAGCTGAAGACCTCGTTTGTCTGGGAACTGCAAACGGGTAAACGATCGAATCATTTTGATAAACTCAATTGCCGCGCGAGATCTCGGGCGTCTCGGGTGAAGGCAAAGAGACAGACCGGCCAGGCCGTCCGGCCGGACACACAGACACACTTTACGCCGAACTTGAAGCCGCCCGGAATTGCCCGTAATGGTCGGGGGCTCGAAATTTCGCTCACATTTCCCGGCGCTTCACCGCAACAGGGGAAACGGCCATTTTCCCCGACCCAACCCAAAAGTAGAACGGAATATATTGCGCCTCCGCCCGCGTACCGGTTCCCACCCGTATCGGGGCCGGGCCCATCAGCGCGGCGAAAGCGAAAAATGAAATCGAATTACACTTCGAGCGCCGAACCGGGCAGCGTAAACGGCGGCCGTGCGCGGTTGCATTACCGCGCGCGTCGATTACCCGGGGGATCGCGGATCGGAGATTTTTCGGGAGGTAGCGCGTGTCGCTGAATGCACGCGAAGGGGCCAATTTTTAACTTCCATCTAATGCACGGGTGTTCGGTGCCCATTTCGATATGTAACTCTCACTTTCCCCTTTGGCTTTGCCTGTGCCGTGTAACAGCTGCTTCCTTGTTTTTTTTTTTTTTGTTGAAACAGTGCCCTTCGCGGGATATCGAAACACTGCATTAATTCCAGCGTGATTTGAGATGTGAAGGGAAAAAACGCGAGATTTTGAAGATAGCATGTCGATTTTTTCGGCAAGATGGATACGAAACTCGCTCCGAGCGTGAAGTACACCATTTACCTTGAAGCGTGCAAAGAGAGGCTCTTATTAGCGGTCCGCGAACGGCAAACACGCTACCAATCTATCGGTGCGTTTGCATCAATTGGCAACGTTTTTCGAGCGTCGGTTTGTTTTGTTCCGGTGGTGGAGTATCATTTTCCGCACGTCGCACAAAAATTGCAATCCCACCAGAGCCGAGCCGTTTACAAGCTACGTTTCTTTACTTCTCCTTTTTTGCGTAATGTTCAAACCAAGCCTACGTTTCGGAACCGTATTCCACCGCCCACTTTCGTAAGCCTACCCCGCGCGGGTGGGAAGATTGATTTGATTTGCGAAAAAAAATACGACTTTGAAAATTACCATTGAGCCACACCGCCATCTCATAAGATATCGATCACGTGTTGAATAATCAATTTGCAACGGAATTAATTTTCGGGTATTACAAAACAGTCACCTACGGCGGGGTTAATGATGAAGTTGGCTTCCTCGCGCGCACTATAATTAGCATCACATAATATGGCTTGGAATAAGTTGCGGTAATTACAGCATGATCGTAACGTAGTGTGGTAAATGAGTGGGTACTATTTACGTTCGAAAAATGTTCTTTTATTCGGATAAGTTTGGACAAGTTTATCATTGACGCTGTCGGTTCATTTTGCTTGTGAGGCAGCAATTTTGGATAACCAATGAGTTTAGTGGAATATTGCAATTTGATGTCAGCAACTTGGAGGCAAACATTCAGTATTCCCAGCTGCGTCCTGGATGAAGCTACCAGAGGCTAAAGATATCAACGTCTTCACTGAGACTAAACATGGAGACAGCATCCAGTCTGGCCAAAGATCAAACGTCAAAGATGGAAGAACGTTCTGAGACAGGTAGTAATCATTTTCAACCCTAAGATAGTTGACGTTAAAGTAGATGCAACATTTGTTCACGAACTTTACATTGTTGGATCTAAAAGTAAGGCTCCAGAGTTTATTTCCCCTGAAGGAAAGCCTTGTGAGCAGTTAGTTAATTATGTTTTAGTTTAATACTTGGAGACCATACTTGGAGAGTACCTAAGCCTACGGACAACTGAAGTCTCAAAGATCTCTGGATAAAGGAATTTAAATATTTTTTTATAAGGTAATACCCACAATAACGTTGATCGGAGCTAGTTGTTGGTACTCCAAATAGGGAGAAAACGAAGAAAATAGTTTAAACACGATCGAATTTTGATTACTATTTCCAAGATTTCCGATTGTCTTTGTCAACGAAGATACATACAACACTTTGTTTTACATTTCGTGAATCACATGTTTGACATATCGGATTTAGTAGAGACTTTCATGAATTGAAGATAACAATATCTAATGTCTTCAATCTGAAGCGTACGTTTCTAACCACATTCAAATAAGCGAAACGATATTTTATTTCAGAAATTTCTTATCTAGGATATCCGATTTGCAGTAGTCGTGCTAATCAATATGCCTCCATAGTTATCAATAGAATGAGATCTATAAAAGCATTGAATACATTACTCATTCAAATTCCAAATTTACGTACTTCGCCCATGACTTCCAGATAAACATAATTCACAGAACTAGAACGCATCATTTTCATGGGAAAAATTATGCAACGTTATGTATGCAAAGCACATGCGTCATATCTCCTGCTGTCTACGATACATTCTATGAGTAATGGTTATAAAAAAAATCATTAACACAATTCTGATCCATCGTATCACAAACGTTATCGTGCCGCGTTACCTTGCTCAGCACAATTACCCTACTAGCGCTGGTGCATCCGGAAAAAGCCACACGGGCACGTTTGCGCTTGCGCCTATCACTGCTCCCTCCAACCTTGGTTGGCGGAAGTGGCTCCGAATCAACCCCAGCAACGTGTCTCCCCGTATGCAACGGTTTTGCTACCAGTGCTCACCTACCATCGCACTTAATATCGGAAACATTGAGTGTGTGTAAGCGTGTAACTGTTTGTATGTGTGATTAAACCGCTTGTTACACTTACCCACGAGTTGTCTTTAAACTGCGCCATGTTGAAACGGCCAGGCTACTCAGCTGAATCGCTGCTACTGTTGGCTACTAGCTGCCCAGCTACGGCTGCATTCGACGGAAATAGTTCTGTTGTTTTTTGGCGGCTTTGCTGTCGAAACGGTTCGATGATCGTCAAAACATTGTCAGTCTGCGGTGTTGACCACTGTCGACTGTCAGACTCCGGGTGACGGGGGTAATTGATCAATTGACACAGGGCAAAGTGGTCACGCACACAGACGATTTGAAAAAAAGGCTGGACGCACTTCGAACCGGCAGTATCACCGCACTTCAAGCGTAGTAACTTTTGAACGCTCTCCGGGCACTGGGAACCACTTTGACACTTTGCACTAACTGCGTGGAAGGCCCGTGGTAATTCGGACGATTTTAGTAAAACAGCGTGAGAAAGCGGGAACTATCACTTGCACTTGCAGCCCAAAACATGTCAAGTTTGTGTTGAACCCTCAACTGGACCGCTCTCGACACGGTTGTTTTCGGAAAGATGACAGATGTGGATTCGCCTTAGTTGCTGGACAAGTAGGCGGCGCCATGTATATATCCACCGATCACAGCACGCTGGATGTTTGACATGTATGGAAAGTGGTGGCCTGGAAACAAACGCAAAGCACTATCTCCCTTACCGCGCACTCTTCTATGTTGGCTCTTGCTTTCGGATCAGATCGCGACATGCGCAAGATGCGCACGAGATCGGATCGATACAGTGAAACCTTCCCTCCTTTCCACACGCCACTTACACTCACTTGAGCTCACTTTTTCTTGTCGAGCCGCTCTGGCTCATTTCTTTTTCGCTAGACTAGACAGTAACCGAAATAAAACAAACCTTCACCGGGCGTTGTCTAGCACATCCAGCAGCTGTTGGCCTCTCTAGGACACGCGCGTGTCTTAATGCATTTCACTTCGCTTCGGCGGCTTCTTTCTGCCTCTTTTCAGGTCGACCACTGCAAATTTGACTGGTTCCATCAAATGACAGCGTGACGCATTGACGGGGTTTTTTTTTTTTTGTGTGTGTTTCCAACCGACGATTTCGCTTTCGCGCGCACTCCACTAGCTGCTGCACTTAGCTGCGGGCACAATTAACAGAACCAACCGATGTGATGCTTTGATTGAACGGACGGACTCCTGTCAGCCCTGACACCGGGTAGATTAAGCCGCAGCGTCGCGTCGCGTGACGATTAACATATCATTTTCGCCGCGAAGCTTTCGATCGTCATCACGCACGTTGGGGTTGTTTTGTACACTAGGGTCGTTGTCGTTTCACTCGCGGTTTATTTTTCGTTCTGTGTTTGCTCCCCAGCCGAGTCGCTCTACATTTTACGCTCTACGCGCGCAACGTGACGAGCCGTGCGCACACTGACGACAAAACACACACACCGCGCAGTTTGAGGCTGCGGCTTTGTGGACGTCTATTTTGTTGGTTTTTTTAATGGTGATGTCTTTTTTTTTCTTTCCTCCCTGCTTCAAGTTTCCAGTGAGATACACCTGGATCACGTAGTGTCCCACAGTAGCACTTGGTTCGGTCGAAACGTGTGTGTTTTTATTCGAGCCTCGCGGTATCGGACGGATTTTGAAGAACGACGGTTTGTTTGCGCGCCGTCGAGCGGTGCGCATCCAGCGAAAACGACGGTTGAGAAGACTTTGAGTGAAACCGACGGCGGAGAGAAGCGAACCGGACCGCGAGAGGTCTGCCTTATGCCCACTTCACACGCTCTCTCGAAATCGTATGGGAAGCTTGAGCTTAATTTCGGCTTGACTTGGACTTAGAGGTAAAACGAAAGGGGGGAGATTAAGTCCAAGAGAAACCACCGCCGCGAGAGCGTCTTGCTGTGCTGTCGCATGCACGATCGTTCTCGCTCCCCCACCCCGTTTCTTTCTCTTTCGCGCCCACAACGAAACACATTTGGTTCTGCCAGTCTTGTTTATTCCGGTATTGGTACAAATTTCGCACTATGCGTTTTCGTTCCGCTACCGCCGGCCATGCAAATGTTGCTTTCTGCATTGCGTTCATCATACGTGGTACGGGATGTTAGGTGAACGTCTGTGAAAAATTAATTGAAACGCAAAACAAAATTAGTTTAATATTATGTAAATGATGTAAAGATTTGTGTAGTTAACTTACCACAATTCATTTCATTTCGAAATTCCAAACCGAATTTGGCCACAGACGGAAACAACGTTGAGATGGTGTTCGCCCCTTCTAGGCCAATTACACTTGATAGTTTTGGATGGAATCTGGCTGTCAAAAATCTACTTTTGTATGGCAAAAACAAAACTACCACAAAAACTAAACTACCAAGTGCAATTGGGGTATTCTGCGTCGAGCCGGTGATGTTTTTTGCGTCGATATATCACGGCGGCATGGTATTTTCGATTGATTTTACATTAACACATCACACTAACTTATAATTACACACTTTTATTACGTTTAACCTGCAAGAATGTAGCAAAAAAA
>KB672846.1:548555-560962 GCA_000349145.1 Anopheles dirus
ATAACTATTATATATTATAACTAGTTATATATTCTTATAACTATTTGTATTTTATAAGAAAAACAACATTGGAACCATTGAAAGAGCACACAAGTGCACCGTTTTGATAAAGTATAACTTAAGGCACCGCATCCCCTATACCGATATTCGTTGATAATCTTTTTGAAGCAATTGGGTCAGGAAGTTTTTGCTCAACCCTTGCGCATTAACAACATCCAGCTCTCTCTTTCTGCGTTCCGGAGAGCAGACAACTTTGCTCTCACCTACGAAAGTTCGAGAGCAATAGATTAGCATTATCGCTCTCCGTGCTACCGACTTAAAATTGAGAATATAAGCCACAAAAAATGTTCAGAACAGTTGAAATTTTTAAAAATGAGAATGTTTATGAACTTTTTTGATTGCCTTTGATTTAGCATCGTTTTCAAGAGACACGATACTACTATTAAGTTGTTATTTCAACAATAGTAATGTAAAACAGCCATTTTTTTAAATTTTAATAAAAGATCTATTTATGGAACATTGTTACTATTTATTGATAGCTTGTTTTGAAAGTTTTCAAAGTTGTGTAATGTTAATGCCTTCAGTTATGCTTCTCTAAAATCAATCGTCTGCCAGTAGCAACTGAATCGCAACGATTGCATTTGAATCTTCATCTGAAAGGTCTTTTTTTCGTAGCATGGCAAACCTCCTTCGCTCGGGTTAATCCATCGAGCAATCCACCACGAGACAGCCGGTCTATCGATTTCATCTTGCAAATTTATTCAACGATCAGAAAAAGCGATGCGTGCGAAGAAACTTCTTGTCCGATCTGTGATGCGTGATCACGTACGAAACCACACACGAAAAAAAAAACAAAAAAGCAAACGCGAATAAGCTACCACTGAAATCTGCTCACGTCCACAGAGCCGCGATAGTTCCGCCGCCGCGGCTCTGATAGAGAAAGCGTTCGAACGAAAGGTTCTGCTAGACATGACTGTGCCAATTGTTTCAAACACATGTTCGCTGCCCGGATTGATTGCTACCCCAGTTGTGTTAACATTACGCGTTTTACGCGATTATCCTAAATAACTGTGCCGAAGATGCGCGGCAGGTGAAAGGTGTAGAAAACAATTTAACTTTCAATTAAAACCGCCGTTTCGATCGTGATATCGACGTTTAGAAAAGAAAACCAGCGCAGCAAACCGAAACCTAGAAGCGCACGCTACATTTCAATTTGCCAGACGAAAACGAAATCAAATGGTTTATGGCTGCACACCGAACGTAGAAACAAAAGCCGGGCGACCCGCTTTTATCAGCTTCGCGAGGTTGCAGGCATGGCCCGTGCCCGAAACGTGGCGTCTTAATTGAATGATTGAAATTTGAATCTCAACGGTCGCTTGGTTTGGTGAGTTTGGGTTTTGTCCACCTAAGCACAAACACATTGGCAGACGCAGCTGGCTAATCACAGCGCGTGACGTGTTGGATGGATTGATTATAGAAGCAACGCAACAAGAGAGAAGCATAAGTTCTACAAGTAGAATCATTGGAGTATTTCATAAAGAGCAATTATTACTTGATTTTTATAGCAATGTTTTTCACACCGACTAAATGTATATGTCTAGGTTAATGTACAAAAAATAACAAACCTAATAAAAGAAAATGCACCAAAAGGGTGTCACGGCAATTGGTTGAAATTGGTAAACACTACAAATTTGACGATTTTTGAAGTAAGTTGAATAGCATACTCGACTGGAAATGTGGTCAGTTTATTATACGATAGGATAACATTTTTTACTATTACTTCTATTTTCGCAACTGCCACGGAGTCATGAAATATTTAAATTTTGAACCGGTTTGACCTGTAGAATAGCTGAAGCAAATGAAAATCACTCATCGTAATCAGCATATGCGCTCTGCTAACTCATGCTATCTGCTGGATGGCTCTGGCCCGAAGTAAACCTACATAATATGTTAATAAAACGATTATCATTGATATTGATGTTCAAGCCCATTTACCCCAAAATATATGCAATCTGCATATGATCATCGACCCCTGTTGAGAACGGGTCGTGGGGATTTTACAGCATTTTTCATCCACTTTTGAACAGCTCCCAAAGTTACATGAACTCGTTCCACTCAATCATGAAATTCTTCCACGCCGCGAGTTTAAGTTTTTCGACAAATTGTTCTAAAATAACGACAGTTTGACGGTTGATTTAGTACAAGAAACTACAAAAAATGTGTAATTGGGCGCAGTGGAGGCCGGCTGGCCGTGCTCGAAGCTGCTCGCATGATTTGACACATTTGACGGCTGCGAAGAACAACAACAAGAACAGCTGTCGATTGAATTGTCATTTGGGGATTTAAAACACCAGACGATGTAAAGAAGGCCATAGGCCCGTCTTGGTAGCCATCTTGAAAACAATGTTTGACGTCTACGGGTAATTTTTGTCTACGTCATGAGCACACACACATATGCATAATCAACAAGCATTTGATGGAGGAAATATGATCGCCTCTTGTAAGTACAGATTATATTTTGTGTCCACTGTATATATAATCAATCGTTTTATTGTTCCACGAATGAAACCATGTTCATACTATGCAGTAAACTGTACTTTCTGTCGAGGAAGATTTCACATGCCACTAACAACTGGAGAATACAGTTTTTTTTTAGTTTATCATTTTTATATGCAATTCCCGATCGTTCGAACAAAATGTAGATATCGTTTGACAGATAGGTGACCGGGTGTCAGGTTCACATTTTTTAACTATTTTTTTAAAACGTCAAAACGGGGTTTCTCGTTGACCTGACCTTCTATACTGACTTTGGTCGCAGGTAAATAATAGTGTTGCAGCGTTTGTTTTCGGGAAAAAATTTCAGACACAAAAAAGTGTAGCGTGCGTGTTCCTTCCGGTCATTTACCTTTATCAAGTCGTTTTCTGATACTAAACTATACTAAAACAATGGAGGACGACGATGATTTCGCGGCTTTCTTCGACTTCACCAAACCCTTGAAGCGAACCGTGATTTCCAGCGGCCAATGCGACGGGGCCGTGATTCCGGGAAAACTCAACATACAGAAGGTGCCGGTACGGGAACACCAGGGTACCGAGTATGCCGAACAGTACAGCAAAGCCGAGGAAACCAGATTAATGGAGGTTAGAAACGATGCCGAAACGCGTGGTTGAAAATTCACACCGAAACCTTTGCTCATTGCACGTATGTTTGTGCCTTTCCACAGGGATGGGGTGAAGACACGTTGAACAAATCGACGGCGTCTCGCCTTGAGGACGTCGATGACATGTCGTCGTTGGCTGAGGAAGACACGGAACATCTGCAGCGCGTGCGGGCGAAAGAGCTGATGGAGCCGCTGTTTACTCGGTACAACTTTACCGTCAATCCGAGTGGCCTGTCGATTCACGCCTCAAAGGAGAGCATCGTGCAAGCCATTCGCAATAACCCGGTCGTGGTGCTGCAGGGAATGACGGGATGCGGCAAAACGACCCAGGTGCCTCAGTACCTGCTCGAGGACGCGTTCCATCGTAAGGAGTGGTGTAACATTGTTGTAACGCAGCCGCGGCGAATTGCCGCCACTTCGATTGCGCGTCGCGTGGCAGAGGAACGCTCCTGTGAGCTGGGCTCGCTGGTCGGCTACAAGGTAGGTCTGAAAGATAGCCTCAGTGCGGATACGCGACTCACGTACGTGACGACGGGTGTGCTGCTGAACATGATCATCACCGCCAAAACACTGAGCCGCTTCACGCACATTATACTGGACGAGGTGCACGAGCGCGAGGTGGACATGGACTTTCTGCTCATCATCATCCGCCGTCTGCTGGCGACGTGTCGCAACACAAAGATCGTGCTCATGTCGGCCACCATCGAGTCGTCCGAGTTTGCGCACTACTTCAAGATACCGGGCCCGAACAACCTGCTAGCACCGCAGCTGGCCGTGTCCAACTTCACGCAGCACGAGGTGGTTGTGTTCTACCTGGACGACCTGGACAAGCTAAAGATCGACTTCAGCATCAAGTACGAGCAGCCGGAGGTGCACGATAAGATGTACATTGTCGCGGCCAAGCTGGCGGTGGTGTGCGACCACTACTTCGAGTCCGAGGAGCACCTCAGCCTTGACTACAAACCGTCGATCATCATGTTCCTGCCCGGCATTAACGAGATCGAGCACATGGCGGATGTGCTGCGGAATTTGCTCGGCGACAAGAAACGCGACTCGAAGATGCAGACTAAGTTTACCATCCTGAAGCTGCACTCGCTGCTACCGGCGGAAGAGCAGGCACTGGTGTTCCGCAAACCACCACCCGGCCACCGGAAGGTGATTCTTTCCACCAACATTGCCGAGAGCTCGGTCACGATTCCGGACGTGAAGTTTGGTAAGTCTTTTAGACTTTTCAGACGTATTTCAGACTGTATAGACAACGAATTTGTTATAAATGGTACTATTTATATGGTAGGAGTATATTCTGTACTATTCTGTATGCTGAATTTTGCATTCAGTAAACCTTCAACAAAGTCGGTCCTTTTCTAATCAAAGTTCTTACATACATTTTATTTTTCAAAAGCCCTAATAGATTTCAATTTAACTGATCAAGGGGGTTTTTTAAAAAGTTTGATAAATATAAAAAAATCAAAAAATGTCCTCAAAAATAATCAAGACAGATTTCAAATTACTCATAATGTTTCAATTTTGCTCCCTTTCTGCCCATTGCAGTAATCGACTTCTGTCTGCACCGTATTCAAGTGGCCGACACAGCGAACAACTTCACCACGCTGCGCACCCGCTGGGCCTCGCGCAACAACTGCATCCAGCGAGCCGGGCGCGTCGGGCGTGTCATGAACGGGCGCGTCTACCGGCTGGTGAGCAGAAACTTCTTCGATAACGGCATGACGCAGTCGGTCGAGCCGGAAATGGTGCGCTGCCCGCTCGGCAGTGTCGTGCTGAAGACGAAGCGCCTGGACATGGGCGCCCCGCACACGGTTCTCGGGCTCGCCCTGTCGCCTCCGAACCTGTCCGACATCAGCAACACGGTGCTGCAGCTGAAGGAGCTCGGTGCGCTGTTGCGCACGACCAACGGGGCGTACGATCTGCGTGACGGCGACCTCACGTACCTCGGGCAGCTGATGGGCCAGCTGCCGCTCGATCTGCACCTGGCAAAGCTGGTCATCCTCGGGCACGTGTTTTCCGTGCTGGATGAGGCGATCATCGTAGCGGCGGGCATGAGCGTGAAGAACATCTTCTGCCCGTTGCGATCGGTCGAGGCGGTCCGCTGCAAGCGTCACTTCGCGGCCGGGTCCGGCTCGGACGGGATCGCGATACTGAACGCGTACACGTGGTGGCGCTCGGTGAAGGAGCAGGGTACGGGCGGGGACACGGTCGTCTGGTGCCAGCGGTACATGCTCGAACTGAAGTCGCTCACGGAGATGACGGAGCTGGTGCAGGAGATCACGCAGCGACTGCAGTACGCAAACATCCGGGGCGTCGGCGCCGCCGGCTGGACCAACCAGGAGAAGACGCTTGTGCTGAAGGTGATCATGGCCGGTGCGTTCTACCCGAACTACTTCATCCCGACGACGACGACGGAGCGGGAGCTGGGCGACCGGAGAGTGTACACGGAGATCGGCGGGCGGGATCCGTTGCGGACGGTGTTTTTCACCGGGTTCGACCATGCGAACTACATCGGCCCGCTGTACCGGCGGCAGATACGCGCGATGCTGACCGAGCGGAAGCCGAACCCGGAGAAGCACGCGCTGATGAAGGTAGAGTTCGAGCGCACCACGAACAGGATATTCGTGTGCTTCAACTACGCGCCCGACCAGCTGGTGCCGGATCAGCCCAGCCAGACCGAGGAGCGCAACATGCTCGACCGCATCCACCCGAGCGTGTTCGAGGCGATCAAGTTGCGGCAGCTGCGCCGCAGCCAGTCGGAGCTGATGGTGATGCATCACGAGGAGGCGATCGCGTTCGCGACCGCCAAGCGGCTCGGCGAGTGGCGCGACAGCGAGTGGCACCCGCGGCGCGTCGAGCTACCGAACGCGCATCTGTCCGTGGTGCCACCGATCCACTGGCACCGGCTGATGGCCACCGTGACGCACGTGGAACATCCCAACAAGTTCTTCCTGCGACCGCACGACGCCAACGATCACGTCTACGACAACATCGCGCAGCAGCTGAGTGTGAGCGCGGCCCAGTTGCGCCCATTCCCCGCGGGGCATCCGTTCCGAGCGCGGGACATCGTGGCCGCCCCGCTGCCGAACGGCGGCCACCAGAAAATCGGTCGGGCGAAGCTGCTAAAGGAGCGCAGCATACGCGGGCAGGAGCACTGGGTCGTGTACTTCCTCGATCACGGGTGCACGACTACCCTGGTCGTCGGACAGCTGCGGCAGCTGCAGGGTACGGCCCTCGCATCCCTAACCAAAATACCGGACCGGGTGTTCGAGGCGTCGCTAGCGGAAGTGCAACCGTCGGCAGTGATCTCGCCGAAGGAGATCTGGACGGAGGATACGATCGAGCACTTCCGGGGAGAGGTGCTCGGCCAGCGGATGAGCGTGGAGGTGTACTCGGTGGTGAACCAGGTGGCGATGGTGTTTCTGCGCCACGCCAAGGACGATCCGATCGAGCGGAGCGTGAACCGGGTGCTGGTGGAGTCGCACCAGGCGCAGCTGGCGGTGGAATCGTACCCGTCCAAGATGAACCACGAACAGCGGCTGCGCGTGCAGCTCGACATGGAGGTGGACGAGCTGTACCGGGCGCAGATACTGAGCGACTGCTCGGACCAGCCGCGCTACCTGGAGGTGGACGATGAACCGGAGGCGACGGGTGCCGATTGGGAGCTACCGGGCGAGCTGCTGAAGGTGCGTCTGACGCTGCACGGCCCGTACAGCCCGCTCGAGGTGAAGTGCAGTTCGACCTTGTTCGCCAGCTACCAGAAACCGGTCGCGATCGAGACCGAATCGATCAATTCGATCCTGCTCGACGCGAACCCGCAGAACACGTACAGCAAGCTGCTGGTGGCGGGTTGCGTGAACGAAACGAACTCGACTCGGCTGGTCGCACGGCACACGACCACCATGCCGAACATTCTGGGCCTTCCTGTGCTGATGACGCTCGTCTTTGCGCCCACCTGCCTGCTGAAGAAGGACCCGGACGGGACGCGCGTTGTGGGGCTGGTGGCGGGGTTGGGTCTGGTGCCGGAAACGGGTGAATCGATCTACCCCGAGCACGACATGTCGGTGCCGGTGGACGTTGCGCTCGGCGAGAAGGACATCGCCGACGTGAGTGATTTGTTTTTTTTTTGTGACTGTGCGTGTTGCATCTTCACTCTCAACCGTCTCTCTTTTTCTCCCTCCCGATCAGATCAATGCGTTGCGCTACACGATGGACTCGATCCTGCACGCCGGACACAACGAACAGACGCCAATGTTGGGCGAGTACAGCATCGAATCGCTGAAGCGCAAAGTGAAGGACTATTTGCTCATGTAAGCATTAACAGTGCCCCATTAAAGGCGGGTATTAATTTCGCTTCACCCACCTCGAACAGGATTCTGCAGCGCGAACGTGCCATCGCCGAGAACGGTAGCATGATGCACGATTTCAGCTGGGACCTCGAGGAGGAGACGTCGGCGGCGGGGGAAAGCTCGAGCAGGAAGAAACAGCACAACTCGTCGATAAACATCTACACCAAAGCCATCTACCCGCTGTACGGCAATCTCAACCTGCGTCCGATACCGGCAAGTCGGATCGAATTCCTGAAACGGCACTGCGCCGAGCTGCATCTGCTCTCCCAAGCGTACGTCTCCCTTTGCAGTCAGGCGCATACTTTCTCGTCTTGTTGTTCTTATTTACATTTTTCTCTCTTTTACAACAGGCGCATTTCGCTGCCGAAAGGTGGCATTACCTGCCAGCTGTGCAATGTGGCACTGGAATCCGAGCATACACTGCGCATCCACTTCTACTCGAAGCTGCACCGCGACTTAGAGTTGCAGATTAACTATCGACGCTGAAGCGAATACGTTTGTGTTTGTGCTCTCGTTTTTCGTTATTTTTCTTATTTTTACCACTTTTCTTCAACCAGTTTCTTGTTTTTTAATGAAGTTTATATTCGTGTTGTTATATTTTTACTTAAGGGGATTGACCTTCGTTAAGAACACACATTATTACTTACATTTCTAAAATCGACTAAAAACACACCTGAGATACATATTACGAACTGAAGGCAAGCGTTAATAACGCATGAACTAGTTGTGATTACACGAGCTAAAGTATTGGATTAAAGATGTTCCAAGTGGAGTAACATGACGAGCAATTTTAAGATTTGCCATTTACCATCACGCAGTGGCCTTCTCGCGGTAGTACAAAAGTGATATCGACTGAAGTTTAACATGTGTTTAAATTAATGATCGGGCTTATTACAGAACTTTTGAGAACAAAATTACCTTTCGTGGTTGAATTAATCGTGAAAGGTATGGTGTTTGAGATTTAAAAAAATGGAAGAATAACTCGAATATGTCTCAGAAGCGGACAATCTTGCCATTCCTAAAAGTTTTCTGGTTTAGATTTGTGAAAAAAAAAACTTCATTCTGCTATACCGCATAGCAAGGAGATCATGTCAAAAAATAAAAATTCAAATTTAACTATTAATTCGTATTCGTAATTGTCGTAAAATTTAACTTTTCCATATTTTCAACACATTTATGAAATACTTTCTAAGCAATTATTTGATTTGATTATCAGTAGTACATTACTACTAATAATTATTGAATAATTGTTTAAGAATGTTTTAAAATATAAAGTTACAAAACATTGTTTTCTTCACTTGTGCTGAAGAAGGCACAAAAGGACGGTATGCAAATGCTGTTGAACAGTGATGTACTGGATTGAGTTTTTTGTGCTTTTTCAATAGAGTAATTAATAAAATTTGATTTGATTTACCATTTTTAAATTATTTTTCACTGGTCTGAAATTCTGAAGAAATACGCGAGTTGTGTATTTTTCCAAATGTTTTAGAATAAAAAAACAAAGCAGTGGTATCCCAGGTTTTGCATGGTTTGTTTTAATTCTCGATACTAAAGCATGAATTAAATAATGGAACATCTTGGCAAAATACAATAAATTTACAAACAAAAGTGAAGGGCATTTGAGGCATAAATGCGAATCCGTCAACGCTGAACCACCAAATTCAAGGTTGTCTACCAGATAGGCGAAGGAAGACAATGGAATGTAGCAGAGTACATTTCGCAGAATAAATGTCTTTCTTCTTTTCTCGCCATAACCAAACCGGAACGTTTCTTATTGTACCCCTGGGTTCATCTCCTAACGGAACATCGCTGAACACAAACAAAACAAAGTGAAGCTGTCAAAAGTTGTGTGCATCCGACGTTTTTGCAAAAAAAAGTTCTCCTTCCTCCCAAAAGACGATGTGTTCGCGTATTCTTATCGCCGATTCTTAATTACAAAAAGTGTAAGAAAAGATAGCATAAGGCGTTTCAAATCCCCAATGCAATTTGCTTGGTAGGAACGCAACAATACGTTCTTCTGGATCAGATCCTTCTCCGTTTTCCCATCGCCACTTCGTTCGGACGCGAAAAATCATCCTATTTTCTTCCACGGAACAATTATTTGCCAGACGAAACCATCGTGCCACCAGCGTGAGGAAAGAGGAAAGTGTTCTTTTGCCTGGGCCACCTTCCACTGTAACCGGACACAATCGGGAAATAGTACGTCTTTGCTTCCAAGTGCCAAGGGCTGGTCTTCCCACACTCGTTTCGCCATTCTGCGCCCTGGCTGGCGTACACAACACCGCTTGCTGTGCACCGTTTGATGCATTTATTCCATCCGGACGAGATTTGCTAGGTGAAACCAGCGGAGCGACGTAGGCGACATGATTAGCATCGAACAGATCAAAGAGAGCTTCCCCCTTCATTGGCACGTATGGAACAATGATTATCAGGAGCTGCAGCAGGCCATCGGCGAGAAAACGGTAAGACAAAAAGGTGGCTTTCGTACGCAGTGCAAAACTGTGATTAATCTAATTAGTCGTCTCGGTGCGGCAGTGGTCTGCCTAATTCGATTAGACCGGTAACAACAATTGGGCAATATTTGTGCAGTTGTGACAAAACACAAATCATCGTCACGGGAGGAGGGGAGGACATTGGAAAAATGCATGAATCATATCGCTGATTTCCCCCGAGACACCCCACATTGAGCGGTTGTTGTTATCGCACACTAGTTAATTTTCGCTCCGCTCTTCTTCCACCTCCACCAGCATGACCTCGAGAAGCTTGATCCGCGGGGTCGCACGCCGCTCATGCTGGCGGTCAAGCTGTGCCATCTGGAGTGCGTGAAAGCCCTGCTGGCCGCTAAATGCAATGCCAACGTCGAGTGCGATGGATGGTCAGGTGAGAAAGCAGAAAGGTTTTGGTTTCTCTTTCCACATCGTTTTAACGCTTCTCCCTCCACCCCCAGTCGTACAGGAGGCCGTCTGTTCCGGCGATCCCAACATTCTGACCGCAATCCTCGAGGTGCGTGACCTGCAGCGTCACATCAAGCGCGTCTCGCACGTCCCGCAGCTCCTGCAGCACCTGCAGGATACGCCCGATTTCTACGTCGAGATGAAGTGGGAGTTCACCAGCTGGGTGCCGCTGATGTCGCGCGTGTGTCCCAGCGACACCTACAAGGTGTACAAGCGTGGCTCGAACGTGCGCATCGACACGACGCTGCTCGGGTTCGACAACAACACCTGGCAGCGGGGCAACCGCAGCTACATCTACAAGGGCCAATCCAAAACGGCCAGCATGATCGAAATCGATCACGACACGGGCGAGGTGTCGGTCGAGCATATGCGCAACATCGAGGACGAAAACATCGACGGCATCCGGCCGAGCCGGGAGGCGGTGAACCTGCGCCTCCAGGCGCCGGTCATCTGCAACCACATCGACATGGACAAGATCAGCTTCGAGCGCAACAAGTCCGGCTTCTGGGGCTGGCGGAGCGAGAAGGTGGAGCAGATCAATGGCTACGAGTGTAAGGTGTACGGGGCGAGCAACGTGAAGTTTATCACGCGCACCCGCAACGAGCATCTCGGCAGTGAGCAGGCGCGGATGAAAAACTCGCGCACACCGCTCCAACACTTCCTCGGCATGACGGAGGAAGACTACGACCATGGTGCGGTGGGTGGATCGAGCACAAGTGCACTTAGAGACCCTCTGCTGCCGTCGCCGCCTCCACCGCCACCACCGTCGTCGTCGTCGTGCAGCAATGGAGACGATCGACAGTCGCCGGATGGGGCGGAGGAGCAGGAGCAGCAGCAACAGCAAGCGAACACCGCCGCTCCGTCCGCCGAGGAGTACTTCTCCGACGACTGTGACCTGAACGGGCGGGACGTCGGCAAACCAAAGCGTATCACTGCCAAAGAGCAACTGTTCAAGGCGAACATCTGGCTGAGCGAAGAGTTCCCGATCAAGCTACAGGAGCAGGTGTTGCCCATACTGGACCTGATGTCGACCATGGCCAGTCCGCACGTGTCGAAGCTGAAGGACTTCATTACCATGCAGCTGCCGTCGGGATTCCCAGTTAAAATTGGTATGAACTTGCATTACCCATATTTAAAGGGGCAGTTTGTGATGCCAGCAGACATGTTCTTTTCCAAGGAACTACATTCCAACAATCTAACAATAGGCCCAGCTAATTCGATGTTATTGGCAAGTTATTTTTTAACAGAAAGGGTTTTTTTGTACCTTGGAGAGATTCTTGGAGTACTTGGAATCAAGAGAGCTTTTGACATTTGCATGAGGTTCATGATGGTGTTTGATATGTTCCATCAAAACATTGAATCCCTACACGGTTACCTGGTACGATAATTGATACTAATAGTTCTATTTCTATATCTTTTCCTTCCGGATAGAAATTCCCCTCTTCCACGTGCTGAATGCGGTGGTCACGTTCGGCAATGTGTTCGCGATCGAGCAGTCGGTTCCGCACGTGACCCACATCCGCGAAAGTGACGAGCGGGTAACGTGCGTGATCGACGACGCGTGCTTCGAGGCACCGAGCGGATACGGCGTGCGGCGCGGTATCGCCGACTTCCGGCAGCAGCTGACGTTCGAGGACGAGGACGAGCTGATGCAGTTCGCCATCCAGCAGAGTCTGGTCGATTCGGGCAGCGAAAACGACAAGGTGGACATCTGGGAGGCACTGAAGGCGCCGAGACCGCTGACACCGCAGTACTACGAGGATGAGCAGCTGCAAAGGTAAGGTTGCGAAACCGGGTAACAGGTATGCGCGACAAAGCATGTAGACGATTGTTGACACCTTAAAACTAGCTACCGTGTACCAATTTCGGAAAAGTTTGTGCAACGTTTTGAATACCTTTTGGCCAGAGTCCTTAGTTCGTTCAGGCTGGAAATTCAT
>KB672846.1:569107-620419 GCA_000349145.1 Anopheles dirus
TTAAACCAATTGATGCGCTGCCCCCCCCCCCCCCCCCCCCCCCCCCTCTGTCCCGGGCCGGCCTTCTTATAACGTCCAGTAGTAGCTTCAAAATCAAACGAAGGCGAATGGTGGTAGCAAATCGCAGCGATCGCTTTTTTCCTTGTCTACATCCATTCCCATCTAATAATTCCTACTTCCGCCAGCGAAACGCAAACATTTCAAAAATAATCCAAACGCCAAATAGCTAGAGGCGACACAGCGGGAGGAGCGATTATGTACAATGCAATGTTTCCTAACGATCATAGAATTGCGATCACACCCAGACATCCAGGTCTCCCACCCTCCCCAACTACTGCATACCCGAGAGAGCAGCAGGACGGTGGGTGATTGCCGTGCGCCAAAGCAATAGTCTTGCGAAGTTTTTTTTACATAATATATACATAGCTAAATCGTTTGTACAACACTACCTGAAAGGCGTTAGAGTAAGAGCAACAGTATGAAAAACGAAACCTAACATTAAATACGAAACTATTTTATACTAATCGCTTCATAATCACAGTCAATAAATTTTATCTATTTATACTCATTACGCTACGGGGGTGGTGGCCACACGAATGCCCGAAAGAAAAGCACGTGGCCGTTCCGTCAAATAATGCTCTTACTGATCTAGTGTCTACTTATTGGTACCTGTCCTGGTTGCCGTTTCTTTCAATGCAATCTACAATTACAATCGCTAAAGACGGTGCAACTTGGTTGGGCTTTTTTTGCATGTTTTCTTTAATCTGCTACTATTTAATACACTCCTGTTTTGCGGCTGCTTGCGGGTGTGAGTTTTGCTCTCCACGCTCGGGAGGCAAGCATGGTTGAGTTTGTTGAAATAAAGCAGAAATCTTACGACCCACCAGCATATTGGGTTCATCGCTTTCCGAGCTGGAACCCGGTTGCTTAGGTCCGATTTTAGGACTTGTTTCAAAAGTGCTAACATTATCGCAAACGTGTTCGAAATAAGATCTCTAATGAGGCAACTGAAGAATATCAGAACTGATAATAAAAATAAGTAGTAGTCAAGCGAAGCAAAGACGACGAAGATATGACGATTTCAGTAAAATACAGGAGTGAGAAACGTTCAGTATGATTTCTCTGCCATCGATTGAAAATAAGTATTGTTCGATAAAAACCCTCGAATATAACAATGGACTACGAAGATAACTGAGTCGAAACTTCGGGAAACTAGAGGCAAGTTGATTGAACTGCAGTGGATGGAATGTCGAGAACCAAGGAGGCATTTGCTTCAAGAATTCATGATAGATTTCGACCCGCAGGCAGAAACAATAGTTGACCGTTTGTATGGGCTATACGACGATGTCTTCACGTCTGTGCTTAAAAAATACAGACTTCACGCTAGAAGAAAGCGCAAAGAAGTTTAAGAAGTGGTTTGGAAGTAAGAAATCGGGGTTTCGCTCAAAGTACCAGTTCTTACAGTATGTGCAAAACGAAGGGGGCGATTTCTCAACGTATGCTGCGAATGTGAATGAGCTTTGTGAAGCATTCCAACTTTCAAAGTTGTCTGCGGCTCAGTTCGAGGCTTATTGATTCGTCTGTAAACTTAAATCGCCACTAGAGGCCGATATAAGGATCCGAAACGTTTGGTCCGAAAATTCGAAGCGGAAGAATCTATGGACACTGTAAGTATGATCTAGTTAAAGAGTGCAACAGATAAGAAGCAAACCAATAAGCAAGGCTTTAAAAATAGTTACAGCCTTGCTTTTCCAAAGCAGCTTCGTAAGCCAAAGAAAAGATGTTCCTTAATGTTCCTTAATGTTGTTGCCTTAATGGCACAGTAGTCCAGCTACAACATTATTCAGCTTCAGATATGTCTATCATTTCTGAAGATACTTGGCAGAAGATTGAACAACCAGCACTCCACAGAACATAAGAACCGACTATTTCCGCTTCCGGTATCAATTTCAAGTTTATCGCAAAATATTTCACCGACACTACTCGATAGTCACTACTTCGAAATCCATGAAACAACAACTGCACGAGAACTTGCACACTTCAGCCGAACCTATTAAGTGTTTGGATCAACACATTCGAAATACCCAGCAGACAGCATATAGCAGGCTGTGTGAGGACAGTGATTTGAAGATTAAGCCTACTCCTTCTTTACTGGAACACGCTTACACAAGGATACTATTTACAAGCGCAACTAACAGAACCAACAACCCACAGAACCCACAAGAAAATTCACCAAGCGCTGTCGATTTGTTTGCTTTAATTAATTTCTATTTTTTGTTGTAGGTTGTTAGTGACTTTTACCATCCGTGAAGAGGCTGGTGTGAAAACAGAAGAGAACGAAAGGTAGTAAATGCAAAGCGCAACGCGTTCCCGAGTTGCCGCATCTCGTTGGGGAGGGGGGGGGGGGCTGGGCGATTTGGGAGAGTTAAATATCGTCGTAATCCTCGTCCATGCCCGGGATGGTGGAGGATAGGGCGGAAAAGAGCGGTGGGGCTGCTGGTGCTACCGCTGGTACCACCGGGCTTTGGAGCGCAACGCCGGCGCTGGTGTTGCTGGGTGAGGTGGACTGTTTGATCACTCCGCTTCCTGCCGCGTCCAGGGTGTTGTGTTTCTTCGGTGTGCCATACTCGGTGGACACGGTGGTTGCGGCTATGCTGCTGAGATCGATTTTGATCGTGGGTTGCAGGGAGGCCGTCCTACTTGCTGCTGCAGCTGCTGCCGTCGTCCCGTGCGGTGATGTGGATGTAGCCGGTAGTCTTAGGTTGGAGTAGTCCAGCTTGATCACTGGCTCGAGCGTCACCTCGGACGAGGGTGTCGCGGCGAGACGCTCGAATTTGTAGCTAATCTGTGGCGTTATGGCACCGGAAGTCGGTTGGGGGGTCGACGGCGCCCGCCTGCCCACCCCCGTGGTCGTCGACGCGGCCGGGGGTAACGTCGGTAGGATGTCGATCTTGAACGGCAGCGGGCCAGCGCCGGTCGTGGTCGAGGCCGCAGGTGCCGAGTTGAGGCGGGTTAGTTTCGGTGGCGGCGGTGGCGGCGGACTGTCCGTCCCGTCCAGGGGTATTTCCTTGTAGAAGTTTAGGCTACCGCCCTGGTGGCTAAGGCCCCGTTTGCCTTGTGGGTGGTGGTGGTGATGTGATAGCACCGAAATGGAGGCCGTTGCTGGGGAGTATGACTCGGAACGCAGCAACGGCTTCGAATGCACTTCATACGGTAAGTGGCCTGCTGAGGCGGCTGCTGCTGTCGCTCCACCGTTAGAGTAGGAGGATGATGAGGTCGAGGTAGATGCCGGTGAGGTGCCTTCGTTGCCGTAGCCCGCTTCCGACCCGGAAAGATCCTCGTTCAGACCCATGTCCGGGATGTTCTTGACCAGATCACGCAAGAAGTCGAACCGGCTCTCCGAGATGATGCACTGCTTCATGTGCGACGGTGACAGGGTTTTCGCATTCCGAGCGTTCGTGATTCTCAGCGTTTTCTTCAGCAGCGACTCAACGAACAGCTCCAGCGTCCTAGGTGCGCTAGCGGAGAAAACGAGCGGGTTAAGGAAAAGAAACGACAACAAGTAGATACCACAATAAAACATTAATCGCCCACAAGGACGCGTTGCATTGGAAAAGGATATAGATTATCACGGGAACCGCCTGTGCCACCTTGCCCACCTCCTCGTCCGTCTGCATTATCTTCTTAATGCGACCCTGCAAGAACAATCGAGAGCAAACAAACGCAATGCTGTAACACAATAAACAAAAAACAGACTCACTCACACACACAGCCGCCGGTACGGCGAGAGCTGTGCGTTGTGTTGTGGCGCGCTGCTTGCCGCCACCCTTGCCAAACGCCGCCCTCGCACCGTGACACTTACCGCCGGAAAGCGGGCATTGTACTTTTTCTTCTTCGAAGGCATCCTGCGGAAGACGACGGTTGCTGCACGGTGCACGGGATCGGCGCTACTCCTCCACAGCCTCCAGCGGCCCTGGCTTATCGCGTTAGTGGCGCGCGCGTCCCTGCGTCCGGGATGGAGCGGCACAGCGGTGCGCGAGATCGTTTATCGCTTTTCCGCACTTTCCTGTGGTTCACTTTCCCGGGCGTGCCGATGGAGGATGCACACTGGCACCGGAAGCAGGCGGATTTGGTGAGCGAGATTTCGGGCGCGTTTCGCGTTTTGCTTCGTGGGGGAAACCGTGAAACGAAAACAAATTGGCGTTGGCCCGCACAGAAACAACACACAATATCCTTTCTCGGAAGGCGCAGAAAGTTGGTTGTACAAAAATATCAATCTGACAGCCGTCAAACTGTCTGGCGAGCAACTGCCATTTTGACGTCAACGCATGAAGTCACTTTGCACAAAAACCCAACGATCCGAGAAACGGCGCAAGAAGACTGTCGAGTTTTGCACTACAGCTCTAGCTCGGACCCTGCTTCAGCTGCACCTGGTAATCGCCACGGCAGGACTGTTCCCAAATAACCAACGACCACTGCGGTTGCTCTTCTCGCTTCAAAATATAGAGTTTTTCCTCTCACTCGTCTCTTTCTCGGGTCTTTTTGCTCATGTGTAAATATCATGTGTGTTTACAAAATGCTCCGGAACTGTCAATTGCGCAAACAGCAAAAAAAAACCGTGTGGCTCGTGCGACTCGACCGTGTGTTTCGTAAGAACTTTTGCATACCGAGGGTTTACCATCGTTCGGGAAAAAGCACCGTGTTGTTGATGTAGAGGGACTGTTTCCGCTCAATTTTCGCAAGATTATGCGCCTCGGACATCTGGGTAAAATCGGAATCGGTTGGTAAGTGAATGCTAAAGATTCGATATTTCCAGTGATCAATGTATGCTTCTTCACACATGCGTCCACTTCGCAGGGGCATCATCAGTGTGGTCGGCATCGGGGCATTCGTTGCATTGAAGCAATCGGTGGATAAGAACCGGTACGAGAATATGAAAGTGCGTGAACGTATGCGGCAATCGAACGTTGGACAATACGAAGTTAAGGAAGCACGACGATTCGACGTGTAGAACCTCCCGCGATCTACCTCAGTTTGGTGCAGTGCGAAACGCATCACAGCAAGCACCCGAAAGCATTGAAAAGGCTACATTTTGTGGATTGCAAAGCGAAAGATAACCAACACAACGCAAAATGAGTATGCCAGATTTGAACGCGGCGCAGCAGGCCAAGCTGCAGCTGATGCAGGAGATGGAAATCGAAATGATGTCGGATTTGTATAGCCGCATGACGCAGGCTTGTCACAAAAAGTGTATCCCACCGAAGTACGCCGATTCCGAGCTGGGTAAGTGATGCGCTGCTACTAATGACAAAGTTTATCATAATCCCTGAGGTAAACCTGCATAGGCTGTTCGGCCAAAAAAAATAGTAAGAAGAAAGTGGGAAATCAGGTGAAAACCGTGAGCTTATTTGCACGCACGACCTATCTGTTCAGGTTTGTAAAAATGACAATAATCAATACCACATGCCATGTGAAGATGGTTGGAAAACTCTAAAGTCTCTTTGCTAACACTATGGGGACTGGCTTACCTACTTACTTTACAACATAGCGTTTGAAATAGCTATCCTCGACTCGTGGGGTCCATCTACATTGATTTGGGGCTCTTCTATGAACCAATTCTATCCAATTCCATGAAGGATCCAACGTAAAGTTGTGTTTTGCAGAAGGATCATTGTCTCTGAACTATCATACGCCATTGAGCATGAACCCTGTCCAAATCTGACAGAACCCTTTTAGCCGCGTTCAAGAGGAAGATGCTCGGGAAGATTGTTGTTCCTCTAAGAGTGGAAGAACAACGCTGTATCTAATACAATGACGACCTCTTAAAGTTTCAGTTTCAAGGCCCAGGTCGAGATGAATAAATGTCGTTGATTTATCCGCCAGAACGGCCGGGATAAACGATTGGCAGACCTGGAGTTGGCAGCAGGTAATGACAGCGAGAACATCTATGTGCCAGATGAAACTTAGGAGCTATGATAACAACTGGTCTAGATATTCCACTTTTGTGATCAATTATTCTTCTGCATGGAATTCAAATTTAAATTAAAAATTTGCAGAATAAACCACAAAAATTCTCTATCGTATTCTCCTCCGTTTCACAGGTAAGGGTGAGTCGGTGTGCATTGATCGGTGCGTGGCAAAGTATCTGGAGGTACACGAGCGCATCGGCAAGAAGCTAACAGCCATGTCCGCGCAGGACGAGGATCTGAAGAAAAAGATGGGTGTATAGAGTGGAATGGACGGCGCAGGTGGCCCTCGGTCGGGTGTGAAGGATACCTCGACGTTTCATTCATAATAGTTAATTTTAACAACCTCATTCAATCGTTTGTTATTTTTTACAAAGCGTACTTTAGCACTACGTGCTCTGCACAGTAAAAGCAGTCCATTTTATTCGCCCACTCAAACAAATGTGACCGACTATTCATCTTTCCGCGTCGGTTGGAACTATTCGAGCGTAGATTACATTGCATATGCTCGAAAACGACTTATACCGGATGAATAAAGACACACTGAGGGGAGGCGAGTAACTTGTGCTACAAGTGTTCAAAAATCGTTGCTGTTTTATTCCGTGTCGCACGAACCCGAATCACACATCCTCCCGCAGTATGGCCAACTCCTCCGGGATCGCGTGTACCCGCAGCTGCTTCTCCACCATCAGATCGAGCAGCTGCGAAAGCTCCTGCGGTGCGCAGGACGCTCCGTCCAGGTAGAGTGCCTTATTCCACGGGCAGGCTTCGAGCGCCGCGTACAGTGTCCGCCGGCACTGCTCCAGCACACTGCAGCCGGCCGCCGGTGCATTCGGTTGATCGAACTGTTCGCGAAGGTACAAGCGCCACAGGAGCGCGTTCCGGTGGAGTACCACCGTCGAATCGCCACCATCGGAGCGGTTAAGTGCGCTGGCGAGTAGATTCAGTACACGCTGCTTGTACGGGGACGTTTCAGTGCCCCGCATTGGTTCCTCTTTCTCCATGGAGGATCCTCGTATTCGTGCGGCAACAACCAGCAGCAGAACGGCCCGCGGCGTGAGATGCTTCCCTAGGACGCCGCGTAACCTTAGCCACGGGAGATTTTCACTGAAAACCACCAACCGCAGCGCGTACAGGCTGCCAGGGAACTCGTTCAACAATCGATCGGTGAGGTCGAGGAAGAGGCGAACATTTTCCGTGCGGACCCCGTTCCTGTACAGTCGGTCGATCTCGAACAGCTGCAGATAAAGCTCGAACAGACGTTGTCGCAGCAAGCGGTGCCTGGCGTTGGTGGGATCGTTGAAAAGGTAGAGAAATGTTTCCAGCTGCTTCGATGCCTCCGAAAGGTTCGATCTGATTAGCGCGAGGTATAGAATGTACGCTCGGATCGAGTTCACCATCGTGTTGGAGGTGAAGTATTGCTCCGTGGGCATGCTGGCGGTGGATTCTTGCTGCGATTCGCTTCGCACTGAACGATTCACTCGATCACTGAGTCGTTGCAGTGCGGAAAGCTTCACCGTGTCTGGAACCGTGATCGCTCCGGTGCTGGCTTCATCGAACGTTAGTTCAAGGGGTTTTAGTGCTAGGTTAGTTAACGCGCGAATAGCCTCATTTTTGTGGCCGTTGCATAGCAACAGGTCAACCATCGTCAGTACGAGCTGGTAGAGATCGTTCGAGTCATCCTCAATAGCCTCATCGTCGTCGCGTTGCTCATTCGCACAGTAAACCTGCACGGAGGTGGAGAATATTTTCCGACACGCTCCACTCAAGCCGGACATTTCGTACTCGAGCAGCCCGTACTCGGCGTACACGGGCAGGTTGTTTTGGTTGGTGCTGTGCGTGTGTTTCAGCACGTTTTTTACCCGTGCCCGAACCGTTTTTGTTATTGTTTCATCCAGTGTCCTTTTGTCTCCCGCAGGTGATGATGCTTTTTGCTCGCACACTAGCATACGCTCCAGCTGTAGGTAAAGCGTCAACAAAATGGCGCTGCGCGTTCCGTCGAAGTGATCGATTGCAAGTGTGAGAAAGCTCCGCAGCATCTCAAGGTAGGATTCATGGGCAAGATTCGCTCCAACATACGACGGAGCCACGCTGAGCTGCTTGATAAACGTGTAAAGCTCACCGTCCAGCGCACGGTTACGGTAGGAGTGTAAAAAAATGGTCAACAACTGTTCGGAGTAGTCCGCCTCGTACGGTTCCTCCTCGTCGAACTGCACGCGGAAAGGATATTTCATCAACTTTAGCGCCGTGAGCGTCAGCTCGAACGCGTACGACTTGTTGATGAGCGGATACACAAAGCCCACCACATCATCCGTCAGCACCATCCGCTGAGGGTCACTCGCCAGCCGGCCACCCTCGAACGGAAGGTAATGGTACGCGGCACGGAGCAGCTCCACCCGTAGCCAGATCTCGTTCATCGGCAGACCCGACTTCAGTATGAGCTCCTCGTACTCTATCAGCGGCCGGAAGTGTTCCGGCGAGGCGAACATCCCGCCCGTCCCGAAACGCTCATCCACATTCATGCCCAGAGCGTGCCGCAGCATCCCGAACAGCTGCTCGCAAAGGCCCGCCTGCCGACAGAACGTGCCACAGCTGCGGAACAGCTGGAGCATCGTTTCGTCTCTGCGCCGGGCCATGAACAGTGCGCGAGTACTCTTCGCGTACAGCTTCAGCACATCCGGCACGATGCACTGGGCCATCGCACACTGTTTGTTGCTTATCAGCGCCCGCCACAGCGTCACGTTCGTTTCATCCTTGGCGATCGCGCGCCGTATCAGATCGAGCACCACGTCTGTTGGGTGAACGCGCACGATCGCCTCCAGGTACAGCCCGAGCAGCCGCTCGTCGGACGGAAACTGCCGACGGGCGCGCTCGATCAGTGACAGCTCGCGCTTGTGGTTCTGGTAGCTGTCGACGTGGATCGGATGTTCCGCCCGGAAGCGCACCAGCTCGATCCATTTGTCGACCGTTTCCGTGGCACGTATCGAACGCTCCAGTTCCGCCTCTCGGGCAAATATTTCCTCCTGCGTTAGCTTGCTGGGCAAGAGCTTATTGCCGTGCTTTTGTTTCGATGTTTTAAAGTAACGTTTGATGCGTTCTTTAGCAGCGCCGAAGGTGACACCGGTGCGCGTTCCGAGCGCTTTATACGTTCCCAAACGATACCGCGGACAAGCAGGTCGGTGCAGCTTCTCTACTGTGAGGTACATTTTTAACGCACTCACATCCGTGTAGTATTCGGCTTCGGAAATGGACACTGATGTGGTAGCCGGTAGATTTGCCAACGCAGAGGACGTTGCCCGTTCTTCGCTCGATCTTTCCGAGGAGCTGGAAGAGCTCCGCTTGCGCTTGGAGTGTTTTTTCTTTTGTTTCTTCTTGTGTTTACGTCTCGATGAGCGATCCTTGTTTTTGGCTGTGTTTTCTGTATCTTCTACCTTGTCCGATTGGTTATCCTCCGATGGTGAACTTTCCGGTTCGACGGGTTCATCGTTTGCAATCGTGGATCCGAAAGGAATGAAACTCTGATTCGTAAGCCAAGCAAGCTCGGAAGGTTTACTGATGGTACATGCTGGTTTGCAAAGGAAGAACGAAGAAGAGGTGAGAGTAAAAGATGAAGTCTTAAATATTATTCACTTGCAGGGCTACTCACGTTCACTATTCGATGGTTCTGGTGCCGTGTTGTAAGCGGGAAATAAGGACATCGTTTTAATCTTTGTTATCACTTTTTCAAAAATCGTTGCAAACATTGGGCTATCAAATCAATGTTTACCAACTGTTAGAAAACGTCAAATGCCGACGACGCGCAAACACGGATCGAAAGCGTTCCGATCCGATCGGTGGAACGAAGTGTTTTGTCATGAAGACGATAAAAGCACCCGCAGCACCGAGCTCCGGGCTTTTTTGTGACAATTGGTTAGAGCGGAATAAAAACACAATTTTTTGGCTCCGCGCCTAAGGAATTACCATTACCGCGTCTTTCATTTTCCAACACCAACATAACAACGGATGACAGCCAACAGGCGAGATATGTCAAGGGTGTCGAACAAATTTCGTAAAATACGTGGAAAAATGATAACTTGACCAGCATTATAAAATAGTTGACATCGATTGCTACAACAGGAAAAATTACAACAGTTGACATAAACACTCTGAAACAAGTAGATGAATTCTGGGGTATATAATGGTAATTATCTTGTCGTTCATAATAACCATGAAATCTTCCGCTTCTTCTCACATAATCAGATAAGTGTCACGTAAAGGCGAACTTCGAATCCTAGGCCTATAACGAACTGCTGAGACTTCTAAAAAGAAGTGTGCCCAATTTTCTCACCTGGAACCCAACACGGAGCTAATTTAGTTGCGAAAAAGATAACGTTGTCCAGCATACTGCTCAAAACCATCTATTTCGGATGATATCTGATTGTGCGTACTGTGCTTTAACAGATTGATAGACTGAAACCGACACATAATTCGTCCATAATTTATATTTATGTTGTAAATTTGAATTTTCTTGAAACGAAAATTCTAACACATCGCTAACCGACCTCTAGATGCACAAAACATTTGTCCCAAAAATATGAAAAAAAAAAATAATAAAACTGGAATCAATCGAACGATGTTTGGTTCTACAGAAATACATCCTAGCCTGAAATCGATCACGACTTGTGCGTGCCACACTGCGGACGTGTGCAGTGTACGCATCTCGCTCGCTAAAGAAAAAACAAGTTGAGATACAATCCCGGCAGTAGAGTAACGCTGAGTGGTAGTAAAGTCAACCAGGACTTGGATGGAAGGTGCGCCTTGTCGCTCCAGCAACGATGGCGCACTTGTACTCGGTGTTTAATGATGGCCACAATCCTCAATGGCTTAATTGTGTCTGTGTGTGTGTCTTGGCGAGGACGTACGCGTTCGTGCGCACCCCTCGGAAGCATAGTACTGTGCCGCAACAACCCGTACGTACGAACGTTCACTGATGTGATTGTTTCTTCACCATCTCGACGATGGCTCTCGGGACGTCCATCGTCTGATCGTCCACCAGCACGATGTCGAACGCGTCCATGTATCGAGGTAGATTCAGTTCGGGCTGGAAAAATAAGGAGAAGGAGTACGTTTAGCCACACCATACCAAGCCACCAAAGAGGAAGGCTAGCAAACTTACATGGTCGAAAAGAAACCCTATCTTGAGAATGTGCGAAGACGACGGGACCCCGCTTGCCATACCGGCGTCGCCGAGCGAATCGCCCATGACGATGACGTGATCGCGCGAATGTACGATCTCGTAATACTCCGTACCGTCGAGCACGGTTTCGTTTTTGTTGAACGTGTGAATCATCGGATCCTGCAGTCCGTTCAGCATGCCATTTTCGCTGAACTGCAAGAAATTGGACACTAGCTGCAAGAAACCATGGAACACGCAGAAAAGAAATATGAGTACTGACATTGAGCATCGGAAAGGATAGTCTGGCGGATCGAAGAAAAACACAAGGGGTTTACCTTAACGTTTGGATACATCACATCGGCGTGCTTCAGCACCGACGACACACAGTTGCCGAGACCGGCGGAAAAAACCAGACACGGCACGTTCAGCTCGTACAGATCTTTGAACATATCGGGCGTACCATCGCGCAGCCCATCCTTGTATCGCTTCGCTACCTCATCGATGTCTTCTTGGGGTAGCTTGAAGCCTCTAAAAACGTGGAAGATAGTTACATTTAACGTGGCGTGTATCTCACTGGAGATGGTGGAAGTTTCAAATGCCTGCAAATGGTCTTATTTCAGAGGAAACTCTCGACGGAGGATAAAGACTAGCGTTGTTTGGTGAATTATTGCTTTGTGGAAGGTGCAAACAAGCTCATGCTAGCGTCATACAAAGGAGAACGTTGTAAACTCATTCTGAATTAAGGAGTTACAATCGTGCCACAACAATTTCCGCACATCAACGAAAACTCCATGGTGATTTTGACTGTTGATCGGGGAATGACTAGAAGAGGTGTTGAATCAAGTTGTTATAACAAAATTTGGATGAAATCACTTGAGGTAATGAATTCTTCGTCTTTTGAAGTTTCTTAAATTTTATGTTCACTTCGCTTTCGCGATTTAGTGGTACCTATTAGTAAATTGATACCTATAAGTCAAAAATTCAAAAACTGATTTTTTTAAATCTTGTTGTCAAAACTGTCTCTTGTTGTCTAAGCTGAAGATTGCTAACGCTGAATCTTTTTGCTAACGCTGTATTTTTTTGCTAAAGTTGTAAAAAAAACAATAATATTACATACGCGTAATATGCGCAAAGACAACAGACCACTAATAAGCTAGATGGGCTATTATATACTGTAGCCACGATATTTGTCACAACCTAAATAATAGCGAGTTTTCGAGATTCGAGTCATCCTTCTTAAATACGTACATTTTTCACCACGACTGATGAGGGAAAAGTGGTGAAAATAGTGTGTTAACATACATTTATCAAAACCCAATAATATGTTATTGTGATGGAAAAGGTTGAAACTTTTATTAACGTTGAAATTTTATTAACTTTTGTGAGAGTTTACTGATTTTTTACCAAATGGAATAAGCCTAATCTGCCTGTTATTCTGGTAAGAAAGACACAAATTCAACAGATCGATAGTGGTAAATATTGCATAATGTTACCAAATTGTTTGCACACGTATTCATCATGAACAACAGCAGAAGAAACAGACAAAAAAAAACAAATCCAGAAAATTAGCAACTGCTGGCATCGGTGCTATAGCAACGAAAGGAACTGTGTGTCATGCTAACGCTGCCCCTTATCAACAAAAGGGGCAACAAAGACGCTTGTCAACCTTTTTGCGTTCGAATCGATAGCGCATGGAACGCCACCAATCGCTCCGCAGCATAACCATAGCACTGACCGTTGTATATATGATAGATGCTGCAGATAACCGAGGAGAGCTTTAGCTAGCCCGCTAGGCTTGCGATAAGACCTTTACAACACATTTTTCTACCGTTTCAAGTGGGGGAAGTGCGCAAGAGAACACTTACTTGAGCAAATCACCCGTTTTGGCCCACCATTCGATCATGTAGCCCACCTTCTCCTCGTGCTCCATGTGCGGGTCGATCTCGATCGGTCGGTACTTGTGGTAGAGGTTGCGCTGCTCCAGTATCACATCCGCCGGGATCGATTTGCACTCGTTGAACATGCCGAAGCTCGTCAGCACCTTCTCGCCGTTGCTGAGCCGCTGCTTGGTGATTGTGTAATCGAAGTCGGTCACCACCTGCAGCTTCTCCGTGCCGCCGACGACCAGCTCGTTCAGCATCAGCTCGACCCGGGCCGGGTCGCGGATCTTGACGTGGTCCCGCTGGAGGGCGGCCACCTCGCTCAGCTGAAACTTACGCTGTCCCACCATTATCGTGCGCCGCAGGACCACTTTCCACAGCGTAATTTTTCCGACTGACACCGACAACAACGCGACGACGCAACGACCGTTTCGTCCCGGGCGTTTGGGGCTGGGTGGCGATGGTGGCGGTGATGCGGTGATGCGATTCGCTTGCTCGGGGGTCGTCGCTACAGAGATGCAACCAGAAATCCCGCACCGTCACCAAGCTACGTGGGGTTTGTCCACCCGCGCAAACACTCTTTCCTCCCCGTGCAGATGGGCTGAACGAAATCGAAAATGCTATTTTTACGCCAGGGCCCGCGACAAAATGCAATGTCGTGTCGTGTCCGTCGCGCCTCGCTTCCCTGCGTCCGACAACTTGTTGCTCGTTTTTGTTTTGCAGCGTGGTGGGGGTCAACGAAAACGACGCTCGCAGATGTTTAGAAAACGCGTACGGCTAGAGTAGCAAAACACGGACAAACAAAACGGCAGGTTGCGGTGGCCTTCTTGTGGAACGCGTAGCAAACGGCGAGCGACGATATTCTCTCCCGGTACAGGGGCGCGCTTGATGGTGGAATTGTATGTGTGTGTACAAACTTGTCGCAAACAAATGCTGGTATTCAGATTGCGCACGTACAAAGTATCTGCGCACGACGCAAGCCAGCAAAAAAGCGGATTGTTTTTCACGGGTAGAATTTCACTTTCTTCCGAAATTTTGCCTGGCTGCTGCGTACACAGAGAATAAGATGTAAACAAGTAAACATTACAACTGTCAAACGAACAGCTGCGCGGTTCATGTGCTACTTGGGAATGCAAACTACAGTGGCCAAAAGGTGTTAAACATATTGGCCAAAATTATTGACGAATTTGAGTACAGCGTTTAATCCCAAATAGGTTGATTTTATACACAATATCACAAATGCAGTGTTTTTACCAGAAATATAAATAACAAAATCAAACTACGCATATCGAGACTTCCCCAGTGTGCGATCCTGCTCCGAAAGTGCTCTTATGCGATAGAGTTAGATGCAATTCGTGCTAGAACGATCACAAGCGGCAAATAGATGTTGCAATTCTAATTGCTTTTTGTTAAGCTACAAAACAATTGAAACAACACGACGAAGCACTGCCTAAAACATCGTGAACAGCTTTGTGTACATGCATTCGGTTTCGTCCCGATCCAAGCACATCCAAACGCTAGATCGGTTTCGGTTTGTTTACGTAAACTTCGACGCACGATCATGGCGCTTTTAAACCTTTTCTGCATGATTTGGGAGCAACTTTTTATCCTTCTTCAAAACGCACACACACGGTTGACCTTCGTTCACTTTATGCGATTTATTTATGGCCTTCCGGGCCTTCTGTTTTTGTTTCAAATGCGCAGAGAATTGCTAATTAGGACACCACGGGCAACCCTTGCCTTCGTCTCACTCGTCGAACTTGATATCATCATTCTCAGCCTCCACGTACGGGTGCTCCGGGCGGTCTCGGTACTCCTCCAGCAGAGGCTTCTCGAGCAACCGCTGGGGAAAGCTCCGGATCAGGTACATCCAGCAGCGTTCGACGCCCCCGTCATGCTCCTCGATACGCACCTCTTCCGGGCGTCGATCGTACAGCCGCGGGTAGTCCTCCAGCACGTCGAGCCGGTCGAGCATGGACTCGTCAACTTCGTAGATTTCACCGGCAATGCAGTGACCCGTACCGGGTACGTCCAGCAGGAAGGGAATGTTGTACCGGGTGGCGACCACGAGCGGATAGCGGACGGTCGTGCGAGCTTTCGCGATAAAACGCGCCTGTCCGTTGGCCGCATCCGTCAGCCAGTGGTGGTTTGGTTCACCGCGCTTAAGCGTTCCGTACACGAACACCCGCCGCAGTGCTGTGGACATGTTCGGACTGTTTTGCTGGGAAGCCGACCGCACGGGCGCACAGGGAGGATAGCCACACTAAACTGATTTCGCAATGATGGGGAACCACTACGAGTGAATCTCATTATCAACGGTGGTGGGCAGATCAGATAATCTTATGTGCACTGTGTGCGATCCCAGTGTGCCATGATAGCATCCAAGAGTACACAACAAAAGGAGACGTTTAAAATTTACAACCGATGTTTTATTATCATAACTAAAGCCCTTGATGCTTGAGCGGCGGTATCCTATGGATCTAATAGTATGGCATGCTTTTGACACTGTTTTAGGAATATCGGGAGAAACTGACATCTGTTTCAATACGCTTAACATATTCCAGCAAGTACGTAACTTTAAGTACAACCACTGAGTCTTCACTGGAGGACGACGATTAAAAGGACTTTGCTTCTTCAACACCACCGCCACCACCATCACCATCGCGCCCGGCCCTGCTCCGCGCTACTCGTCACCCTTGAGCAGCTCCTCGAAGATGTTCACCTTTCCGGCCGGCCGCCGGGAGTACGGCTGCTCGAGCGTGTTCCGGTATTCGGTCAGCATCGGCAGCTTCAGCAGCCGGTCGGGGCAGTTGCGCAGCAGGTACAGCCAGCACGGCACGTTGCCACCCTCGATGCCGACGTTGATGTCCTCGATCTGGCGATCGTACAGCTTCCGGTAGTCCTCCAGCACGTCCAGCTGCTCGAACAGCGGATCGTCCAGCTCGTAGATCTCGCCCGTTACATAACTGCCGGTGCCCGGTTTGTCCAGCAGGAAGGGAATGTTGTACCGGGTGGCGACGACTAGCGGAAAGCGCCGGTTGGTCGAACCCTTGCAGATGAACTTGGCGTACCCGTTGTCCGCCTCGGACAGCAGATGGTGGTTCGGTTCGCCGCGCTTCAGCGTCCCGTACACAAACACCCGGCGCAGCGCTCTCTGGGCCATCGCGTCACTGGAAGATGGCGTTCGATATCCGGTTGGTCCCGTGGGATGTGGTACGGGCGTTTTCTCGACGCTAATCGTGGCCCTGACCTTGACTGGCTTCCACTAGGAAGGCCGCTTATTTTAGTATTTGAGACTGGAATACTGAAGCCAATCACACCGTCGTGATTCGGCTGAGGTAGATCGGTTCGATTTCGAGAGAAGACACGTCTGCTCAACGTGCGATTGTATCGACACACTGGCACACACAGTTCACAGCCTAAAACCCTCCCGAATGTTCGTGCCAAACGGCGAGATAGAGGCGCAAGATAGGAACGATAGTCACGGCGCCAACCGGAACGTTGAATAACACGCTAAAAACTTTACACTAAACCTCCGGACACCGTGGGGAATCGCACTGGCCAAGGACCGGGTGTTGGGACTGCCGGGTGCAACGGAAAGGGAAGTTCACCGGTTTCTTGTCGTCTTCGACCGAATGTGTAAACCGGTTGGGCGCAATGCTCTTTCGCGGTCGGTCTTCTTCGTTGCGTCTGGATGACAGTTTGTTATCGTGGTGGTGGTAGTGGTGGTATGCGTTTATGTTATTTATATTTTTGTTGGGCTTTTTTCTCTTCTTTTCGGTACGCTGCTGTCGCGTATTTGCGTTGAGTTTTTCTTTTTTTTCTCACACACCCAACTGGAAATGAAACACGAACTCTGTTGAAAGAACTGTTGCTTGTTTGTGGGGGCTTATTTTTGCCTATACGAAGTATCGCTATGCATCTCTTGCGTTCTTGCAAGAAGCAATGTAGTTTGCATCTCAAAGACCACTACTCCATGGCATGTAACTGGTTGAACAGTGTGAATAACTTCGATGCTGGATCCCTATGTTGGATGGATCTGCACACAGTAACAAGGCCATTAGCGTGTTAATCCAGTATTGGATCCAGTTGTATCTGGATGCGATCTCATTCAAGATTCATTATCACTATCCTATCCAATTATATGGCGTGGTTTTTCTGACGAGACAGTCTCATCTATGAGCACAGATTTCTGTCTTGGAAGTCGATGAATGTTTCACGTTTCATATATAGCCCAGCGTATATCCAATTCGCAATGTGATTTTGTTAGTTCAGCTAACGATGCAGAATCAATTCTTTAAAAGAGATCCAAAAGATGGCTCCGAAATCCTACATATTTTGGAAGGACTTCTTCTTTGGAACGCAGCTCTGCGCCTTGTGCCGAACATAAGTTTAAGTTTCCAATGTAGTACATCTCATATCCACATTGTAATGTAATTTTGCATAACGTATTTGTGATGCAGAATGCACTCTTTAAAAGAGATCCAAAAGATCATCAGTAATCGCTTCTAGTTTCTAGATATTTCTGATTTTCTCTGGAAATATCTTATTTACAAATAGTACAAAAGATACTTTTCACAACTTAGACTTACAGATACTTTTCGATAGGACAGAGATATGGTTATTTCTTGTACAGTACAATGTCAAGGCTGGTTGGACAGAAACAAAGTGGTGTGACGCCCTTTTGGCGCTTCATGTTCTTGGAATGCGGGGATGAGATTTGAAGGAATGTTGCAAACGGGATTATTTTCCGTTACTCTCATGACATTACCAGCCCACCCGGATGTGGCTTATAACATAACAATTCACGGTGACTTTCAGGACGTCTTGAACATCAAACTTTCGGACGTGGGTAAGAGATTTGAGGCTAGCAACCGTTTAAATCATTCTTACTGGGTGTTTTGGTTTTTTCCGTTTGCTGAGTCATCTGAGTCCTCAGTTAGGTTCAGTGCCGCAGTAACCCTAAACCTTCAGATGACCTTTATCATCGATCAGCCCCAACGCCGCCAGCTCGTCCGGATGTTTCGTCTTCATGTGTACGCTGCGTGCCTTATGGTGGGCAAATGCCATCCCACAGATACGACAGCTCAGCGGTTTCTCGCCCGTGTGCGTCCGCATATGCACCACCATGTGCGTGGTCGTCCGGAAACTTTTCTCGCACACGGTGCAACCGTACGGCTTCTCGCCCGTGTGCACCCGAAGATGCTTATTCAGCGTCGTGCGCAACAGAAACAGTTTCCCGCAGATCTGACACTCGTGCCGTTTCTCCTGCGTGTGCGTGAGCATGTGGCAGCGCAGGGTGCCCGCAAACAGGAACGTCTTCGGGCACAGATCGCAGGTGTACTTCCGTTCGCCGCTGTGAATGCGCATATGGCCCTTCAGGTTATTTTTCTCCAGGAACGCCTTTCCGCAAATGTCGCACTTAAAATCGCGCTTCCGCAGGTGCACACCGTTGATGTGCGACTGTAGCTTGTTGCGTGAGGTGAAACTCTTCGGACACTGTTCGCACTGGTGGGGTCGGACCGAGTGGATCACCATGTGCGACTTGATATTGTTCACCATCGCCCCACAGACAGAGCACACGATCTTTTCTTTGTTGGTCGATTTCTTCGACTGTCCGGTTGGTTCTTTCGTTTTTCCTCGAGCTCGGTCGGGATGATTCTGCTCTGGATTGGCCGTGACCGGTTTAGCAGCCGGTTCATCGGGTGCTTCGTGTTCGTAAACAAACTCGATTTCTCTTTCCTCGTCAGAACATTTAGATCCCTCATTCCATTCCTCCTCCGGTAGCTCCTCTTGGGTTGTTATTTCTATCAATTCTTCTCCTTGTTGCTGTAAATCTGAACCTTTTACAACGATCAGTTCAATCATTTTTTCGCACGAGAGCGTTGATCGTTTGGTTGATTCATTGACAGCGTTTTTCGGCGTGTTGGTTGCGTCCTGCCGAGACACACTAGGAATCCATTTTTCTACGTTGATTTCTTGTGGAAGCTGTGGCGAAAGAAGCACCGGGTGCTTATTAAGCAAATAAAGTATAATCTTTCGACAACCGTTTCTACCTTCTTTAGAATGTCCTCACAATTCTGCTTTGGTCGTTTGTTTGGTGCCTTTCTTCTGCGTTTCTTTGAGCTGCTTTGGACATCATCACAATCATCGACAGATTTGAAGTCAGATCGTTTGGTCATGCTCTCCCGTACACGTTGCAGAAGTCGCAATGAATCGTCGCACTTTTGTTTGAAGTTGGCAATAATGCTCAGGTTCTTCTCGCAACGTTCGCACAAAAAATTCGGTAGGGTATCGTGCTTGTTGATCTGCTGATTAAAATTAAGTAAATAACGCATTAGAGCAAGACGATCCTTTGACTACGCCTCACCTGTTTGAGTTTACCTTTATGGCAAGTAAATCCAGGGCGTACTTAACAAAATGTCGGATGTAGTACACATTTCGGCGTTGAACGTTTGAGTAGATGGACACCAATTTTTCACCAGACAGACACAGCCGGCACAGACGATCGAAATTGTCTGCATAAAACTGCATTTGGGATGTTTGTTTCGCATCCAGATTTTCTACAGCACCAGAAATATCAGCTGCCATTTTGGCAGTAACGAAGGCTGGTCGGCACTAACAAAATTGGCCGCAGCCTCTCGAGCAACAACAAAACGTTCGTCCGTTTTCGAAACGTAAACAAACCTGCAGATGTTTCGGCACGTATTGACATTTGAAAACTGTGCTCCGTTTATACCGCCCAATCTACTTGGATTCGAGTCATGCGGAAAACAATATGGCGCCTGCGCCGGCCGACATACGATCGCTGTCATCGTGGGATAAAATGCAATGCTTGTGTTTTCCTGACGAATGGATTTCGACTTTTGCAAAAGCATTATTGGGTTAGCCAATCAATAAATATTGCATTATATGACACACCGCATACATATCTGGGTGATAGTTGAGGTTGAGAGCAACTAATTCCGACGCCATTTTAATATCGTTGTATGATAAAGCTGGCGAACAGTAGTAGAGCGTTGTACACAGAAAACGCATTAGTTGAAAGAATTCGATCCCTCATCGAATCGCCGATGTAGAAACATCAAGATACTAGTTGCCTTAGACAACAGGAAATAGCAGCCTCCAATTGGCTTTACCAACTATTCGTGATAGTATTATAGACATATCGTCAGTCCCGGACTGGGCTAGGACTTAAAAAAGTTCAATAGATCAATAGCCGAGGCGGTCCGATTGTTGAGTAGTAACGCAGTCCTTCTCCACACAACGGAACCGGCACCAAAAGTCAATCTGAAATGGTCTCCCATACGTAGATATGATTGTAAACACGGGTAAATAAGGTCATGGAAACCTAGGATAGTATGCCAAGAGCTTCGAATGTTGTAATGTCAACGAAGAAGAATTGGTCCCGACTTTGCAAAAACTCCATGCTCTTCATATTCATATTACAATAAATTCAACAAGCAAAACAGCTTAAAGTTGCTCTAATTCCTTTGTCAAACCAACGTTATTGAAATATGCTCAGAAAGATCTATAATACTATAACAATTTCTGAAGAACCTACTACTGAGGAAGTGTCCCAGAACAGAACTGTCGGATATGATTAGGATGTTCCAGTAAATTCTTTCTTTTGACTTTGAAATTGTCTGAGACCATTTCTTATTAAATAACGAAAAAATATGATTTATTTTACTAACATAAACATCACCAGTGGCACTCCTCGTTTACAAGGGATAGTACTCGATACGTCCCGAGGACCACCCGATCGTGAGCACGGACTGTGCGTCCGAATCGTGCTCTTGCTGGTAGCTTTCCTGGTAGCACAAACACGCCGGATACTCGACACCGACGCCAAAAATAAGGCAGTAGGGATCGATATTTAACTGAACTCCGGACAGGTTCGTGAAGAAGACGGCTATCGCCGACGTCGTCTTGAACGTGACGGCCAGGAAACGGTCGCGTGGACACCAGGCTATCGATTGCGGCTTACCACCGATCGGTAGCCCACTCTCGGTGAGCTTCTGATCGAGATCTACAACGGGAAAGGCCAACTCGAACGTTGTGTCTGTGGACGGAAACAATAACAGGATGTCATTTATTAAAAAGCGAACCGATAGAACCGAATATCAATCACGCACCTGCTTTCATGCTGGAGAAACGCATATAAAAAAGCTTCGTGTCGTCCGTCGTGACAAAGAGCAGATGTTTCTCGTCCCGTGACCAGGCGAACGATTGCAGCGAACCACTTGCAGTGGTCCAACGGACCCGCGTCACAGCCTCGGGTGGCACCGTGCAGAGGTAAAAGTCGCGCCCGATGGTGCTGGCGATCATGTTGTGCCCGAGCGGTGCGAAGCTAACAAGCGCACACGGCAGCTTCACCCGGTGCATTGGCACGCACCGCTGCTGATCGACGTTCCAAACGAGCAGGTGCGTGTCGTTGATGCTGGCCGTCGCCAGCAGCTCGCCATTGTGGCTCCAGCTTACCGCCGTCACCGGTTGATGGCGGCCGTGCTGCAGATGGATCGCCTGCGACAGTGGCCTCGCAATTTGGCTCATCGGATCGACGCTCCAGATCAGCACACCGGTCTGGCATCCGATCGCCAGCTCACCGCCCGTGAACGGTCTCCAGGCGAGACAGGTGATCGCCTTCTGCAAACTGCTGCGCAAAATCGGCGTAACGCCCGGATTGCGCGTGTAGATGCGCACCGTATCGTCGATGGTAGCGACGGCCAGCTTGAAGCACAGCGGATGCCAACCCATACAGCGTACCGTGCTCTTCGACCAGTTGCGTGTCTGGGAGTGTTTCGCAACGAGATCCATAGACAGTTCGCACGGGTACGACTGCCAGCACTGTTTCAGCTTCCGGCCGATAACCTGCAGAAAGGTTGCGGTCCGGGAGACGATCCGCGATTCGGACTGCGTTGCCTCGCCCAACGCCTCGAGCAGCCCGAGCTCCATGAAGATGCCGAGGATGCGCTTTGGCAGCGATTCCGTCACCGGCACCATCACGTCCCGGGTACAATCCGTGCGCCGACTGTGTCCCGGGGGATGCAGCATTTCCCGAGTGAACACAATCTCCGGATAGTGGTCGCGCTACGGTACGAAACAAAGCATTAGTACGTGCAACAGCATGCTCGACGACGAAAACACTTACATCGGAGAATCCAATCGCTTCCGCAGTAGGAGGAAAATTACTCAGATTTAGCGCTCGACTCATTTTGTGATTTTCGTTACTGTAAGTAAGCTAATTTCGTGAAACAAGCGCCGGATCGCGAGCTGGTTGTTTACAAACTTCCACAATGCCGGCTGCTTGACAGCCGTTTGCAATGGCGCCTTTTTTGCCCTGTCAAATTTGAAACAGCTGTCAGATGTTGGCAGTTAACGGTTTGGTTTTGCCACCGTTTTTTAAATAGTGGGTTCCAAAAAGCATGTTGTGTTAAGTACTCTAACGATGTTTGTTTACGTATTCACTGCACAACTATTAAATGGGTGCGTTTTCTATGCGTCAATAAGCAATCGAATGCAAGCGCGATCAATGATTAATGATCACTATTGTGAGAGTCGATCTATCTGAGTCTAGGTCGTCTTCTCTGTCAACGTTGACGAACAAACTTATTAAATGCCTTGCGCTAGTCGTACAACGTACAAAGTTCGTTACTGTTCAATATATATGGAGCTGCTTCCTCCCGGGTTTCTTCAGACTTGTCTTCAGAAAATTTATATGCTTACGAGATTCGAACTCATAGTCAGTGGTGTGTAAGGTCATGCGCATGCGCACCAAAGCATACGGCTTGCCTTTCTGATCTGCTAACCATTAACCCAACTTATTTCCAATTCTTCATCGATTGCTATTTTGCCGTTCTGAGCATACAGGATACCAACACCCTTCCGCAACGATTTTCTTTCGTATAGTTCAACGGGTAGGATTAATTTTATTTCAAACAAAATAACAAAAAATGAAACCAAAGCTTTCCAAGGATATTGACTTTCTTTATTCATTCATTCGTTTCTGATATCAAATGTACTTGTTTTCATTTACATATTTGATTCGTAATTGTAAATAACTATCGCCAAGTCATGTACACATATGAATTTCCTAGATGATGGCAATAATTTAGCATTAGTGCAGTATATCTGTGCATGGCACAGCAGTTGATCTTGATTCCGATCTGATGTGAACAAATTTCTTATTCTCATCGGTCTTATAACATAGAAAATCAAAATCGAGTTTTAATTATTTGTGCTGTACAATACGACATGATCTATTGTAAGAAAACTATTGCATAATACTTTCACCGCAAACCGAACACGCATTAGCTCACTCAAATCCGTAGACGAAATAAAATAGCTGTATAGGCGAAGGAAAAAAATGTTACATTTTCATATCTTCCAACGCGTAGCACTTCTTTCGTGTTACTCTTTTGTAAGCTTAGTTTCCAAAATAAGAACCATAGCAAACGACGATGTATTATACAGCGGAAAGTATTGAATTATTCACCCTCTGGTTCGCTAAATTAATCGTCTTCGATAACGATAACTGCTTCCTGGTCGCCGGACGCGTCAGCCTTATCCGTTCCATCTACAGGAGGTTTAGCCAATTTTCGAATCTTTGCCTCGTTGCTGCTCCGCACTTTTATGAGGCCATCCTTTAGCTGATGCAGCCACTTTTTTCTTTTTTCTAGCGTGGTGATAACTTCGACGGCCTGGAAGAGGAAGAACGGATATGTTAGCTACCTTCTGGTTGTTGGGAAGGAACTTGTGGCCTCATTCAAGACCACCTGCTAATACCAACCCTTTGGTAGATTGTGTCAATGTTTTCATTGCATTTTTCACTTTCGAAGCGTTGCTTGTTATAGCACTGCATCGCTAGCTTAACGTGCATTAGGTCCTCGTACAGCGCCGGCAGGCTATCCTCTATCGCCCGCAACTGGTCCGGTTTGTTCATGTTAATTATACCGTGCCGCGTAACAACCTGCCGCATGGTAGCGTTAGTTTTTGGAAATGAAAAATACATTTGTAATTTTTTTCGTCTCGCAACATTATACGTCATCTGAAAGTTGCATACGTTTTAGCGCAAATTTGATGAACCAGCACAAAACTATGCAATTCGTATGCCAAATGGTTTATCAACGCAATATTAACTCCCTAGTGCATAGTTAAAATACAAAGGTCAGAATATACTCACACAATGTTGGTTAATGATGCTAGTTAACTTTTTCTCGCTTGGTACCGGTGTCGACTGCTCCTTAAACTCCCACTGTATAATTAGATTGTGGGGTCTGAACGTAAAGGTGTTCCGTTGAATGAATCTGGAAGGAAGAAAACAAGCAAGATTGCGGTAAGAACAATTGCGTGCAGCAAACGGAGCTGAAAGCATTAAAAATAGCAGACAAACAGAGCATATTATAAAGCCTTTCATTGCGAATTAGTACAAATTGCATACAGGTTGGCGCAAATTTGCTCAATCCATGCTACACATATGCTTTGTAACCACGTTATTCGTCATTTTGGCAGTGATTGTCCATTGTAATACGTTTACAATTTAATCAACAGCACTCAGGAAATATGAAATCCGTATTCGCAATATTGGAAAAAGTAGAGAGAGTCGCTGCTTCCTCATTAGATCAAAAGTTCAATAATTTCAAGTGGTATTGCTAATTGAGTTGGAATCATCAACGTATTACTTACTGATTTATCAACGTAACGGCCGCTTCCAGGTTCGGCACGCAAACCATCTGCTTTCTTACGGTCAGTTCCTTCATGTTGATGACCACCTGCCGATCGAAGCGTATGATTTCGACTAATCCCAGCCCGGGAATCTTCGACTCCAGTACGCCCTGCGTGTGCGGTTGCCGCAACATCGACAAGTGCTGCCCGTCACTCACATATTTGAGAGACTGCGCCGATGCGTTGGCGGATGCGGATGAAGACGATGCTTCAGAGACCCCGGTTTGGTCGTGATCCCTGTTAACTTCGCCGTACAGTGCCGTGGCCGGTTTAACCGTCACCCGCGGTACCACCTTCGTCCGGGGCATCGTAATCGTCGCCGCGGGAGGAGTGGTGGATGGTGGTTTCGATGCGGCAGCAGGAGCGGCTACGGGTTTCGCCGCAGCAACAGGCGTTACAGGGGTACGATTGGAGGAAGTGGCACCGGAGCTCCTGCCACCGGTAGCGGGCGACTCTCTCAGCAATCCCTCTATCGTGAGCGAATTCAGCAGGGAACGCCTCATCCGCAACACACCGGACGCAGGGTTATAGCTGTAGCCATTCTGTTGGCCCGTTTTTGTCAGGTCCACCTTGCTGCCGATCAGTTGCACCTGCTGCTGGCTGAGGAAGGTTTTCTCTTTGAAGGGTTGTGGTTTAACGTTCTTACCACTGCTACCGCCCTCGGCACCGTTCGCAACGCTCGCTGCGTTGCCGTTGCTCTTTTTGGCTGGTGGCGGACGAGCGTCATCATCGTCATCATCATCGAGACAAATCACATCCTCATCATCGACCGAGCGATTGAGTATCGCTGGCGCAGCCGGACGTGCCTGGCTGGGACGCTCGACAGCGACGGAGTACAGCCGTGGACGCAGAGGCCCTCCCACCCGTGGTGCGGCCTTTTCGCAGTTTGCGATTAGTTGGGCCACACTCAAAGGCTTCGCAGGAGGTGGCGCTGGTGGCGACGCATGTCTCACCTGCCCGTTGCTGACCGAGGATGTAGTTTTAGCAGCTGGTTTGTCACCACTAACGGCCGACCGCTTCAACACTGTTAGGGCAGCCAGCGGTGGGAGCGGCGGTTGCATACCCTCCTCCGGGTTCGGTAGCGATACCCTTGTGCTGGAGCTGCGGTGTAGCGTCACGGTGCCGCCGCCAACAGCATCCGGTGCAGGCATCGTCGACGGAGGGTCGGGCCGTTTCACGACCGCACTGGAGGTGTCGCGCGCACCAACCGGATGGGAGTAACGCGCCACTTTCGGTTCGAATGCGATGTTACTCACCGAAGGTTCGTTTGACTTCCGCTTACGGGTCTCCGCAACGGAAGCCACCTTTGCAGCGTTTCTACTACTAATGCAGGAAGAACGTTGCTGCTCTATAACCTTCTCTATTTCACGCTTCTTTTGTTGGTTCTGCTTCATCGTGCCCTCCACGAGCCGGTACAGATCTATACCTAAGTGCTCGGCAGTCAATTCCCGGTGCGTTTGCACGGGCGGACTGTTTGCACTTCTGGCATCCTCCTTCTCCTGCTGCTTCGCTGATACTGCGACAGTTCTGATTCGACCAGTGACTTCATCCAAAATTTCGTCACCCGGGACCGGTGGCTGAGACGACTGCGATTGCGACTGTTGCCGCGCATTGTTGCGCTTCAGTAGGGATCGCTGCAAACCGGAAGTGCCCGCCTCTTTCAAGCCTGTACCGTTCGTCGGGTCCACCTCAATCCACGAGCCGACGGTGCGCTTCGTGGCGCACGCCGTAATGCCGTTCAGCTGCTCGTACACCTCCCGCTCGTACAGACTCTGATCCACGCTCTGGCACAGAATCACATCGATCGCGGTGGCCGTTTTCTTATACGGACCGATGAAGAGTGCGGTGCCCTCGCGCGGTAACGCGTACATGTACGGCATCAGGCAGTTTTGCGGGGACGGCGTCTCCAGCTGCACCGGGGCCTTCGACCGGTTCGCGTCGAAAATGGCGCGCTTGATGCGCCCGTACGTCAGGCAGCACTGCCACTTCGGTAGGTACATGTGGCTGAAATCGTTCTCGATCTTCAGCCGCAACCAGCGACAACCGTCGTGCGTGTTGTAGCCAGCCGGCAGCAGGCTGATCAGCGGATAGCTGACCGTCTGTGCGTTGGATCGCACCACGATCTCGATGTTCGACTGCGTGCTGGGCGAAATGGTGAGAGCCGTCGGTTTTGCGGCGTCACTTGCACTACCATTCAGCTGCTGCGGTGCGACACTTGCTGCCGCATTCGCAGTTCCACCTCCAACCAGCGCCGCGGACGCTGGGAACGCTTTGCGATAGTACTCCTTCAGCCGTGTCTTCAGCCGCGGGATAACCTTCGTCGACGGTGCCACCAACACGTTCGAATTGCTCTGGTACGCCTTCTTGGCCACGCGCAGAAAGCCACAGAAGTGCCAGAAACCCTCGTTCCCGTACAGCACCAGCGCCAGCTCGTCCGTCTTCACGTTCTCCACCTGGCTGACGACCATCTTCATCAGCAGCGACGGTCGCTCGACCGCCAGCATCTTGTCGAGCGTGAGGTGCCGCGCGCTGACCTGGTGCCGCACGTGCGGTATCGGTAGCACCCCGTCCTCGTTGGCCGGGCTCGTCGTGATGATCGTCAGCTCGAGATCGTTCCCCAGCACTACGTCTAACACGTCGAGCTTGCCGAGTGCGAAAGCGTGCAGCAGCAGCTTCCAGCGGCAGATGTACAGGAGGCCCATCTTCGGTGTGCTGATGTTGAGCGTTGGGCGCCGCAGCAGCTCGTTGATGTGGCGCATCAGTGACTCCAGCTGCCGGTCCGTTTGCTGCACCGGATCGAGCACCGGCGCGGGTGGTTGCACACGCTTCGACTGCTGTTCGGACGTCCGTGCCGTGGCGCTGTTGGCACTCGGATTGCCGGGCATTCTGGCGACACGCACCGCCTCCACCTCCGGTACCTGCACGACGTACGTGGCGCGCTTGCGATTCGGCATGCAGTGTGCGGGCGGTATCCTATCGTTGAACTCTTGGTTGTCGACGAACGCCCGCCGATTGCCGCTAATAACCAACTTCTTGGTGCGCTCGGAGAGTGACTTCAGTTGCGGTTCCTTTGCAATGTTGTCCTCGCTATCGACCATTGCGATGTACATGATGGTCGATGGATCGTGCTCCGCATCCGTAATGTCGGTGCCTTTGTGCTCGCGCAACATCAGTTCCCTCACTTCACGCACCGTCATCCTTGCCGCCATCACCGCCGACGGTGCGTTCACGTTGTCCTTCGTTTCTTTCTTTGGCGATGCCGCCGGCACCCACGGTGGCGGTGATAACGGATTGGTGGCGGGACTCGATTGCTGCGGCGGTATCCGTTTGATGATGATATTATTGATTCCCGAAGGTCCGGATTCTTTCTTCGGCTTAATAACCGTGGTGTACTGTGCTTCTTCGACGGGAGTGACAGGGTCGCTTCTACGGTTGACGATGGCTTTCGGCGATCTGGACGTGTCCGCAACGGACGCACGTCTCTTCGCCAGTGATGCTTCTACCGGTGGTCTTCTGCTTGCCGTCGCCGTTGGTGATGCAGGCGGTGGTAGCGAGGGACGCGTAGCGGTAACTGACGGACGCCGGACGGCTACCGAAGCCCGACGGGCACGGATCGGCGGAGGGAGACCATGTGCCACCGATGCACGGCGTGCCCGTATAGACCCCCCATCACCACCACCGGAAGATGGGCCATGGGAGGAATTGCCATCCAGGAAAGTGACCGTCGCATGGGGAGCCTTCTTTTTCGCCACCTTTCGCCCACCCGGTGGTCGGTACGATTCCTCCGAACTATCCCGCTGCCTTCGGTGCGGCTGGTGCGCCACGGATCTAAAAGCTCTGTTTCCTTCGTTAGCGTTACTGCTACTGTACTTTTGCTCGTCGTCGGATTCATCCCCGTTCGCTCGCTCGAAGGAGTACAGGCGTTTCCGGACGTTGACTACCGGCGCGAACGCCTCGTAATACGCGCTCGTTTCCGACGGTTGATCACGTTGTTGTTTAAGCGTTGTGGTGCTAGCCTTCATCATGCGCCCGGCAACACCTGACGAGATCTCCAACGCGATCGGTGCCGATAGGGGTGAAGCCGACCCGGACCCCTTTGGCAATACCGTCGGATAGTTGCTGTCCTCCGCAAACGAGAACGGTTTTCCCTGGGTGGCTTTACCGCCGCAGAAGCACCGGTACAGATCGTGCACCATGCACAGCGGCTCCATGTCGGCCAGCTGCGGGATGCGGGTCAGCAGGACGTGCGCATGGCGCATGCGGTCGGCCGGTGTCAGGGGTTTGGCGTTCGGTGGCGGCTTGCTGATGTGGCACGTGATGTCGTCCAACACGCTGCCACCGTTCAGCAGACACTGCACGCTCTGGTCGTTGTAATAGTCGTCGTACTTTTTCGGCTTCTTCTTCAGGCGGCGCGTTTCCGACTCGGTGTTGCGCACCAGAACCGTCGTGTTTTTCGTCAGAATGACGGTGGGCGTGAATTCGCGCTCTTCCTTTGCGAGCCGTGCGGTGGCTTTCTCGCGCAGGTACTTCACGTCAGCGCTGGAGAGTGTCGCGGTCGTTTTGCCATCTTGCTCGTCGTTGCAGTCCATCTGAGCAGAAAAGGGGAATGAAAACAAATCATTATAAGATAACTTTGTCAGCTTCAAAATTAATTTAACAGTTGTGGTAGCGTTGTCATTTCAACAAATATTTATGATTTTACAAATATTTTTGGAAGTAGGTTACCCTGTTGTTTAAAGCCTCACAGTATCTACGTGTTGCTATCCTGTGAAAAAGGACTTCTCGCAGAGGATAGTCAAATGCCAAAAACAAGGGATTCGACTTACCTGAACTTCCTGCGTGTGTTGGATCAGTTTCTGTTCGTAGCCACAAACGCAACCAAAGATACATCCGTTCCGCCGACAGTGCTGTTTCCGCTGCTGGTTGGCCGTCGACGCGGTCTGTGAGTCGGACAGCAACACGTCACAGAGGCAGCCCAGAGAGCAGTACTTGGCATCGCACCTCTGCTGCCGGCTGGACTCCGCCGCAACCGGGCTGATCGTGGGCTGGCTGGGGCCCTCGATGATGGTTGCGTTGAGACGCTTCATCTCGCGGCTAGTGGGGAAGGGGGGAACGTTTATTTTGTCAATAAACCTGTCGCAATGAGATGCCGGGGTGGGATTATGGGATGGTAGCGGAAGATGACACAGTGGCATTAATTTGGATGATAGTGTAGTGTGACGCAGTAGCGGTGAGGTTTGGCCTAATGAAATCCTCAAGTCGGCAAGCTTTCTTAGGGCTTTGCTCGTTAATAAAGCGTGGTATCGTGCAGAGTGCTTACTTTCGGACAGTTCTGCCCCAAAAACTAAGAAATCAGCAGCGCAAAATGTGTTATGAAGGTTAAGGTAGCTTAGAATTTGTTTTTTTTTTCGCCCCGGGGATATTAAGCACAATACTGTAATACGAATGTTAATGATACAAGTATGAAGAGCATGCATTACGATATCCTACATTACTAAAAGAATAAGTGAGCGTTAAACTTACAGTAGCTTCGATTTTACAGGATCGTTCGTTTTGCTGCTACACTCGGAGGTTGCTCCATCACCAGCAGCCGCACCACTCTGATCGCCACCAGGAGGACAGGGGGTAGGAGGTTTCGCAGCATCTAATGGTTGTGCCAACGTTTCAACGTTATTCGGCATCGTCTTCTGCTCATGGTACGACGGTCGAACCATCCCATTGCGTTTGCTGCTATAATCGATGTCCGGATCGTCCTTTACAAACAAATCTTCCGCCAGTGCGATGGCGACCGCATCCGTCATATCTCTCAGCACATCCGCACAGATCAGCTCGTCTGGGTCCACCACCTCGTCCGGGTTGTCGCGCGCTTGATCGATCTTCTCCCGGAACGTCAACTTTTCGTCCATTAGCTTGCCGAACCGTTCGACGTCGATGCTTACCGCATCACCGGAGCCCGCCTTTACCAGCCGCCGGATCAACAGTCGCCGTTGGTTGTTCAGATATGGCAGCTCGAACACGAACGACCGTTCGTCACTCCCGTCCCTGGCCGGGGCACCATCCGGCGATGAGTCACGCAGTGTGGACACGGCAAAGCGCGCCCAGTTCTCCGTGATGCCATCGTGCGGCAGGATCATCTTAAGGTAAGGTTTTACGAACCCATCGAGCGGGCGATTGATTTTGGGGAACACTTCCAGCTCCACCGGTGGCATTTGGAACACTTCCATCGGTCCCAGGCAGGGATCGTCCTCCATGGCGGGTTGCACACATTTCGAGGATAACGGGCCTGGCTTCGTGCCTGGATAGGATCGCTTCTTCTGATGGTCGGTGTTGCTGTTGTTGTCGCCAGCGGTGGTCGTACTGCGGAACAGGTAGCGACTGATATCGCCGCTCGGTCTACCGTTAGCTGAGGATTTCGCATTGGATCCTTCCTGCTGCACGATGTCTAAGACCACTCCTTTCGGAAACTCCGGACAGCGACAGTTACTGACGTAGTGGTACCGGTGGCCACGAGACGCAACCACCGGACTCGAGTACAGCGGATGTCGCGCTAGACTTTTGAACCTATGGTTGCCCTTACAGCCGGTCAACTTCACCGTCCGGCTGTCGATGGTGATCGTTTGGAAGTAGTAGCGCCCGTTCTCCGTACGCAGCCAAGACAGCGCTCGCCAACTGTCACGGGTGAACGGAATCTGCTGATCCTGCAGCTCCCGCATGCGGCAAAAATCGAGCGCAATGTTCTTGCCCCGCTTCTCGATAAACTGGTAGATCTTCGACTCGTTGTCGATCATCAGATACCGCACGTCGTTCTCCCGCTGCACCAGGATGCGCTTCTGGGCGACCGTACGTGGCCGCACCATATCGTTCGGGCGCTGGGGACACTCGAGCCGCGGCGGCATCGACCCGAACGATATGAGGCCCTCCTCGCGGAACAGATCGCTGCGCGTTTCCGCCCCAGTCATCGGCAGCTCCGTGCCGATGCTGGTGCCGTACGTCAGGAACGGTGCGTACGGTTGCGATTTCTTCACGATCGGTGTCGGCAGCAGCCCCGGCAGGCTGGGCTTGTCGAGCTTGACCACCTCGCCCTCGTCGAACCCGTAGAACTCGGTCGACGAGTTCGAGTTCGCACAATCGAGATCGATGTTGAGTGTCTTGTGCAGCTTTCCGAACACCTTCGAGACGCGCATCTTGCGCGGCTCCTCTGGTATCTCGATGTACCGGGGCCGGGCTGCAATCTTCGTCCGGTCGCGCAAACTGCGCCGTCCTCCCTCGGTACCGTCCGACCCGTCGTAGAACGAGGGCGGTACGGTCGCTTTCGCCGGTGGCGAAAGGTTGAACTTGTTCAGCAGCGAATCGACGATCGAGCGATTCTTGCGGCTTTCCAGCGGTTCCAGCTCGATGTCGCAGGTATAGCCCGGATCCAGGATGTCGGTTTTAGACGATTCGAGTAAGCTGTACGGAGGCTTCCCGCCACCGCCGCCCGGTTCGTCCTTCAGGTCGTCTTTACCGGAGGTAGAATTGAGACGGTTCAGCACAACGGAGGCCGGAGACGGTACCGCCTCCAGTGCACTCTCCAAAGGAACATTGTTTTCTTTGTTTGTATCCGGATCCGCAACGATCGACGCGGGTGTCCTTCGTTCAGGATCGGCATGGTCAGTCAAGTTCTCCTTACTGCTAGCTTCAGCGTCATCAGTTGCGGCGCTTACGATATCTTCCTCCAGTTTTACATCTTTCAAAGCTGCCATGGCACTCTTTTTGGGCAGCGACTCAACCTCCTCCATTCGTTCCTGCAGCATTGCCAGAAGCAACCGGACGGCTTTCTGTATCGAAAGGTATTCGTTGATCGTGCCGAGGGCTCTCGTTCGCTCGGCGATCGGTGCTTCGTAAGAAAGCGATCGCACCGCAATAACTTTACTTTCTACGCTTTCTGCATCCTGCTGCGGTTTAGCGGTACCAATGGGCACAATTTCCGTACCAGTGGTGGTGTCCTCCTGCTCGAGCTCATCAACAGGAGGCAACACTTCCGGAGCCTCTAACTCGTGTGACGCTTCGCCCAACGAGGAAGCGGTGTCATCCGCGCTTACTACACTCTCCCTCCGAGCTGCACGCTGCTTCGCACTGTTCAGCGTGTAGGCACTCTTCTTCACAAGGAACTTATGCTTCAGGCGCTGCTGGAAGTACTGCGGTATGGCACGGCGGGAAAGAAACGATTGTCCTAGGGTCCGCTTTTTGTCCAGCGCCAGGCGACGGTTCCGGTGATGGTGGCGCACATTCAACTTGCAACTACCGTGCGGCAGTGGCTTATACATTAAACGGCAAATACGCAACCGGCTCGACGACGCGTCCGGATGGTGGTCCTCGGCGCCGTAAAGGGATGTGGTGGAACGAACCGTCACACTACCGGATGGTGTCCGACCTTCTCCTGCAGCACCAGCACCAGCAGTAGCAGGAATTTCAGGCAATGAATCACTGCCGCAAGGACGACTACGTGATACGGGTCCAAACTTGTGCGCGGTCCGGAACTCCACCACTGACGACAGGGTATCTGGAAGGGGACAAGAATTAGGAAAAAACACTATGTTACTGCGGGTACTAAACTGGGCTGGATGTGTCTTACTGTTCGACACGTAAGCAGCTCCAAGCAAGCGCCTAACCCTAACCCCACTAATGTACATGCGCTTTGGTCGCCGAATCGATAAACAACGAAAACAAGATGGCGTGCGATTGCTCGGTTGGAGCTAACTGCGTCGTGATCGTGCTCTCGTAAGCAATGGTATTGTTTCCACAACATACATACTCACGCACGACGTCGTAGTTTCGACCCTCTCTGTACAGCTTGTGAGAGTGTGGACAGTCGAGCAGTTAATAGAAATATTGACATCGTCCTCAGAACATGAAATTTGTCCGATTTGCGATGCAGAACTATTGCACTAGGTGGATCGATCAAACTGGTACGTTGTATATACTGTGCTCTACAGTAGTAGCAAACTGTCCTCTGAGTGTGTTCTTTGGTTTGAGAGCTGAAAACTATTGTCACATCGGTACACTATATTTCAGTGGTGTGTGTTAGCGTACGTCCCGTAAAATCACAATTTTTCCCGTACTTGTCACATCAACCATCGAACAAAGGATGATCTAATGCGGCAAGAAAAATAAAAAGAAACTTCTAGTGTGTCTGGTACGGGTTCCAGTCGTGCAGCAACTTTCAGAACAAGACTCGACGAATCACGCAAAGACACCAGAGACAGAAGTAAAAAGATGGTTACTTCTTTATTTTATTACACACTTCAAGCATGCGGATCCGAAAAGCTCTTCGCATGAAAGAAAAAAGCACAGTCGTCATAAAGATAAAATGGCTGACCAGCGACGCGAGATGAATGGTCCACATGGAAACGCGCAAATAGAAAAAAAATAGAGTAACCCCCGGGATAACGATGGCCTTGTCTAGCAGTTGCACTGACGTGACATACTGCGATTGGATTGAAAAATTGAAAATTTTGATCCGAAAGTGTAATAAAATTAATCACATCATAACTTTGATTACGAACACAACATTATTCACATCAAGCAGATAATTACTATCTCGCACGAATTTGGATAGGACTTTTTGAGGAGAAAAAGAACATATCCTCGCCCAGCAGATGGGTGCGGGTAATGGGTATGCGAAGCAGAAGAAGAATTAAATACCCACACTATCGCGCGTCCATGCACATACACACACAGAAACAAATTCACGCCCGTAAAGCAAGCTCGCGGGTGCAGCGCCGCATCGCTCCAGGGGTCAGTGAAATTGTGTTTTCATTACTCCACCGCCACAATCGTGACGGCTCGTTTTGAATGCATTTCCATTGACCGAAAGGCTGCCCCGGCCCCGGGCCGTTCGTGACAAACGCACCATCACGCACGCATACACACCTCTACCCTTATCGAACAGCCAACTCCTTCCCGTCACAGAACCGAAAACGGTAACACCAGGAAAGAAACAAAAAACAAACGCCGAGTTCTCACAACCATCTTACCATTCCGCAACAATGGCTGTAACATGATTCTGCCGTCTCCGTACGTCCGTGTACATGGGGGCGAAAAAGTGAAAACGATTTATTTTCCCGCACCCCGGCACACCGAAACACATCCAAAGCGACACACAAACACACGCACGCACATGCACACACACAGTGCGCAAATGATTTTGTTCTTATCCACCACCACGGGGCACAACAAAAAACGGCACGATATGCTGCTGCTCGCGGCCCTCGCTTGCCTAAATACCACACGGATTGCCAAGGGATGAGAAACGTTTCATGTGTCACATCTTCCTTTCATTAACAACAACCCGCACGCACCGCCGAATGATAACTTGACAATTCAACGAACGCGTAAATAACAATCAATCGCGCTGCGGCTGCCGCTTCCGGAGAGGTAACCACGACGGTTGGTTACTCTATTGCTTCACGGCTAACGCCGCCGCGGTCGCTACACCCAGGCGGTAGTCAGTCAAGTCAATCGATACTTCAAACGCGTACTTTTGCTAACCCAAACAAGATGCAGAAGGCACGCGGGCGTGATGAGGAAGAGCGAAAGGCGAAGCGGGATGGAAAGAGAGACCGGGCGAACTAACATGACAGGTAAATTAGATCAAAACAAGAAGAAGAACACATTTCTAATAATCAAGAAATGTGCGCTTGCTGTTATGTAAGAACATTCTCCCAAAATCCCGGCGTTGTACTTTGCACGACAAGAAGCTAACGAAAGGATAACGGCACCAGCGTACGAGGAAAAAAAAACACTTCCGATCTATGTGTAATACTCACAATGAACTGTACAATTATCCTTGTTTTCCACAAATGTCGAACGAAACACCAGGAGTATCACCAAACACGTCTAGTCCACTCAACCACTTCCGACGCACAACAGTGTTGGGCCGCACTCTTAGGATCAAGCAGTTCCCATTTCCTCTACCCGGCCGCCATCTTGTTTTTTCATCGGACCACACTAAAATGGCGATCTCCGAATGCGACGACGGCAGGGCGTAATACGTAATACACCAGCTACCTGGCTGGAGCGAGCCGCAAATGCACACCCGGGATTAGCGAGACACACAGGCTGAACAATAGAGCACAAGAGAGCTAGCTATCTTTCGTATAGGTTAGCTGCTTCCGGTGCGAGCGTCTGCGCCCCGATTGACGTTGCTAAAGATGGCAACAATGGGCGTACGATCCTTGGCTACACTTCCACACAGCACATGCTCGAATGTCCCTTGTTGTGAGGTTATCGTAGTATATCACTTCCGCTCGATCTTTTCCGCGTATCTCGCAAGTGAGCAATGGCTGGAGTAAACTAACTCCTGTGATGAGCGAAAAAAAAACACGAAAAAAAACCCGACGGCCGACGACGACGAAACTATGAAGGTGGACAAAGATAAGCACGCACAGTCGCGACGACGCGGCGGATGCAGCGGACACACAGCTCGCAAACGAAACTCACTGTCAGCAGTCTGCTGGTAGATCCGACGGTGGCTCCAACTGAGGGGATCTAACAAGCGCGTAGTGAGGCATCTTTTTTAAAATGGCGGCGCATCATCAACCGCAACAGCAGCGAACGCGCCCCATCCACCGCTGCTGCATTCCGCCAGGGGGACTTCTTTCTTCTGGACACCGTGGGCGATGGCCTCTCCGACTAGACCGTGCCGCAGACTTCGTTACTTCCCATCGAGTACTGGGGATACACGCACCGATTGGGGGGCACAACAGCAGCGCGAACTAGAAGCACCACGCACAGTTAGTCCCGGATTCCTTTGTCGAATTATTCTTGCGTTTTTGCACGGCGGGGATAGGAAACCTTCTTCCATCGCCGATCTGTCAAAACCGTTTCATGCGCTTTTGTTGTTGTTCCCTCGTGCCGCGTGCGTCTGTGTGTGTCATTCGAAGCAAGCGGTGCCCGCTTACGTGACGTTTACAGCGGTCGTGGTGTTTAGCAGCGTGAGCAAATGAATCTTGAATTAATTTCACAACAGATTTGTGTTTTGATCAAATTATGTTTAGCATGATTTGAAATATGCAACAGTCGAGAAAAATGATACGATTATATTGATCTGCAGCGCCAACAAACTACGGCAAGAGCTCAAACACACTTTTTCCGCGCACTCAAGCCGGCTTGAAATCTCATGTCTATTTTTGTTGTTCTGGACGCCATTAGCTCATAAATTATGTGCTGTTTTTTCTTGCTTTTTGCGTTATTAGTTTATTTTTGCATTATTTATGAAACTGAAAATCAAATAGGATAATGTCATTGTTTATGTGGTAATTAGTAGAGTGGTGTGGGAAAACACCTTGAATAGAATACATTATTGATAATGTGAGCATTATTATAAATTATTGCACATGATATTTATGGTTAAAAATCGATGGATTTTATGGTTTCCAGAAGTTGAAGTCCCAGGAATCCTTTGCCTTCAAGTCACTTTGTAAAAAAAGGATCATAGAAGCGCTATTTTAAATTGGATACCTTCTTTATTACCATATCTCGTCACCAAATTCAATTAATTTGTTTGATTTGTTTAAATGAAATGGTCCAACGTCTCAATATCCCAAGCTTTCGTTATCTTCTGAATGAAGAAAACCATCACAACCAGACTTCAATGAACCGTGCGTCATTCATTCATCCAGCAGCGCAGACGCCAAGGACGAAAACCACTCCAAGACTCAGAACGTCACAAATACGTATTGTGTAAGGATACGAGTGCGTTAAGACGCCCGTGATAAACAAAAGCTCTTCTTCCTCCTCTTCATCTTCCTATTCTTCTGTTCTTCCACAGCAACAGTTCCCAAACGCAGCCAGAAGCACCAAACACAGAGCGAACGAACAGAAACAAACACAAACTATCTCGTTTCTGGTGCTGGTGTTGCTGGTCGTACACATTCTCCCTGTTTGAGAGAGTGACTGAGCGAGAGCGCTAGCGGACGCGCGAGAGGGAGTGAGAGCAAAATGCGCGATTTACCGCGTCGATGGTTCGGTCCGCGAACGCGCTGTTTACTGGAGCGCGCGGGCCGCGAAGACTGCGCCTGGCGAACGTGCTGCGTCGATCGCGAATTAAACGCCCTCCGTCCGTCCGTTGCAAAAGAGGGTGTGCGTGTGTGTTGTTGGTCTTTCGCGAACAACGTCCGCGTTTTGCGGGCAGCGTACGCGGTTCTCCGCTCAGTTTGGTGATTCATTTCGGGTGGCCGTGTTTGGGGTCTTCAGATTCCGTTGTCTGCAAGTGTGATGTTGTCTGAGAAGATCGAAGCAGTGTCTACACGCGAGATAGTGAAAGCATAAACCAAAGTAAGTGCTCCAACCAACATGCAGACCGTTCGTGCGTTGGAGTGGCGTCCAGTGTGTAACGTGTCAAAAGTTCATGTGCGGCAGGGGCGAAACCAAAACAAATCCCAATGCCAATGAATCATCCCAGATCAGCTCGTGATCGTAGGTGAAGCATCCACTAGCGACGTGCGCCAAGAATTGACCCTACTAAACCTGTTTTGTTGTGTGTTTGATGAGATCAGTTCAAAGGTATTTCAGTGGACGTAAATACGGTGCTGGTAGGTGATGCTGTTTTGGAGGAAAACGTCACGTACAAAGTTTGTGTGTGTGTGTGTGTGTGTGTGTGTGTGTGTGTGTGTGGAAGCCAGCATTCAAAAGTAGAGCAACGGGCTGATCATGTGCCCTCTGGGAAGATGACCTCTGGGTCTCCTTCCTTCATCGCGGCAGGAGAGTTCGAGCTGATTATGCGGATGCAGATCTCCAATGCTTGTATCAGTCCACATCGCTTTATCTCGTTTCGGTGCCAGATCCAACACACCGCACGCTCTAGTAAAAGGCACATTCGTTAACGTAATACAACGAAAGACCTTAACCTCATCGTACCCCGGCTATTGTTTCTAAACCGCGACTGAGGGTGCGTAGCGATGTGACAATGTTTGGAGCGGGTGGTTCGTATCGGAAGAAGAACACGTACAGCACACGCCTTGTTTTTGCCTTACGGTTTTCCGGTGTCTTACGTCAGTCGCAAGCTTCGAAATCGCCAGTTGTTGTCGTGAAAAGGGTTTTTGTTCGTCGGTCGTGCTTCAGCTCTTCGACAACCTGCTCGTGAGCTCGTGCTGTGTTCCCGGTGTGGTTGTTGGTATTAAAAGCAGCTACCCCTTTGCTGTGATCGAGTAATAGGGTCTTCGCGTTGTACCCCTCCGGCAGTCGGTAGGAAACGTAGCGAAAAGTAATTCAAAACGCGCCTTATGCCTCGGAGGGGACACGCTTATACATCGCGCAGAAGAGCCTATACGTCAGGTCTGTGGACCCAGGCTTTGCGGCGGATTAGATAATTACCACCAGACACGTGTTCGCAGCGTTTCCTTCGATCGAGCGATCAATCCGGTGGATCACACGTGTACTGCTACGCTCAGTCCAAGCAGGCGTAGTTACATCAGGCAACCAAGAGGCAGCCCTTTTTAATAGCTTGATCTACAATAGCACGGTGAATGTGGAAGGTGTCTCATACTATTTAACGTTGGAATGTAATATTTCCTGTTCAATTTTGTTTCCATTACTCATTCAGATATTCGAAATGGCAGCGTTTTGTTGACATTCACTTACTGTTTACAGACGCCCTTCGTTGCTATGGTACCAGCCGGAACGCTTCGCCTTGAAATGTGTGTTGAAATGTTTGCCTTGATAAAATAAAAAAGCAAAGAAAACTAGATGTTCCGGATTTACAGATTCCGGAGACTCAAGAACTGAACGAAAACTGAAGTGTTTCGATTCCAAAACTATAACATCGTAATACTCGATGCGACAGTTTTCAGTCGCACTTTAGGATATTTTTAAAAGCCCTTCGGAGTGACGTTAACAAAATCATATGCGCGAAGGTCAAACAAATTTGTCTCGAACGCGACCTTTGCGTGGAGGGCAAACGAAGGTTTGGTGCTTTATGTTATTGTGGGATCGAAATGGACTAGGGCAGCGGTCGGCAACCTGTTTTGGTCTACGTCAAGTATTCAATGACTGCAAAAAAGAGCCGGAAAAGTATGTGTATTTAACATATTTCGTATCCTAACATTCGTTCATTGTCCAAATGTTCTGTTGCCTGCTATGTTTCTATAGCAACAAGGAAAATGACGAAAATAGCATTTTCGTCTGTTCAAATTGATCAGTGATACTGTTCCATAAGATTTAACTCTTTAGTTCTTGTAAATGATTGTAGCTGCTGTAACTTTATGAATCACAAACTTTTGTTTATTTTCTAGTTTGTGTTGTTATCTCTTCGGAGATTCAATGTTCTTCTATGATTCATATGAGTTTTGTTTTTCAATATTCATATGATTTTTTTGGAGATTCACGTAACTCTAAATTGACAATTTTTTTGGTTTGAAGACTTATCACAACACAGGAACCTTTAATGTATCTATAACGAGTGCAGACTAAGGTAACAACTGACCAAAAACATCTCTGACACAGTAAAGTTGAAGTAATTCTCTTTAGGGAAGCGAAGTCATCCTGCAAACGAATCTAATTGCTCTCATGTACCACTTACAACGCACTTAACGCTATTAACAACGGCTCAGCGCCGATCCCGTGTCATTCGCGGGTACATTTTTTTACATACCTTTGTGGAAGTTTCAACACTATTGCACGAACCTGTAGGAACCACTTGCTTCCTCCACGTTCCGGCGCGAATGCAAATTCCGGCGGAACATCTCCCCCGCCCGTGGTTTCACAGTGCAGATTTGGGCGATTTCTTCCACATAACTGTACGATTGTCCCAGATACGAGATGTATTGATTCGTGCCGGGGAGAGAAACAGATACGATGCTTAGGAAAGACACTGGCCGACACGGGAGGCAGATAATAAAAGTGCGCAGTACCAGTTGGCGCTCTCGGGCAGCGAGATCAATCGCGAGCTGTCGTCTCATTTATTCATCGAACCGTGGCGGATGCTGTCCTGTTAAGTGATGAAATAAATCAATTAATTTACGTGGAACATTTGTGGAATACTTTGTTGCAATATACTACATTGTGAGTTCATTAGCTGGAACCATAAGATTTAACGAACTTCGTTGTGGGGATTTGTGAAACAAACAAAACTAAAAACGCTCCCAGTGGTGTCATACTAGCGATTGTTTTTATTTTGGTGTTAACGTGTGCTCAGCCATAATCGCGGCCGTCGTCGTTCGTCGTTATCTCGTCAGTAACTGGTTCGCAATCGGCGCAGCATCTGTCAATCGTGAATGAAGTCATTCTTGAATAAGTAAATTACACCACCGCTGTGGGAAGCATCAACGCCGTGCTTTCTGGAGACGTTAACATTCTTGGCGAAGTGCGCGAAGTGTGTGTGCCGTGTAGGAATACTTGAGGAACCACGAGAGTAACAAGTAAAATGAGTTATGACGGTCAACACCAATTAAAGCATGAATAGTAGGGCACTTCAACATACAGTAACAGCCGAACTGATATGATCTCCATGTGATGACAGCATTGCATGAATGTTCTATCGCACATACAGAGCTAAGTTGAATGATACTAACCTGCAATGTGCTCTCTGTGCAACTAAATGCATTAGCGTGAAGTAAAGAATGATTTTGAAATCTCCTCCTAAATCTCGTTCGAAAAAGAGATCTTAAAATGGAATCTTCAATTGTTGGTGCAACTGTAAGCACCTTCATCCTTTTTTCGTTTCGCATCTTCCTTCAAATTCATATGCATTTATTATGGTGAATATAACCTTATACAGCATAATTCATCCATTCATGAACAGTTCCCAGAGTTGCATAATTTCGTCCTACACAATCATGAAATCCACCCATTCTTGAAGTTATAATGCTCGCTTTCGACCAAGTCAATACAATTCCGTCATTGCAAGTATTCATTCTGGCACGATAAACAGAGTACGAACGCCGTGCCTGGAAAATGACATTTCATGAAGGGATGGAACGATTTCAAGATTTGCTGAAATGGATTCATGTAACTCTGGGAACAGTTCAAGAATGGACGAAAAGGCTGTAAATTGTGTTCGAAACCAAATTGCTAGTGTATCAACACTTGTTATTTTTTGTATGTAAATGCTTCCAAGGGATCTCTACAAAGCACTGGTTGTGGGATCGATTCTCAATTGTACCTTGCATCCGTGCGTAGGACTGACTATCCAGCTGCGGGTATAATTAAGTCAAAGTAAGCCAGAAATGAGAGACTTAGACCTACTTTACTTCGTTGTGTCAATGAAGGCTTCGAAGTGCATTGTTGCCTTATTAGATATGAAATGGATGTTTTCTGATGTTCTTCAATGTTTTCAATTTTGTGTAGTATGTATATTGGAATCTTTACAAACCTCCGACTCAGAAGTAACTCAGAATTACAAACCCACCAAGAACGTTAACTTCGAAAACATGAACACGCACGTCTTCAACAAGCATTGGAGATGAAATAATAGATCTCGCCTACTACTATTCGCCAAAGAGAAAACCACAGAACAACAGCAGCTCGTATTTGAAGTGTCCTTACTTCGTTGTCTCGTTTCAGCGCCCATGACCACTATGGAAGATAACAACTCAAAAAAAAGCAAAACTAATTGAACCTTTCGTAGGCTTTAGTATGTCCCTCTTCAAACAGTTATTTGCTGTCTGTCTGTAACGTATTGTGGTGCAAGTTTAAACTAGTTTGTGATAGTAACAGCACCGTCGACGGCATCGCCAGTCAATCGGATCAAAACGCGACAGTGAGTGACTAATTTTTACTGCACCTCGCAAAGAACACACTGCCAAAACGTTCAACAAACTATCCTTGAACCAAATACACCGCCGTATCGTGGCACTGTGGGCATTGCGAGTTTTGATCGCGGTTTGACGCGACGTCTGGAGCTTCCAACCGAAATTAACACATCACAGCTTAAGGTTACGGCTTTGGGGAGCCGATAGAGCGTGAATTTGTATGCGCCTTTTTCGCCGCATACCGTGCCGGTCTCGGCCGCACGTACGTTCTCGGTGCGCGTCTGGTGTCTGTGTCGTTCTTTCCCCACCCGGAGCCCAACGCTTTCGGTTCACCGGCGGCCTGCTGTGGGATGTGGGAAAAGTGGTCGCCATTATTTGTGATAAGAGGCGGTAAAAGGGCGGGGAATAGCCCGCGGGATAGCGCGCGCATCGTCGGTGACTTAATAGTAATAGGGCCGGTTCGCGAGTGTGGTGACTGTGTCACTGCCGTGCCTTATCAGCACCCGTCTACACACCTGACCTGGGTGCTGCGTGCTGCGGCTCTCCGAAAGGGTAGTATTATTTTGGCTGCCGGTGCGATCGTACGTGGTCGCAATTTTCGCGTCGGTTTTCGCCGCCTAACGGCGTGACGCACTGGTGTTGCCTGTTTATTGCCACGGTGGTGGACCGCGAACCGCATCGCCGGGGTGCCGCATAGTCGTATATCTTAACGCGCTTGTGCCGGGCAGTGCGGTGGTTTAGTTTGTAGCTTCGGCAGCAATTCAGACGCGATGGATGCTAATTTCAAGCGAAGAACCATCCATCGCAGCATATCGCTGCTGCTGCGTGATATCGGTAGGTGTCAGTGTTTTGTTTCGCTCTCAGAATGGTCGTTCTATAACACGCATCGATCATGTGCTGGAACGGTGGTACTAGGTGGGCCTAATTGATTAGGATCGATTGCTATTCTACCGTCCACGGGCTCCTTCCAAAACCGAAGGCAACATTCAAGATCATCGTCCACGACTACCAGTTGTGGGTTGTTTGTGTGTCTGCGCACCAGTAGTTTGTTCGCGTATAAGGGCCCAGTATCTAATCGGGATGGTATCATCAACCCAGCCAGCTCTCCCCCCTTTTGGTGGCCCTATCGCACTGCTCTCTCGCTCGTCGCAGATTCGATTGCGATATTGTGGGTGTATGTGTGTGCGATAGTATCATGTTGGGTGACTCTTATCGCGATCGCTGCTGCTGGTGTGAAGCGTTGTACTAAAAACCCCCGAAAACCCCCTGATTTTCCGAACCCAGGGCAAGGTGCACCGGAGGCGATAAGGGTGATAAACAAGTGCGAAATTGTGCGAACCATCAGTGTGGGAGTGTGTGTGTGTGTGTGTGTGTATGAGACCGGATGTAATAAGTTTTATGCCTTCCGCATTTATGCAATATTTCTTCTTCATTATCCATGCGCTTTCCGATCGAATTGTAGAGCCATCAGAGACATTCCCATCGGCGTGGGGCTTTTAGTACACGGGATGTGGTCGATAATGTGGTCGAAGTAAGCGAGATAACGCATGTGGATCTGAAGCTGATTCATTGCTTCGGGAGTGGAGCTGGAGAATAACAGCACGTCGTGTGGTGAATTGTGGGTCAGTGTGTTGCCAAAATTCTTCAGGAACGAAGCGGAGATCGAATGGAACAAGGGAATAGTGAATGGAATTTATAGTTTTTAGCTACATAAAGCATATTTGTGGCTGTGTACAATATGGAGGAAGAAGTTAAACTTCTGTTTGTTGGTAAGAATGTCTAAATCTGTACAAGTTCTAAGCGCAAGAAAGTCTTGAAAACTACAAAAATGTTTGACTCCCGGTGTTTTAGTGTGAAGTGTGCCGAAATCGGTCAATCACTGTAATGATGGACTAAGCGATTCTAAAACAATTTTGACATTATTGTACTAATGGTGTGCGTTTGTTCTAAGACCATTTTCCTTGTGCATTAGTGAACACATAAAATGATAGGTTATATACAACGCCAAAGTGATAAAAAACCAGATATTACTAGTCTGAACAACACAAGGACGATACTGAATTGTTTGTTGTTGCTATGGTTACCGTAACGAAATATGCGCGGCGATGACTTCTTCGATTGTGACTTCGACCCATCAGTGCCCATTTATCGTTTCCATTTCACCGATCTGGCTTATCAGTGCAATGATAACGTATCGGGTACTTACAGAATAATGGATGATTGCATGATGTTAAGCAAACCGCGTTTCCTTTGCACTCCGTTCTCCCACTCTGTTGCATAGATCAGATGTCGATGAGCGAAATAGGCACTTCCAACCCGGCACTGCACTGCGATGAAACGGGCACGCCGTCGGATGCGACCGGGCGGTTAGAGCAAGCGGGCTGTCACGCCGCTGGTGGCACTGGGGGGAGCGGCGATGGAGCGGCTGGAGGAGGTCCGGGCCCTGGAGGCCATCACGATGCCAGCCTCGCCTGCTACTCGATCCGCAGCGAGCCGGAGGAGTACGACGAGAACCTGGACGCACCGGACTCGGTCACGTACCTCTCGATCGGGGGCAACAATCCGGTGCTGGTGATACGCGAGAGCGACGCGGACAGCGTAAGCCCGGCGTCCGAGATCCCGTACAGCTACGTGTACAACACGCCAGTCAAGTTTGATTCGATGCGGCGCCATATCTTCATACCGGGGCTGGAGATCATCGTGGAGATCGTTGACTACGAGCGAAGCCTGACGTCGCACGTGCTGAATCCTAACCTGTAAGTATTGGTAGACAATTTCTGGGCTCACCGGCGCTCTATAGGTACCACCATTGTTCGTCTCCTTTTAGATACACGGTCAAGCTCACACATGGACCATTTTCATGGACGATTCAGAAGCGCTACAATCACTTCAGGAACCTGCACCAGCAGCTGACGACATACCGGACATCGCTCCACATTCCCTTCCCAACAAAAAGCCACAAGGAACGGAGGGATAGCTTCCGGAACATGCACACCGTACATCAGACTACGGCGTCGGTAAGTGAAGTGACGTTTTGGGAAGATAAGAAAGAGCGTCAGGAACTTTCATGTGCACCTTCAAGTACCAGTACCAATCAGTTGACAGCGACATTGCACTTCGATTGCGTTTCAGCCTGCCATGCAGCAGAAGCTCGGGAAACCGATGAAGAAGATCAAGAAGAGCGCACTGCCACGGTTTCCGCTGAAGCCGGACTCACTCGTATCGTTCGATGCGATTCCACAGCGGATTAAGCAGCTCGAGGAGTACCTGTACAATCTGCTCAACATATCACTCTACCGGAACTTCCACGGAACGGTAAGAATCTTCGTGTTGGTGCCAATTGGTTAGACAACGCAATTAGAACCAATATATGTTTTCGATCGCTCTCCTCAGATAAACTTCCTGGAAGTTTCTCACGTGTCGTTCATATCCGCGCTGGGCGAGAAGGGCAAGGAGGGCCCGATCAAGAAGCGCACCGGGTCGACGCGTCCCGGCCAATCGGGGTGCAACTTCTGCGGCTGCTTCGGCGGGGGCTGTTGCGTGCGATGCAGCTACTTCTGCACGGATGTGCTCTGGAGCAAGTGGCGCAATCGGTGGTTCTTCGTGAAGGAGACCTGCTTCGGTTACTACCGGCCGAAGGACGGGGTGCTCCGGTGTGTCGTGCTGTTCGACCAGGGCTTCGACATCTCGTCCGGGATGTACAGTACCGGCATGCGGAACGGGCTACAGATTTCGACCAACTCGCGGTACCTCGTGATCAAGTACCCGACGCGCCGCATGGCCAAAGACTGGATGTCGCACATCAAGCGGGTGGCGAACGAGGGGGCGCGCGATTTCACGCTCCCGAATCCGCATCAGTCGTTCGCCCCGTCGCGGCCGGGCGTGCAGGCGGGCTGGTTCGTGGATGGGGCCGGCTACATGAGTGCGGTGGCCGACGCACTGGAGGGTGCGACGGAGGAAATCTTCATCACCGACTGGATGCTCAGTCCGGAGATCTACATGAAGCGGCCGGCGATTGATGGCGACTACTGGCGGTTGGACAAGATCCTGAAGCGGAAGGCGGAACAGGGCATCAAGATCTTTGTGTTGTTGTTCAAGGAGCTCGATTTTGCGCTGGGCATCAACAGTTACTACAGCAAGGCGAAGCTGGTCGAGCAGCATGAGAACATAAAGGTTAGGTTCGCACCGATTGGGTTGTTTTCACTATGGAAGCTAACTAGTTCATCTTCTTCTGGCAGGTTCTCCGTCATCCGGACCATGCCCGGGCCGGTATTCTGTTCTGGGCCCATCACGAGAAGCTCGTGATCGTCGATCAAACGTACGCCTTCGTCGGTGGCATCGATCTGTGCTATGGCCGCTGGGACGACTATCAGCATCGACTGACCGACCTCGGCAGTATATCCTCCTCGACGAGTAGCTCCGCCAACAACACCACCACCCGCAAACCGTCCACGGTAGTCGAGCTGGACGAGCACGGTTCGGTTGCGAACTTACTCAAATCAAGCAAAAACATTGCCATAGCAACGGCTGTGGACCGGCAGGCTCCTGCAACAGCAGCAATCCAGCGGCATGATACTAATGCAAGTAAACTGTCGAAAGAGGGCGCTGCTAATGGGAAACAAAGCAAGGCGCTCAAGAATCCAGAAGCTTCCACCGCAACGGGCGAACCACCGGATAAACTCCTACTGGCGGCTGCCCAAGCGCTCGGCGAACAGCAGCAACTCCCGGCCGAAGAGCGTGAGGAACTGCCGGAAAACATCAAGCTAAACACGCCGGAAATGGAGCGCCGCAACATTATGGGCAAGATCAAGGATATGGGCCGGGATCTGAAGAACCGGATCACACTGTCGGAACATCCGGAGCATCCGTACGGTACGGACGCACTTACGCCCACCGGTGGAACCAGCGGGGTGAAGAGCAACATCGGCAGTCCGTGCTTTCTTTCGGAAGAGGAGCGGCGCAAGAAGCAGCTGTACGGTGGCGCCGAAAAGACCGAAATTCTTAGTCCACAACCGTTCAAGAACGCACCCATCTTCGAGCTGGACGGGCAGGCGAAACTGTGGATTGGCAAGGATTACATTAATTTCATCGTGAAAGATTTCACGAACCTCGATATGCCTTATGTGGGTAAGTACTGAAGAAGACCGAGAGTCATTGAGGAGGTACTCATTTGTTAGTATATTACCCACTAAGTTAGTTTTTATATGAACCAGTTTAGGCTTGTTATGAGACCTTGTTATGATGATCCTCAAAATAATCTCGTTTGCTTCGCAGACTTGGTTGATCGGACGACTACGGTGCGCATGCCATGGCACGACATCGCCACGGTCGTGCTGGGCCAGGCCGCCCGGGACGTTGCCCGCCACTTCATTGAACGCTGGAACGCGGTGAAGCTAGAGAAGTGCCGCGAAAATGCCAACTACCCGTACCTGCTGCCAAAGAGCTACAATGACATCCGCATCGACAGCAAGTTCCTGAACGTGCCGCTGCAGCACGTCACGTGCCAGGTGCTGCGCAGCGCGTCCAGCTGGAACTGTGGCTTCATCGAGCCGGACTTCGTGGAGCAGAGCATCCACGAGGCGTACGTGCAGACGATCTCGAAGGCGCAGCACTACATCTACATCGAGAACCAGTTCTTCATCAGCATGGAGCTGGGCAACAGTGTGGTGAAGAACCAGATATCGGAGTACCTGTTCAAGCGGATCGTGCGCGCCTACCGGGAGAAGAAGGTGTTCCGGGTGTACGTGGTGATGCCACTGCTGCCAGGCTTCGAGGGTGACGTCGGTGGGTCCTCGGGAATCTCGCTGCGGGCGATCACGCACTGGAACTATGCGTCCATCTCGAGGTAGGGTCAGAAGTCGTAGCTCAAGATTGTGGTTAGTAACTAAGTCTATGTTTTTTTACGCCTACAGGGGAAAATCCTCACTTCTATCGAGACTACGAGCTGCTGGTATCGAGAAACCGTGTGATTACATCTCATTCCACAGTCTACGAACAAACTCCACACTGAACGGGATTCCCGTGACGGAGCTTATTTATGTCCACTCCAAGCTACTAATCGCAGACGACAAGGTGGTAATCTGTGGTTCGGCCAACATCAACGATCGTTCGCTGCTCGGCAAACGAGATTCGGAAGTTTGTGTAATGATCACGGTAAGAAACAGTCTACTGGAATATAAGCCCCATCTCACTGTGCCCACTCTAATCCTCACAGGACGAGTCGTTTGAGGAGGGTCGCATGAACGGCGAGTCGTACCCGTGCGGAGTGTATGCGGGCAAGCTGCGCAAGTTCCTGTTCCGCGAGCATCTCGGCCTGCTGGAACCGGACCCGAAGCGGGAGCCGATCGACGTGACCGACCCGGTGATTTCCACCTTCTGGAACGACGTCTGGCGGCGAACGTCGCGGCGCAACACGCTGATCTACGACGAGGTGTTCCACTGCATCCCGTCCGACAACGTGCAGTCGTTCGCGATGATGAAAAAGTTTCTCGAGGACAAGAGCCTGCTGCAGTCGAATCCGGACGGCATTCAGCAGGCCATCGCACGCATCGAGGGCAATTTGGTCGATCTGCCACTGAAGTTTCTCTGCAACGAGATACTTACACCGCCCGGCACGAGCAAGGAGGGCATCATGCCGACGTACATGTGGACGTAACTTTATGGATGCGCGTGCCGATTCACTCATCGCTACCGCTGCTTTATTCAACACATCACATCATTCCGTACAAATCATCCCAGGGAAGGAACGGGACGCTTTAACCCTTATGTTCTCTATGTTTGTGACGCGTTGTTTGTTTTTAATTATTTCGGTATTTATTCGCTCTCGTATTACGTGTAATAACCTATGTGAACAACTACTCTACGAAACAAATGGCTCTGCGCGGTGCTCTACTCCTCGAGGCTGCGCCTAGCTTAGTAGGTACGTGTATTCTGCCGTCAGACACTACAGTATGCACTTTAAATTGGTCTATTTGAGATAGGGGCTAGAAGGTAGAAACACTGAATTTGGTGCAATTGTTATTAACATTTTATCCGTACAGAATGCCGACCGCGAGCGTTGAATGTTTCTTTTTATACTGCAAGCTAGACGTTTTATACAGACCACCTTCAATGGTTCGAAACCGCAAATAAATTTTACAATTTTTACAAAACTTGTGTATTCATGTGCTGTTTTTGATATTTTTCACATTAATGGTAGGTACCTATTTTCGTACAATTAAGGAGGCAATTGAATCGAAATGCGTTAATCGCCACAGTACAACAGCTAGTTGCTTACACCGTCCGTTAGATGGCGCTTTTGGTCCTTTCGAGCGCCATCTGCATGTGAAAAACAACTTGTGGTATTTCTTGCAGTTACCAAAACAGCAGTTTGAATTTGAACTTGTTGTAACGGCCTGGTTATGCCGGCGAGAAATCAAAATACTGTTCGATTTCATAATGATTCCTTTTTCTTTCTTGACACAACAACTTTATTCTCGGATACAATCCGAGATTTACCTGTTGCATTTGGTTTCGTGGAAAAAGTACAATTATTCATGGAGTTCTCTCTACCACATTTGATCTGTGGTACAAGTTGGCTAGTGTTACATTTGGCTTAGTGTGGCTCAATACATGCATGGTCTTCTACACCCGCCGGTGTCTTGAGCCCAGGTGATTTTTATTAAATGATTTTGTTCTAATATCCTCGGCATTTTACCATATTGTAGACAATATCGTCAGTAATCCATTTCTTCAATTTCTTCAAAAACTCTTCAAACTAACAAATATAGCATTTATCAATGTAGGAGTAGGGAACGTGCCATTTCTGGCAATTCTTAGCTTTAACGCTAAAATAACTTAGTGATTCTTTCTAATACTGAATACTATTTTGTGATGAGGAATAAAAAAAAGTAACAGATAGGTGGATAACAACACCAAGTAGATCCCAAATCAAAACAGTTAGAAATTGTATCAAAACAATTAGATAAAAAATAAGATGTCTTTTGATAGCCTGACACATTGTGTGGAAGACAGCTATTCAGTTTTATTCTGCGATTTCTATATATATTGTTTATATCTGCGATGTGATTATATCTGAATATTGGCAAAATAATATCTTATAACCTAGAGATAGATATTGTATTGATAAAAAATTACAAGAAACCAAATTAATGGAGTTGAGAATGAGACAACTATGATTGAAAATGAATTGTGAGTGGAAAATAGTAATGAAAATGTTCATGGCATCAAAAAACCTCAAGCGAAAGTTATCGTGTTGTAAAATATTAAAGCAATTTGTAATCGTTAAGGATGTATGATCAACATCCTCGTTCAATTGACATGTTCGCCCACCAAAGAACGCTGAAATAATTGTAAAAATATATAATCCCCGCACGGTGGAGTAAAACTACAATCCATTAGCCTCTGTAGCATACCTTGTTCCTGGCCCGGATTATCGTTGCTCATGTGGTAACATTACTGTGATGATAGGAAATAATGATCAGATTCATGTAAGCATCGTAGTAAGAGACCAAAGAAACATAGGCAAAAAAAACCGAATGAAGTGATGAAGGGCTATTATGGAGACGGAGGGGAACAAAAAAAAAGAAGAAAGAAACACATGCTCCAACCAAAGCGAACGCATCGAAATCCGAGCCAAGGCAAAGGTTAATGCCGTTTTTTCACGTTCGAAATCGCTCCGCTCTTTCTCCTGTGCGGCTCCCACAGCCTACTGTGTGTGTGCGCGCGCGTTTTTTTTTTTGGCAACCAGCCGAAACCGGCCGAAATCTGAGGACAGAGCCGCCCCTGTCCGACACCGAGAGGGCAGGCACTTTTTTTCACGGTCAGCATACCGGTATTGATCGGTACCCGCGTAC
>KB672846.1:636391-747459 GCA_000349145.1 Anopheles dirus
CCAGATATTCAAATACGATTCTTATGATTGTGATCAGTTTTCCACACACATACACTTAACTTTAGTTGGTTGGACGTCTAACATTAGACATACTAACTTCACTCAAAGTTTTATTAACATATACGACTACTTTTTTTGTAACAAAGACCTATCTCTCTCAAATTGTAGACTAAATGTAAGTGTTGATTAGTTAGTGAGAAACTTTTTTTACTTTTTTTCAAGATATAAAATGATACGAAAGCTGAAAAATGACATAACATAATAACACACATAATAACACAAAACATAATAACACAAAAATTCGAGCTTTTCTCTCAGTTGATTTATATCATTTTTACTTTCTATTAAATTTTTCTTTAATTTTTATATTTCGTTATTTCACTATAATGCACTAAAACTCTTACTTTTTCAATATTTTTTTTGCATTTTAACTGTTATGATAGTTATATTGTTAAAAAGTTCACTTTATTTATTGTTGTCTCGCCAATCGTTTTTATTCGTATTATTTCATGAAAATGTTAAAAGACGCAAAAAAATGTAACTAAAAAAGAAAAACTTATATGACAATAAAATGGAAATAAAGAAAAATGATAAAAACGAAGAAAAAATGATAGAAAAATGATGCACGGGTTACGTTTGATAGAGAAGATATTTAACTTCCTTTTTAAAATAGATATTCAGATCAACAAAAGACAATGCTGTAGTATCTACTAACCAATCGTTCAGGAACGAAATGAAATGTTGTCAAATCGAGTAGATTCGTTTGGATAATCTCAACTTCTGCTTTCACTATTCTGTCTTCGCTGTAAGTTACATCAACTTGAATGTATTCTCAGCACGTAGAATAGGCATTCAAGCAAAAACGAGATACTTCAGACTTCAAAAGAATACATCTTAAAGATCTTGAAGATTGTTGCATTCGCATGCAGCTTGCACATGCCCAACCTTACAGCGACAAAGGAGAAAATTCTCTTTGATGAAGCCAGCAAATATGGCCCGCTATGCGTTTGATCGCTTCCTGGACGGGTACGGTGTAAGCTTTGTTTGAAGAAATGTGTCTGCAGTATGTCTGGTGGAATGTTATTTCCCCGAAATAGTGCTGTTGACACAATGTTGGCACAAGTGCTTCGGACTTGAAAGATTCGTTTGAAGTAGCGAATGAAAGGTACTCGAATCCAACACGTGCGACACGATCGATACATCTGGGCATGTCTAGTTCTTTTATTCTTCAAACAGCACCGTCGAGTTTTTTTTGCGGTCTAAAAGAAGGCAGCTAAAACAAATCTAATGTACCGACCTCATTTTTTCCCCGCAGCCCGTCTGCTTTGGCGATACGTTCACCCGGGCGGAGATGAATCATTCGCCACGGATCATTGCTGCCCTTTTGCTGCACCGATGATGCAACCGACCGTGCAACGATGCATCTCATCCCCTTCGGGGTGCACTTGCATTGGAACGCTGTGGGTTCATCATGACCGAATGCTTTATTGCCCATTCGAGTGCCGGCCCGATTCAACAAGAGCTCAACGTGCAGCAAAGATGTTCGCTGCGATTCGGGCGGTGGATTTGCGCTCCGGAATCGCTAGTAAATCGAACGATTTCGAATCGAGCTGGATTTATTGGTACGCCCGGACGAAAATGCGCGTGGATGCCGTTGCAGAGCCGTGCTCTAGGCTTAATGTCCCATACGCACCGCCGGGGATTGTAAAACGTTCTTGCTTCTATTTTAGGTGCAATCTACTCCGAATGGCGACGTGTGCTCGACGGTGCAGCATAGGACGTAGCATGTGAGCAGCGGGTTGAGGGTAAGTAAAGCATAAAATTAGCAAATTCGCATTCCGGAGCTCTTTTCTTCTAATTATGAAGGAGTTTTCTGTAATTTAAGCGTCTTCACCGAGCTGCTTCGAATAACGAACACATTTTTAATTACTCTACTTTGTATGCATGAAGTTCTGCATCTGGAGGCGGTTTCGTTTTCGTCAAGTGTTTACTAGAACAGTGTTGTCAAAAATTGTTTAAAATATTATTTCCTGTTTATTCTTACGACAACTTTTCTGCTTTATAAGGGTAGGATTGGATGTCAGATTTATTTGCCAAATAAATGGCATAAATATAGGAGAAAACTAAGTGTCATAAGTTGTAATGTTCAGTTTTCAATCCACTTTGAGTAACTAATTGTATATTTGCGATCTGTATGACACTTGAAGCTGATCATAAACATCAAAATAGTTAGAATAACTAAGTGTACAAAATACAGAAAAATTATCAAATGATAAAAAAAAAGAAATGTATGCTTATTCACGTCGAGAGTTCTTTGAACTGGCCTTTGAAATTATCCCAGAAATGGCTGAATCGATTAAACTATGCATTACAAAGAATATTCTTATATTCCATTTTATTTCAGGGAACATTCAGATTCTTCCAATTATAATGAGGTTCATAGGTAAAGATTTATTTGCTTCGTTTGGGAAAAGAGCTAGTGTTTAGTAATGCTACCCGCCAAGAGATGGCGCCACCGTGTCAAATATTCTCTTTCCTTTCGATTGTCTTTGATTTACTTGTACTTATTGAACTGTTGCAGTCCATTCTCGATTCTTTATCACACTAACAATGACGTGCTATACCTCAACTTTATCCTGTGCTTGTGTGAGTTGTAATTGATTTGAAGAATGTTGAAATGTTGAAAGTCCGCAACCAAATAACGTCCAAATAACCACATAAATCTAAATCTAAATAAATCTAAATAACATATGCACTGTATTGACATAGTTGTCACTTATTTATGTATTCTACAGTCTGTTACAATCGAGCTACACTTGTCGGACGTTTTAGGGCAGCCTTTATGACTGATACAGGACAGACTGGAGAGTTATTGTATAACTTTAATCATTTCTACTTTTCCTGCAACATAATAATCTCAACGATCAATTGAAAATGAATAAAAATTATTGTTCTTTAGTTTTACATTTCAATTTTATCTTAACTTTCGATCTGTCATCTATTTATTGCAATATGTGTTGATTGCTAGTAGATTCATCTGTTTATCGTTTTTCAATTTATGAAGTAAAACACAATAACAAGAATGTCATTACATTAAATTGAATACATTTTTAACCTTTGTATGAAAAGGAAGACTTTGAAAAAATTCTTGAAAAGTCCACTTCAATTGAAACTAATAAAAATCCTAGTAAAAATGAACAAACTAATCCTTCCAAATGCAACCTCCCCTCACGTCCCGGATGATCGATGTTCTTCTCGCGCATCGTTCGGCGTTCCGCACAACCAGCACACAAACACCGCACCAAACCGTTTCTCGATGTTTTTTCGTCTTATGTTTTCTTCCCTTCTTTCGCCCACTTTCCAGCGCACACTCTGTTTTCCCAGCGCTGCATCTCGAACACCGTCGTCTTCGTCGCACGGGAGAAACCGGTTCTGTGGATTTGTTGTCTTTTTTTAATGTTATGTTGCGCTTTTTTAGAACCATCGCTCCCCCTCCCCCACCAATCCCTCCCACCTCCCTCCCATCAGCTGCTGCACGCGGTCCGACGTTCGAGAGCCCTTTTACTTTCGTGTTGTGTGCTTCGGATTCGGGTCGAACACCACCACCACACGCACGCACGGACGGACGGTTCAGGCTCACCAACACACCGGCACACCGGATTGCATCTATTTCCTTTCTAATGCAAGTCGCGTTGCACTCAATGCGCCTGCTGGACGTGGTTGCAGTTTGAGGTGTTTCTCTCTCTCTCTCTCTCTCTCTCTCTCTCTCTCTCTCGGGAGAGTGTTGTTGTTTTGGGTGTGTTTGTTCGATTGTTTCGGTTTCCCTTCGGTGCGACGATCAATCTTTTTCCGCCTCGTTCGAGGTAGGCTTTGCTTTGCACGCTGAATGCAACCGGAGTGCGGCAGGCGGCACGGACCGTGGGTTTGTGTCTAATCCTGGATTAATGGTAAGTAGTGCCGTGTTTCCCGCGTTCTTTCCCTCCTTCCCAACAGCGCCTGTGCGTTGGTGTGTACCGGCCGAGCGAAACGATGTTAGAGATGTCGTTTTTTTCGTTCCGAGATCATTCACTGAAAAGAACCATTTCGAAGGAGGAATAACAAATCTAGGCTCCGATGTGGTCCTTTTTTGTCAAGTTTCACTCTCTCTCTCTCTCTCTCTCTCTCTCTATCTTGCTTTCCTCTCTTTTGCTCCTCTAACAATAGTTCCATTAAATAAAGAATTAAATCACTTGCATCCTCGATCGATCGCTTAGAAGATGGAAGATCGGATCTTCTGTTCCGTTTCGTTATGCTTCTTGCCATCCTTTATGCTCCTCGTTTTCTAGCCAACGCACTGGTCCCGTCTCGAACTATGTTTACTTTTTACAGTCGTCTCAATAGGTTTTTATGGGTTGTTTTTTTTTGTGCTGCATGTTGCGGTACGACGACTGCACGGGGCTACGAAGCCTAGAATTAGAATTCCAATGAGACACATCCGTTACGGTTTGTTTTGAGTGCTTATTTGTCCGAAATTGAAATATGAACCGACCGGTGGAATTTTCTCCTAAAAATGTCTCCTGTATGCATGCTGTTATGCTTTGCGCAGCGTGTGAGCACGGGACGTTACCATTCCAATGATTAAAACCATCGGAAACCTTCCCATACCATGTTTTATGGCTCTCGTTGCCCTAATACCCAGCCGGGGAAACTGATTGATTTACAATCGTTTGGCTCAGCGGAGCAGTTCGAAATTAAGGTAGCAAGCATTTAGGATTATCGTTTTATTACGTTATTTTAAAGGTTTTATAAAAAGCGTTATTATGTTATAAATGCGCTTTAACAGACAGAGAGCTTCCATAATATCTGTCATTATCAGGATTCCAAATTTTATATGATGGAATAATTCAAGAAGCGATATTTTTTCTGATTATAACCTCATTTTACGTCATCATTACCTTAGCGGCCGATGCAGTTTGTTATTCTTAATTGATCGAGTTTAGTTTTATAAAGGAACTAAATTGTAGAGCGTTAAGTTTGTGTTACCGTTGTCATGTTGATGTTTTATCAACTTTTCGTCATATTTGATTCTGAAGATCGTCATTTTATTGACGTCGTTTTATTGCTCTTATGTAATATTGGTGAATTACACAGAAAAGTCTGAAATTTAAAGACACTTCATGTTCATTTTACTTTTTAAAAGTTTTATCTACTACTTGAAGCGGGGGTTCTTTCCCTCTGGTATCATGCTTTTACTTTTATTTCTTGTTGCTAAAATATGTAAAAAAAATAATTTAACGTTTGAGAACATTACAACACATGGAAACTTGAAACAATAAGTATTACTGACGAGTTTATGAAATAAATTTAAAAGATAATAAAATAACGAATAAATGATAAACAAAGAAAAGAAAAAAACTGTTCTACTGTTCATTCTATTTTTGATTAAGCGACTCTTTTTGATATATTGTAATATACTCGTATGTCATATTTATTAACTGCTCCTTCAAAATACAAATAGTACGTTTTCAAGTCATTAACTTTTTCTCATTTTATGAAAATTTTCTTTGCTTTTCATGTAATCTGTTTGTTAATCTTAGAAATAGTTTATGTACAAGCCATAGCTTATGTACAATTCCATTATGTTGTTCATGAACATGTGTTCAAATTCCATTGCTATGCTATCCTCAATGTTACTTCATTTGCTGCATCCGTTTGTTTTCATCATCATATAATTCAACGCTATCCTTCTTCATGAAGTATGTTCGACGATTTTCAATCATTTTGAATTCGTCTCACAACCCTGTCAAACTTGCCCAATTCCTCCGCCCAATGTTTCATTTGCACGATACCGTGGAATCATAAAACTAAACCGAAAATCGCTGCAAATTTCTCGCCAGACATTAGCGTCTCGACGTGCGGATGCAAAATGGGAAATCAATGCCCAATTCGTTCCACCGCTTCGTGGGCAATCGGTTAAAGGAAACGATGGACAATCGATCAAATTGGTAGACGTCGCGCACGGCCAAGCCTTTCTCTGAAGGCCTCGCGTCAATCGGTGTGTCAATCTGCATCGCACTTCGGCAACCTCTGTGCCGACGTGGTCGTCAGTGTCGACTTTCGCGTCACAACATTTCCATCCCATCGCCACACGCAACGGACAGGAAATCTCGTACGAAGCTTACAACGGTGCAGTCTGTCGCAGCTGCAGTAGCGCCGAAGGTTTATGGCTTTATGCCGGCAACATTTATGGCCGGAATGAATGAATACGTGAATGACCAGGATGGTACGATTTATTGGAGCCTTTGAATTAGTGGCTCGACTGAAAGGTCTTCATTACATCTTTATTCACTTCGGCATTCGATTAGTGCGGCGCACTGGCATACTCAGAATTTATGACGAGCACATTGGGGAAAGTGTGCAGCTGCAACGGAGCTAGTTTTATAGCAATGGCGATAAAGGAGTAAAGGAGACTTTTCTAAAAGTTGAACACAAAAATGTTGCCTAAATAGCTTTGATTTTGGCTTCAAAGTGCAAAGTCAGTGGTTAGATAAAAATTTGTGTCGTTTGCTCATTTCCCGAAGGACAATGTGTTTTTTTTGTATTATGCATTTCTTTGTGTTTTAATTTAATATTTTGTTATTATTTATCTTCTTGGTTTTTTACTTCTTTCTATTATTTATTACTATACTTCTTCTTGTTGTTCAGTTTTGATATTTTTGATTATTTTCGTAAATGTTTTGATTTTCAAAACCTTCTGTTTTTTTAGTTATAAGATGCATTTTTGCTATAAAGTTTTTTTTTGCAATCACTATAATCTTTTGCTTGATCAATTTTGTTTATTTATTTTATTTTATAAATAGTTTTTAAATATTCATATTTTCCCATATTCCTGAATTTCTAAATTCATATGAAATACACAAAAACATAGTTATTATTTCTAATGTTATAATTTTTAACCTTCGTGCCTTCAGTAGAAAAGGACAAAATGGATAATATGAGAAATTAGCTAAATGTAATTAATTCGTAATAAATAATAAACGAATCTAACCAGCTCGATTCGAGTGAATTTTCTAAAACATCAGCTCAGTTTCAGCTTCATCTCAGCAACCAGAAACAAATAAATTGCAACCTTCATTTAGTGGCGCCATCTTTTGACGGCAACCAGAACTAACACATACTTTCGCTGACTGTTTTTATACTTTCCTCAATGTTTTCATTGCTATATTATTAGTTAATTATATTTAAAAAAACATATAGTATGTACTAAAATGAACTAAAGGTTCACTAAAGATTCACAATTAAATTTCCTTCTAAAATTGTTCCAATATTGTGTAACCTAATTTTGTTAGTTAAGATTCATTTGAATAAGTACCACGTTTCGTAGTCTACGTTAAGTTGGAATAAAACTCTCCTCAATTGTTTTAATAGACTTTGGAAGTATTTTAAAATTGAAATTCGTAATTAATTATTTCTCCCTCGATTCCGGAGCATCCTGAAAGCATTACGCAGAAAATAATAAACAACGCAAACCCGGTAAGCGAACCCTCGAAACGTTTCCGAACAATTGTACACCATCGGAGCGCGCGGATCTGGCGATCTGGGAGCGCGCTAGGGAAAAAGCCAACGACTATTACAACTTTATTGTGGCGACGTGCCGTTCCTGCCCCGTACGCGAGTCGATGGAGCGAGCCAGGCGGAAGTTTGAAGCGAGAGAATAAAAAAAAACGCTCCACCGACCAGGCACGCACTTGCCGGCAACGAATCGTTTAATGAATCGTCGTTAGCCCGGCCCGTGGCTGGCGTCGTCACCGCCTTTTCACCGCGAGCTTCCAGACAGATCAAATGTTTAACTTTCCCAGTGTAAATAGCCGTCGCCGCCACTGCCGCCACCATCCCGACGTTGGAGTCATCCCTTTGGCGTGGCGTGGCGTGGCGTGGAGGGTCACGAACGGTTCATCCGTTCCCGGGTCGCCCGGGTGTCGCTCTGTGTCGGTGTTGGTTGGATGGCCCCGTCTCCGTCGACATCCGACAACGCCCGGGACATCGGAGCTCGGAGCTGCCCGTGCCGTTGATTGTGCTGGATTGTTACCGCACACCGTGCGCGATGGGTTTGGGGCTTTCTGGCGTGTCTGTACCGGGCTGGCTGTACAATCGACGACGTGCTTCTTCACGCCCTCGCGGGCACAGGAAGTTCACCGACGCTTCCGTTCGCTGCGAACCCCGGGCCGGAACTGTGTGTGCCGTCTTACGTTGCACGCTCGCGTAAGTTGTGATGAAGTATGAGGTTGAGTTTCATCGCTACATAACGTAAGCGAACGTTGACAGGCGGGCGAAACGATCGCGATTCTATGATAACATAGCACTCGGAAGCTTGGTGCTGGGGTGAAGATATTGATCCGCGCACTGAGGGTGCTCTGTTTGCAAAAGGGTAATTTAATGACGATTCTTCTCAAACGGTGTAGAACAAACTCAATCGTGCAGAAAGCGCTATTTGACATTAATCATACAACACGTTTGAGATAATTGTTTCGCAATGTTCACTTAGGAATGTGCTTTAAAGTTTAATTTTCAAAAAAAATCATTTCGATGTTGGAACAATTTCTACTTGCTTACTTGTAGTAACAATATTCTGTAACTATATCTTATTTCTATGAAGATTTTATGGTAGATGGATCCAAGGGAAATTTATATTTTCAATTTACTGTCTGTTCAACCCCATTTCCATATAAATTTACTTAAATTCTTCGCACTTTCATCACTTCCTAGTTTTTATACATGTTTAGCTATATTACAAAACAATTCTGCAAGAATAACATACAGCAGATCATGAAATACGACAGAAGAACGAATGAAAAGCATTCATAGTAAATGCTATCTTTCTAAGAAGATCATTTGGGAATAACAAGATAAACTCAGAGCATATAAATTTAAGATAAATTCTAATAAATGTTAAGAAATATATTAAATTTGAAAAGTACGTATAAAAAAATCATGTAGCGTTGAGACAAAAATGTGTGAATGAATAAAAACATAGATTTTTAGAAGGTAAATAGAAACAATCATTAAAAGGTGTGGAAAAATAGGAAAACTATGAAAAACTATTAAATGAATGGTTGTAGCATCAAAGAAATACGGAATTCAATAGCAAAACAGAGTTGAAATCTTGGAATTCTAACAATGTATTGCATAACATATAAAGACTTTGCGAAACTTGCAGATAATTTTCACCTCTGGTGAATGTTTTGGCCACCGAATATCAATTATAAGTAGAGAAGACATGCTTTGAGCACAAGTCAAGTCTCCTGATTTTATTTAAAAAAAAACATTGTTGTCTTTTTAATACATTGCATATTTTTGATTAAAAATAACAATTTGTTTGTTTTGAGGGCTTTATGGTAAATGAGACAAATAAAACATAACAAGAATCTGTAGAATCTGAAACCTGGAAATATACCAACAATGTTTCCACCTCTTTTCGTAGAAAACCGTAGTCTTTTAAAAGCAAAAATAACAATCAATGTATAATACTCGCATTGAACATTCAATTTAGTCATTAAATTTAAGATATGATGCGCATTTCTTGCAAAAAATAAATAAATTGAAATTGCCAAAGCCTACTTTAAGAGAACCTAAAGAGCAACGGAAAGTCAAAAACTCCCTTTCGCTTCATAAACTATGAACTAGCGTCGGCATTGTCATAGCTGGATGAAACGGCACGTCATCCAGGACTATGCCGCTTGAAGTGCTCGTTAGGAGAAAAGGAGACAAAAAAACGATGAATATTTGTCTTCTCGGCAACGTACCCAGCACAAGTGCACACGGGCGCACCCGGACACACCCGTTCTGAACCCCCCCCCCTCCGAAGCCTGCCCGCACACCAGGAAGTGCAATTTGGGCTGGCAATTGTGAGCGTCGTCCGCGCTTCTCGCCGTTTTCCTTTTCGGTGTCGGCGTTTCCGTTCCGGGCCGTCGTTTGTTTCATTTTGCATAAATTACGAGCCCATGCATGCACACACGCATGCACACACACATGGCAATTGACACCGCCGCGGTACGCGGACACTTGACTTAAAACGGTAATTTTCGAAGCATTATGCTGTTCCGCCCGTTCTTTACTGTCACCGCGGGCGCGTGTGTGTGTGAGTGTGCCGCTCTTCAAGGAGTGCTTGGATGGGCGTTTTCTGTGCTACTGCTGCGCCAAGATGTGATAGACCCAAGATAGACGCACGGGAGAGTGGTGTGTGCGGTTGTCACGGTTTCGCTAGTGTGTTTCTTTTTTCCCTCCACTCTCTCTCTCTCTATTTTGGATCGTTTGCTATTTTGAGACGGATAAGGAAGAGGCAGTCGGTCTGCTGACAAGAATCTCGGTGACTTGGGCGGTGCAAGAGCAAACAAAAAAGAACCGGCAAGGCGTCAAGCATCCAACACGTGCTGAAGTGGTTCAGTGTGCCGTTGCGACGGTGTGTCTTGACGTTTCTTGACGGCCCGGACCTGGACCTGGGCGACTCGTGACTCCGCACGCGCATCGCGAAGTTCTGCACGCGAATGCGTTTTAATTACTGCACCAACGAACGGGCTGGCACCGAGGCACGTCCGTTAGTTGCATAAGAAACGCGTCCTCTCCTCCATCCATCTAAACACGCTCTTGTGCTCCATGTCTGTCTCTCCCTCTTTCTGCCTCGCGGTGCCTATCTCAGCATCTCCGAAAGAAGGGCTCCCGAGAAGAACAACCCCTCGGGGGCCAGGGGCGTTCGGAACCTGTTTTGTTTTTCACGTTCCTTCGCCCGCTCGTCCCTTGCCATCCCCGTCGTTCCCGGTGTTCCACCGAACGGCACAGGTTGCAATCGCAGTGCGGGCTGCAGTTTCTGCGTTCTTCGTTTCGGTAGTCACGCTGCTGGTGGTGGTGTTGGTGGTCTCGAGCGGTCCTCGCTTGGGTGGTGAGCGCGGTTCCTTTCTAATTCTGCACCCCACCGCTGGACGCCGGTGGGGGCACCGAAGATTGATAGATTTTGCAGAAAACAAGGCGTAGAAATGGTTGGTTAGTTAGGTCGGTATGTTGGAGCCAGCTCGTGTGGGTGCGGTGCGGCTGCCGTCGGTTGGACGTGACGGGCCCGAGTGTGAGAGAGCGAGATTTTGTGCAGAAAATAGTGAAAAATGATTTTTCTGTTTAATGTTTTGGGAAAAAAGCGTCCACATAATAATGCGTATCGAAATGTTGATTTAAAGAGAATTTAACTTATAATTTATAATCTTATAATCCCTTGAAAAATCTGTCATCAAAATCTAACCTAAACGGACAGGAAGATGTTTGGTTCGAAATTAAATGAAACTAAACAAGATGGCCATGCAAACTGCTAAAACATATAAGATACTTCATTAAAACCCATTTTTGAGATCTTGGGTCAAAATGGCGTGTTCATGTTAATATAATTCTGTACTAAAACTCGAATTTGACGACAGCCTTCAATACACATTGCTTATGGTACTGTGTGTAACTGCTCTTCATATTTGTTTCATTCTTCATAACTATTTATAATCAAATTGTCCTTCAATAAGACGTTGATTGTTAAAGGTGGATGAAACATATTCCTCGTGTACGAATTTGTTTGACAGGATCTTAGTACAAATTTGGACAGATATGAACTGAGTACGAACTTAGCTAGATTCGAACTCAACATTTGGGCATGAACTTTGCTGGATCTGAGTTTGGACTGAACCGTCTTTAACAGCCAGCAGACGGCACCGTAAATATACCTGATTAGTCGATCCAGAACATCCTTGTATTAAGTTGGGTTAGGAGTTTTAGAACATTCGAGATGTGTGATACTAGGAAATGTAGGATTTAGGACATTTCATGTCTACTAGAACCTTCTAGTAGACTAGTATATTCTAGAATATGTGTTAATTTTCCTCGATGAAACTAGTTTTGGATCTGGATTTAGGATTTAGGTTAGATTCTGATTACTTGATAGAAGATTCGATAGAAGAGGAGATAAATAGTGACTGTCGTGAACGTTCAACTCTCAATCTCCATATTGTGCAACAAGCATTCGAATCAAAACTCCTCCACAGAAACAATAACAAATCCCAATCGTTTACAGTATCACAACTTAACCCTTTGAGAGACTTTTCCCTTTCGACCGAAGCCTTGCCCACTCTGCCACCTCCACGGATGCCTGCGATTAGTTTGCATCCCCGTTTGCAGCCGGTTTCGCGTGCCGTGTCCATCGATGCCCGATGGGGATAAACGTTTCAAACCGCGCGCGCTTGTACAGCCGTCCACACTCAATGCTCGGTCGCCTTTCATGTCGGTGCCCTCCTAATGCAGACCGCCGCCATCACGGTTGGAAGGATGCTGACCCGTCGCTGCAGCCGCTGGCTGGAGGAGGCTGGAGTGCTCCGGTTGCCGCGACCGGCCGGGCCGTGCTGACTAATACACCAGTGTTGGTGGAGACACTCTTGGACCACATTTCTTGCCACTCTCCCGTTTGCAGACAGACGCGCGTGGTAGCGCGTGGAGTAGAGTGCGCAAACTTCCCTCTTGTCGCCGACACACACACACACACACACACACACACACACACACACACACATGCACACGCATACACTTGCCAATCGGTGGTAATTTGACCTCATTTCATGGACACCGCTAATGGCAATATTGTATGCACTGGCAAACGCTGTCGGCCACGCGTGTGTTTGTGTACCTTGCGTCGGAACGGTAGAAGTACAGAAGGGAGAGAGAGGGACAGTGCGAGAGAGCTCCAGATGGCATCTTCCCCAGACCCACCCCACCTCCAGGTTTGCGTGTGTCGTTTCTCATGCCGCTGGACGTGGCCGTGGGTTCGGTTGTGTTGGTGTGTGTGTGTGTGTGCAGTTTCTGCCAGTGCATGTGCAGTTGCAAACCAAACACACCATTCGACGGCAGCGCCAACAACAACAACGACTTCATCGTCCGCCGGCAACCGTCCGACGTGACCCGGAGACGGGGCGACTGTGCACGTCTCGAGACTTCCCTTTGAGAAGCAGGAAGTACGGCCGCCACCATTATCCGGAGCAGGGGATGGGAAGAAAATGAGTCGTTTTCGGTGTGCTCGGTGTACAAGAAGCGACGAGGAGTTTGGAAACATGACGCGGCGATGGAGTAACAGATCATAATAAAAGATTATGTACTGAAACGGAGCTGCCGTACCGTGCTGTCTGGTTCTGGAGGGAGCTGGTCTAGGTGGAGTTGCCCATGTTTCTTGGCTTTAGTGTTTGGAGCCTCAAGGCTGGTTCAGATGAGTTTTTTTTTATTGTCCATCAAGAACTGGATACGATTTTGTATGTTGTAAGTCTAGCTTTAATGTTGATCCATGTTGAATTTAGTACAGCTATAAGATCCTTCAGTCTGTAACATAACTTTAAAACCGCTTGTTCCAGCGAATACCACGAAAAGTATAAGACATGGATGAAAGTGATGTAATCCAAGTGGTAGTACATAACAAATACGTCTTTGTATGCTGTTGCGCAGTTTTACGAATAATTTCTCATTGTTTTCGCCTTCGACTGAAAAATGGGAGTAAAATGAGAGTGTTCTCGGAAGAGATGTCAAATTTCAATGTTTGTCCACAATTCTTTCAAACTTTTCTCAAAGCAAACCTTTTACACCTTTCAGTACTATGACACGTTTTCGAACACTGGCTGAGGTTGCTTTGAAGTTTGGAGGAAGGAAGAGAACGTTGAAGCGAGAAAAACTACATCAATATAAAATCCTACGTTTATTCTGGTTTAAGCCATGGAACTCTTGCAATTGAACGTGAGTGTTTAAGAGCACTGCAGTTAAAGTTTGACTAGAATTTGAGTTTACTATTCCAGCATAGTAAAAGAGAACAAATACTTTTCTTGGCTATAGGGAAGTGTTTTAGTGTTGGGTTGCTAGTAACTTGGGATGTTTCATTGCATTGACATGCATTGTACAAACTGCCATCAAAGCTAGAAGTTCAACGAACAGCACACCGACAAACCTATGATCTAACATGAGCATGTTGAGATAACAAACGAATTAGGATTGAGTCTAAGAGCTGTCAACAAGTTTGTCCAGAAGAGGAACTACTGTGTGAATAGTAGAGCTTATTCTCTCGAGATATTTGTTATTTAAATTACTCAACGTAGTCACCATTACCACTGAATTACCATTACCAACTTATTACTACTGAATTTCCAATCAATTCGGAGCATTTAGAAGGCTGCTCGCACACGCCAAACATGGATGTAGATAAGCACCGCTATTTTTGGACACCAATTGCACGCAAGGTGAAAGATAGCATAACAAAGCTAAACCACACATTACCCACGATAACCATCAACCACAACAAATTCCGCAAAACACTATGATGGAAACCAACAAAAAAAAAACATCCCCAATCGCAATCGTTTATAGCCCATGAGTCACTAGGAACCCTACGCGAACGAGCGCAAGCCTTATCGGCCGTACTAAAACGTCCCATATACGCGAGCATTTGTGGATCTTTATCACCTCATCAGCACCCTGATATCCTGCCTGCCTGTACGCTCGTCAATCGTTTGCTCGAGGTACGTGCGAGAAAGTGTGTCAAAAATCGCACGCCTAATGATTGCAACCAGCCGGGGGACGGCGAGAGAATGGAGAGATCGACGGTTCGAACGTGATGCGAGTACGGCCAAGGCACAAAACCTGGCCGAAACGACACGCATGAGGTCTTATCGGGTCGACTGTTTTTTTGTTGTTGCTGGCCCGCTCGCAAGAACACAACAAGAAACGATGACCTAGTTCTGTCAGGCAAACATAGAATTCAGTTGAAGGCGTTTTGTTCTGTGGCGATGAAAAGAGTAGTCGTTGGAACTCATCTTTTTAAACTTTAAAAGTCGCATTTTGGAATGAAACATCTCCCTGGCATCCACTTCGTCCATTTTCGTTATCAAATGATCATTACTGCACGGTTATTGCGATCCAATCAACCATAACTGTTTTCAAACGTGTAAAAACATGTCAACTTAAAAGCTATTATTAAAAATTTACTCGCAACCGCTTACAGGGCAGGAAAAAAGGTGTCCCAAGACACTCTATCCCACGGATTTGCGTGCTTTCCTATTTGGCCGTCCCGGCAAATCAAACGGCAGCTCCGTGTGGACCAAGCTCCCTCCATTTGTACGGTGTCGTAATGGGTGACTCGAGCGTACCGACGGCCCAAACGAGGGCTGCGTCCCATAATTGCAGCCATTGAAAATGCAACCAATGCAACCGGAATGTATAATGATGTAATAATCATAAATACGCGGCGCAGTGCCGTCGGCGACGCGGCGTTTGGAAGTCACGGGACACACGGTGAAGAACGGTCGGGTTGGTCGTTGGTCTTGTTTGCCAGTGTCTGGTTTGCCGTTTTCTCGTATGTTTTTTTTTTTCTTGAAGGGAGATGCGAACGCTGCGCTGCTTTTGGCGTGCGATTGGAACGTGTTTGCCGTTAGTTCTGCTGTGGGATCTGTTTCTTCTCACTTGCAAGACAACAACTTTAAGTTTTTCTCTCTCCGATGGAGCACGTTTAGCCTGTTTGTTGGAAATTTATGTCACTACATAGCCAACAAATAAAGATAATCTGCTTATCTGCGATAGTTCATTGTTGGCAAAGAAAATATGCATGTTGCCGATGGGGGAAGCAATCGAATAAATTGATTTAATCTACCAGCTTTAGATGTAGCGGTGAGAGATGCAAAAAGAAGTTGTTCCAAGTCGTCTGAAGATTGTACGTGGCGGAGTTTAACGTTGAGAACAATATTCTAGTTTATTAAAGTAGAACTTTTAAACCCGCTTGTATAAACCCTGCATTAGATTAGGACGTACAAGAATATATCATGTCCATAAAGAACGATGCATAGAAGAAGTGAAACATGAAAACAATCAAACAATCAAATGAGAAGAATAATACAATCCCACCGATGATGCAGACAAATTCCTGTCGTTAAATGCTTCGAGCGCCTCCGAGATCAAGGTTAAGTGCGCAAACGACTGCCAGCTCCTAATGTCCTTAAGATTACTGAGCAGAACACCGAGGGAGAGAGGGAAAAAATCGCACCCAACCATGCAATAGACACCAACAAAAAAAAAGAAGGTTGCTCTTCCCTTCCGATCGCATTGGAGCAGCCCGACACGATCGCAGAGGGTCGGGAGTATAAACGATCGTAAGTCTTTAATTACACGCCGCGCACCGGAGTGCATTGTGCGGTTGATTGCATTCCGTCGTCACCATTATTACGGGTGTTTTTGCGTGTTTGCGGTCGCGATAAGTTTTTGGCAAACGAAGTTTTAGTTCCGCTCTCGAACGGCGCGCCACGAACCGGTGTCAAGGACTCGTGGCGTTGGAAAGGGTGCAAAGGCAATTAATGTGTCTGCATCCGGGTTTTGTAAGTGCATTTGACGCTGTTGCTGGTTCCAAACATTGCAAGAGAGCCATGCACTAAGTCATTTAGGAATTTGATGATAGTTCTTCAAATGTAATGTGCTTCAAAGAACTCTCGAAGACAAGATTCAGTTTCAAGTCTGCTTAAGATGTTGAAAATAGAGATACCTCCCATAAACAGTCAGATCGCCGTGTAGAATCCACGAGAACCTCGAAAAAAACACAAGTTGGAAATGAGAGTTCGCAACGCACAGCATTATAAATTCTTCTACATATGCGGATGATGAATCCTTTCACATTGTTAACCTACTCTTACTCACTAGAAGCCTTTTGAATCTACGACCCTCTGAGTTGTTTGTTTAAGGGAGAGTGAGTGATTCAAATCAGAATAGAGCGTGTGAGTGACTGATTAAACAAGTTGGTAAAAGAGTCTGTACAAAGTGACAAAGATTATCGATATTTGTGTCTTTTAATATGATTTGAATTGCTAAATAAAGTAAAGTAAAGTAAATAAAGTAAATAAAGTAAATAAAGTAAAGTAAATAAAGTAAAGTAAAGTAACATAAAGTAACTTACTCGAAGAGAGTAGGTTGAAAAGCTTAAAGAAACTTCGTGAGGAGTTGAAGCCATTCACTAGTAAGATTTAACTCTTTAACTCGTTCTAACTTCATCCTGTATTTTCTAGTTTCGGTTCTTATACTTATATCCGTTCATATAATTCTGACATTATTAATAAAACATTAGGAAAAAAAACATAAGTTCTTATTAGCGTTTCTGCTGAAAAGATGGCCCTACTCAATCGAAGATCTATTGATTTGATCTGGTGACTACAAAATCAAATTTGATCTGGTGACTACAAAATCAAATTTGATCTGGTGACTACAATTCTTTGAACATGGTGAAACTGTCTTTAACATACTTTATTTATTGCATACTAGGCAGTAACAGGAGACGTTTGTACTAATATTCTTTGGTTTCTATGTCTTCAATTGTCAATCACAGAAAATGAGTTCATAAAGATGCTCAAAAGACCAATAAAGAAATCTTAAAGAGATTGATAACTTGAGGAATATCAGCTTAGAGCAGCTTATGTTAACATTTAATTTTGCACACCAGAACTGGAGTCGCTAAAGATTTGATCAGACGATTGATGCCATACATTACTAGCATATAACACTCTCAATACTTGCTTGAAAATTAGCCAACGTTAGTTGTCCAAAAAGAGGAACAATACATTTCCTATCAAGAATTGGAATTTCACCCTGAAACATGAAACCAACCTGCTTCTTTATTCAAATTGATTAATCATCCTCGCAAAGTCGAGATTCTTATCATCGCAAAATCCAATCTCCTCTACACGCTCTCCCTCTTCAGACGCATCCAGCAACCTGTTGTCGATCAGCAACCGGGCGCCCGATCTCGGCGGAAACCGCCGCGTCGATTATCAAAACCGATCGGTCGTCGAACCGCCCCCAAACCTTCGCACATCAATCAAACATGGCCGGATCGGACAGAAAATGATAGCCTACGCACGGATCTCCCCTCTCCAGCTCCCAGTGTCCTCCAGTGTCGTGCATCGAACGTCCATTTTGGTTGAATTCGTAAGAAAAAAGTCACGGGAACGAGAGGAGAGCACGGCAGCACTCCAATTAGATTCGCACAGCCGTTCCGCCGACGGGTGACCTTCGGCGGGTTTCGGGTGCAACTTCCCAGCCCGTGCCTTCCAAACACCCATTTCCAATTATTGCAGTCTGCAGTGTGCACTGCGGGTGCGTTCGATGTTTGATCCACACACACACCAACACACCAACACACTGGAGGAAGAAGTCGCGAGCAGCACCGAGAACACAACCATCACGGAAGAGCGTTCGGTGCGGTTTCCCCCGCTTCCAAGGTTACGTTTGGACGAGGCCACGCATACCCTCCGGGCAGGAGGACCCTGCCGAGCGACGACGATCCTACCCCGTGTCCCAGGAGGCGACGCAGCGGTTTGCGACGGTTAATAACGGTAGTCGTAATTTGTCTAACAGCTTGCTCGGCCCGGTCCTGTGTAAACCACCTGGTCCTCGCCACCAGACTGCCTGCCCCTATCGTTGGTGCGTCTAGATTCGACGGGATATATCTGGCGGGGGGGCGATAGCGTACATCTGAGATTTTGCCAATGCACACTCTCACGCGCAGTAATTATATGGTTCTCCCAGGCCCCGGTGGTGTGTCCTGCAGCGCATCCTGCAGCAAAAACCTGCTGCGCTGTGGGAAGATTAGCAACTGCGACATAGGGGAGGGCTCTTGGTCGGTTCTGGCCCGATGGCAAAGGGTAAATGTAGCACGTGTGCCAGTGTGCCGAAAGAGTGGTGAGGTTGATTCAGAGCGGGATTTAGATTATAATTAGTTGGACGATCGGCCCATCGGCTCGATCGGAGATCATCTGGGACTTCGGGGATATTATGCGCAAGTCTTTTAATTCCTCTCCCCGTTTCATTATGACTCAGAACCTTAACCCTAGCGCTCGGTCGGTCAACCCGTGTCCCTATCGTGTTACAGCTCTGGTCAAGCTTGCCCAAATGCCCAACTGCCCAAAGGCTAGCACGCTGAACCCACTTGGTCCGGAGTGTTCGGGGCAAAACAAAAAACATCCCCGGGAGGTTGCAGTGCGTTCGAGTCGCCCCGTTGCACACGAGATCCATTACCCGAATGCACCCCGCGGCGCGTCGTTCGGCACCAACATCAACATTCCCCCGGGAGTCAGTGTCCGTGTGGCCAGAAAATGTCCAGCCCGGCTTAAAACTTCAACTTACGCGCGCTGCAAAGTCTGGCATGCGTTATTTATGGCCGGTGCTGGCGAGGGCTGGCTGCCCATTACGCGTGCATAAGCGTATCCCTCCAGGAGGCGCGCTCCAGACTCGGGTTATGACACGGGGTGCCCCTGGGCTCCCCGCGTAAATTGTTAATTGACAACTACCCGGTACCAACTAGTGCCGGATCGAAACGGCAGACCCATATGGTGGCCAGCGTCCAGTTGAGGGCCTTTCGCTTTCACGAAAACATTGCGAAAAGACACACGCGCGCGTTTCACCATAGCCCGGCTGTCTGCCTGAAGGCGGCGGATCTAGCTGCAGCGGCCGTTCAGCACTGGAGATTGGAAAAACATTCGGTGCCGCCTTCGGGGACCACTTCTAGCACAGCGGACTGCATTTGCAGGGCAGTGAGGTGCGTTGCAAGCGTTGAAAAGATATTTGATGTGTTTTCTCAGCACATGTCCAAGGTGTTTGTTGCGTGGTCCGGTGATACTGCATTCCACAGAACTGCTTTCCATGCTCGAGGGATCGAGGGTAAAGTTCGCAGCCAGACTGTGTCACTCCGCACAGAATCCAGCTTGATGATGTCGTCGTGAAGTCGTGAAGTCAAAGTTAGTCTATTGAGCAGTTTGAAATTTATCAGCAGATAATTGGCCATAACTTGATCGATGAGTTGTAACTCCATAACGCTCTTTAGACTCTTTATCGCACGACAACAAACGCATCATAAAAGAGCTTCCTCAGAAGCTCCGAACGCCACTCGAAAAGAAAGACTCGCGAATTATGATATCCACTCCCCGGGAAGAGGTAGCCGACCTGTTCATAACTTCCCAGAGGGAGTTTATCGTTCTTTTGAGCGTGTGTGTTAGTGTTTTTTTGTTGCCTTTGTGTATCCTTTTTTGCGTTGGTTCTTTTGTATCAATGCATTTATGCACCATTCGTATACTAACAGTCTCTCTCGTTGTGTTTTTGTGTCAGTTCTCACATCTCTCCTTTTTTGCTGCTTCCAAATTTGCTTCGCCATTTGATTCCTTTATTGCGTCGCTGTTGTTTCGTACGTGTATTCTTACGTGTGTTTTTTTATTTCATAACTCTTTACCACGCTCAATTATACGATAATTTGCTACTGGGAATTCTGATAGTTGCAGATTTTTTGTTTGCTGTTCTGCTGCTGCTGTTGCAGTTTTACGTTCGCCTTTGCTTCTGTTCGCTATCTCCCCGGCATCAGATAGCCATCCCGGAGACGATGAACCCTGGTGGCTGAGTGTGTATTGTGTGTCTGATTTTTTTTTTTGGCTAAGCTCTGTTTCCCCCTTCGGAAGGGCACAGCCGTCACAATGGAAACGGGAAGCTCACAGCTTCGGACGTTTTTCTGCGTGTTTTACGCGCGAAGGCTTCCCGTGTAGGGGAGTGAAACCGTTCAGGCGGCAAAAACAGGATCAGCAAGGAATGGAGCGGGAGGCAACAAAAAAAACGCACACACACACACTCATTCTGATTCCTTCCTAAAGAGGAGCCTGCCAGTGAAGCGAGAGTGAACAACGAAAGAATACATCTTCCAAGTGATCGAACTCCGACAAACTCAACGTAAAAAAAAGGCTGTGGAAGATGAGAGCTTTCCATCACAATTCTGCCGGACTAATACTACATAAGCCTCGTGGTTACCATCCCAACACGAGGCAATCGACGTTTCTCTGCCCGCCCGGGGCAATTCTTTCGCGTTCGCAAGGCCATAACCATCACCATCGTCACCATCATCATTCCGCAGCGATTCCGGCCCATTCGTCGTCGTCGTCGTCGTCGTCGGTTTCGTCATATCTGGCATTCGCTTATCTTGGCATCCATCAGGCAAGTGCTTCCTCGATCTTCCTCATGCTTTGTACTGTGCATCGCTGTGGGTAGCGAGAGCAGGCAGAAACGGCAGAACCCTACACCACGAAGTTCATCACGCATTTAGATGAACAGACGACCACGAAGAGGGCCGTGGTGGGTAGTATAGAAAAGATGTGATAAGAATCTTACTACCGCAAGCGCACTAAACAAATTTGAAATGCGTGTCTCGGAGATCATACAGATTAGTCTGGTAGTATTTATTGTAGTTCCTATTATATACCATTTTTTATGCCGGTGATGTTCTTGGAAAAGCAATATTATCAAGCGCGTTGCGATCATCGTAGTCGCCCTTTCGGTTTTTTAAATATTATAATGTATACATTACATATACTTTAACTTTTATAATACAAAAAAAAAATGTATATTTATTTTAGCTACAAGGCGGAAGAAACAACATACCAACATTAGTGTTTCAACTTGAAAAATGATATAAAAATACATGTTTTTGTAGTTGAGAATTTTAATGAAAGGACAAATAAAGAGTAAAACACCGAATGAAACAAATATTAAAAATGTATAATACAATGGATAAACCAGAAAGGGGAAAACTGGAAGAAAAATTGCAACAAGTGATGAAAGTAAATAAGATAATAGACAACTGTATAGTTACAGTTTAATTTTAATTTTTCTTCCACACTATTAGCTTTACTTAACTAAAATTTAACTTCACTTTAAGAATAGAAACTATAAAACATATATTTGTGTATAAAAGGTTATATAAAATTGAGACGAAATAATAAATTACAGAAAATACCGATGGGAAATGATTACACAGATTCGTTCGAGAAGATAAAAGATAAAAATGTAAAAGAGTGCAATTGAAAATGAGAAAAGCTAGAAACCACATCAATAATAAAATAATCTACATAACAAGAAATAAATTTAAAATAGTTATTAAAAAATCACTCAAATTTGAAAACGCTGTCATAGCAGATATTAAAAACAAAAATAGTAAAAATAGCAACAGCAAACGTACTTCTCTTTTGGCGTGTCACTATTTCGATTGCTATCGAGATGAACTATCCCGATACGGTATAATAATGGTGAAACAATTCCGATATCAGTAATCGTGCCATTTGGAATGTTTAACATGTCCGTATGGACCGTATGGTTGGCCTAGAACCCGTGCACCTCGTACCGCAAAAGGGACATTCCGAGCGAGCCTCTAGCATCCCCAGTAGCGTCTCCACGAACCGTAGCAAAATGGCTGAAAGAAACCCCGCTCCCTCTTAATATGCTGTGTCATAATAAGCGAAAGGAACAAGAATGAAGGCCCATCATCGGCAATTCAACCACCCGGGGCGCGGACTAGAATTTAGTCCGGGGGCCCGGGAGCCGAGACGACCCCAAGCCCAAACGGTAGCTTCGTTCCAACACCACCATCACGTTCAACCAGAGCAGAAGTGGTAGCATACAGCATGGTGAAGGCAAAAAACACACCAACTCCATCCCTCGCCTCGAAAGCAACTCGGTAGCGAGCACCGCCAGCTGTTACGGGGCCCATTTATGAACCGGAATGAATCGGGAGGAAACGCACACATACACAGGGAGCGCGGGCGCGTTGTTTTTTTCTCTTCTCACTGCCAATTCTTTCCACCTCTTAATGCTCGCTCGGATCTCATCGATATCTTGGCTTCATCGTGCGGTACCGTGAGCATCATTGCTCCTGGCAGCTGAAGGAGCATCCCGACAGGAGATGAATGAAGCCCTTTGCGTACGGTGGGCGACGCACGCGTGTGTACACGCGCGGATGGCGAACGTTTTTTTGTACCCGAAGCTCACGCCAACCGGTACGGTTCAATGAGCTTCGGCTGATTGGGGTGAAAACATGTTTCGAGCGGGCGCGCGCGCAACAAAAAAAAACACACGGAGACGCTTAAATTGACTTCATTAATTTATGCTGTTACTTCCAATAATTCATCGTGATGGCAATACAAATGCGATTAAGCACTTGACGGCTTGTGTTGCGCATTGTGGGGAATCGGTTTCATTGTGCGACGGCTTGGAGCGCGAGGGATGGGAATGATAGGACGGAATTAGTTACATGAAATATTCATACCCTTTAGTCCATGTTTCCTGGAATGGAAGAATACATCCGAATGTACTAATAAGTACTTTAGTTGTCCATTATTGAAGATATATCCTGAATGCTTAATCACGGACGCACAAGATTTATGAATCTGAATGATTCTGAGTCTCTAGTTTGTTGATTTATGTTCCTCCAATTGGATTTGTTAAGATTATTTGAAAAAGGGCAATTCTTCACATGACCGAACCCGGTATCAAAAGCCCATCTGGACTTGCAATTGTAGGCTATTTAAGTCTAGAAAGCCCTAAAGCAGCAGGCATGTATGTACATCGTTAGGCCAAACCAGAAAAAGAAAATGTTTCACGAAAATTTGGAACTATCCTGTACACTAGAACTTTGTGAGTCTTTGTAGATTCTCTGAAGATGTATGCAGCTGTTGTACAGTTTCATTGGAATGCTTGATTCCGACTTGTACAAACTGAACGACTTGCTCTATGTCTAGCGTTGCTAAGGCACATGAAGGCTTTGACTGCTATGATCTATGTTTCAAAGTGATTCTCAGCCTTGAATCATATGGATTTTCAGCCTACTTTGTTGCTCCCTTTCCAGAATTTTCAGAATGCTGGACAGAGTTCAAATCTGTAAGGCATTGTCCTCTTGACAGAGGTTGTTAGTTTGATGTCTTCTAAAAACGGTTGTACTGCTTTATTGAAATGGTTTACTCTCATGTATGATTCATTACCTGTTTAACAAGGAACGTTGTTATTGATGTAGTTGATTTGAAAAGGCTTCAAGCCAGGGGATTATTTTACCTCTAGTGCAAATACAGCAATGATTCCCATTCTATGAGCAATGATTTCGATCTGTTACAGAGTTTTAAGTTATGCATGGGTCCATACAAATTTATAGTTTCCATAAACGTTTAGACATGTATAAACCTCTAAAAGATCATGAATCTCATTATATTTTATAATTTAGAAACATATGAGAGAATCTTCAGGAAATAGTCACAAAGCACAACACTAATTGCATCTCTGAAATGCCATCAAGTGTCCTAAGCGTTTTGATAGGAATAATCTGATTATGAGCAATTCATCCCCAAACCAAAGTTGAAGAGAAGAGCATAGCAAACTTATTCAAACTATGCATAACGCACTGTAAAACCATAAAATGATGAGATCTCCAGTGAAAGGGGAACTACCTCCGAAAGGACGCCATCAGCACGTCCGCCCTCTACCTTCAAGCACACATTAGGGAACTAATTTTTGAAATTCCTTCCCCGCCACGTAGCGTCCCTTGATTAAATTATGAAACCAAGCACCAACACAATTGCGGCACCGGGTTTGGCTTGCGTCCTTACAATCCCTTCACCGGACACCCTATCTTCCTCCCCCTCTTCATTTCATCTTGCAGAATCAGTTCACCTTCCCCGTAACGCGCGTGTTTGCGCGCGTACCATGTTTACTCGGCGATGCGTAAGCATAAACCAACAGACGCCGCTGATGTTTTGAGTTATTTTGTGCCGGGTCCAAAAACCGAGCCTGCGAAAATAAACATAATCCCATATATCCTTTCGTTCTTATCAACGGCGGCGGGCGCGAGTCCTCGGGCGTACGGAATTGTTTCCGTGCGATCTGGCGCGCTCCACCACGCAAGTGGAACGTGGAAAAAACTGGCGTGCGTGTATGCTAAATGGCAGGTGGAAGAAGGGCTGAAAATGAAAACATTCTTTTCGGGGGGAAAAAAACCCTTCCCGAGTGCTTTTTTCGTTGTTCGTTTGCGGTCGGTACGAAATTCCGCAAATCCAACCGTAAAACCCGGTCCGTTCGTTTCCATTTAAATTCTTTCGGCACCGGCAGAATTGGCACAGGTTCTGCTCTTCAGAGCTGGAGTTGCGTTAGGCAGGGCAAGCGAAAGTGAAAGCAACGGCAAATCCTTTTGGCTTGGAAACGGCGTGCGGAGTACAGAACAAAAGAAGAAGAAGATATTACTACCAGTTTTAACTGCCATCGGAAGAATCCTGGCGAGTGAGCGAGCGTACCGAAGATCGGCAAGAAGGAGACGCAACTCTCACCACCCGACGATAACTCCATCTCCCCGGGAGTTATTTTGCTTATGATTGAAAAGTCACGGTTCGTTTGCGCCCATCCCTAGGTAGGGTTTTGCGGGATGCGATGCGGATCGTCCCGCAGAGTAACGAGCGGGCCTTATTTGCCTTTGCGCTGGATCTTTAAAAAAGGATGTCTTGAAATGCCTCTGGGACACGTTTAAGGCACACCTCGCGCCAACGAAACGGAACCCTTGCTCTAGCGGCAACACGAGCATGCCTTTAACGAACTTTTGGCATTACACGCGCAAACGAGGACTTGGCACACGAAAAAAAAAGTCGTATCCTAACGAAAGCCTTCGGTCTTATCCTTACTTGCCGCTTACTTTTTTTATCCATCTTACGGGCTGCTACCGGGTTGGCTGTCCCGCGTGTGCCGGGACACTTCTTCCGAGACACCGTGTTCGGGTTGACCTCCGCTGAACTTCGGGATGAGGAAGTACAGCCGGTTCACTGTTCCGGGCTCACGATTTTGGAATGCAGACCCGGCAACCGGTGACCTGCCGGTTAAGAGGGGTCGTCTTGTAACGGACGTCTCCGGAGCGAGAGTTCAGAGCCGCAAGCCTGGTGGTGGTGAGAAGTTCTGTGACCGGCTCTGACCGGTCTCAATCGGGGCAGCTGGGTTTTCGAGCTGGGTATTGGAAGATATTAACCTCACCGGCACGTTGGATGAAACCGGTTCCAGAACAGACGTAACGTGCATTCCAACGGTTACGACCGCGCGCATTCGAACTCAACAACCTCTCATGCTTAGCACCTTCACGATATCGGTTTATCTGGATCCCCATCTTATCAGGCTTCCGGTTGGAAGCCCTGGTCACTCGCACGGGGGGGTTTCATTGAGCAAAATCACCCGCTGATAACTAGCTGACGGGACCAACTTCACGGTCGACGCGATGACGTAACGTACTACGGGTGTGATACGTCAGCCGAAGCGAAAGTAGTACACCCGATACACCTAACCCATCATAACGCCGTGCCTGAGCTCATTAATTGCTCCTAAGCCGGTACCCACACTCGTCGCACGAATCGGAAAGTTCATCAAGATTTGCCCATCCTTATCAGCGGCGCTCCCGGAGCAGAAGCGATTCAAAAATCATCGCTTCCCTAATCTAATGAAAGCTGATAAAATTCCACCCCGTCGACCGGAGAGCGGCCATGGCGTTAGTGTTTCTGCCCCTCGCGACCCGACGGCGATACGCTGGAACTGGGTGAACAGAAGTCGCGTAATTACACGGTAATGATTCCCGGGACTCGTAGTGCGCGCCGCGTCTCCGTCCACCGTAATTAAAATGTGACTGTATCGAGTTACTTTCCGCCGGTCGCCGGGCGGTGTTTCTTGCGAATAAAGCCGCCGCTGGAGGCTGGCAGTTTGTCAGCGATCCAGTGAGAAATTGAAGCCATCTTGCTCCCGTCAGGTGATAGTGGTGTCGGCGGACAGGGAGCGCGGGAAATACATCATTTGTTGTGCTAATTAGCTTAGGGAGCAACGCCGCACTGTTGTCGGTTCTGGCAACTGTATCCTTTCTCGTGCCACTGCTGGTTCGATAGTGTTCTTGACGCGATCTGGATCGAAGGTTAGGAGGAGTGGAGCTAAACACAACATGAAGTTTGTAATTGAAAGAGATTATCATCTGTATATTTACACATGTTGAAGTTTTAGTCGAATTAAGTACGTCGATTGCGCTCATTCTTTTGGTTTCTTTTTCTTTATCTAGATTTAGTTTCATAGTTTGATTGTATAGCTTTTGTGTTGATGGTAGTTTCTTGTAGTTTCTTCAATATTTCAATTGCAAAATGACATAAAGTGTTGCAAAACGTTGTCTTGATGATCTATCGTTATGAAGTACAGCTCACCAATTCTAAAACCTCCAGCTCATCAAGTTTCGGAAGAGTTCAGTTCTCATTTCCTCAATGTCCACTAAGCAAACACTAAAACTGACAGGAATCCAAACATACTTGAAAAATAATGGTAACTTCAGGACAAAGGTAGTCTTGATGTAAGGTGCATTGAACTCCCATTTGGTTCTTGATTCTTGGATGAAATCTGTTTACGCTGTGATACTGCAACAGAACACTAAAAGCACAACACACAGTTTCCTTGAAAACACTGAAAAACAATTCCACCTAGCTCGTTGGCTGTTTGCCGCAATTGACGCTTAACACCACAACTCAGAGGTTCCCGATATGCCTCTACGGAGAACATCAGGTTGCTTTGATTTGAGTGAGAAAATCACCCTGGTTACGTTCAACCCACAGCAAAATGGCGCACGCCTTCCAAGGGGACGCGCATTTGGTGAATTTTCCCACCATTTTTTTGCCCCCCAAGTAGCTGTGTGTGCGTGTGTGAGTTTGCAGTTTAGTAGTTCATGAAAAATTGGCCTCATTCGCGAGCGAACGCCACCCGCGCGAGACACTGGCGCGATTTCCACACGAGTCACGATTTGCGAGCGGGCTTACCGGCTGCCGGAACCGGAACGGTTTGTCTATTGGCTGCGCCGTCTTCGAAATCAAAATTAATGCTGCTCTATTTGTTTCACGGATCCTCGCGGCACGAAGTTTCCCTCGAAGTCTCCCGTGTACGGCCGGTACGAATATCCTATTAAATTTAACTTCGCTCGTTCGCTCCGTCGTTCGTCGGCGCACCAGAGTGCCACTTACACACGGGTGATTTGTACCGAGCGCGCACACTGTTTTCCTTTCTTTGCCGACAGGGGACGGGCGTGAGCGTTTAGACGCGGCAGCGCGGGGTGGACGGAGCAGGGGAAGATTTTTCCACTTGGAAGACTTCGCCCTCACAGCGACGAACGACTCCCCAACACAAACACTTCCCGCGTGCCGCGTGTGGGCCACGCAGGAAGCAGCAAGCACATCCCAAACAGGGGCGTGGTGGTGTGACGATGACGATATTGAATGTCAAATAATCGCGCGAAGCGGAAGTGAGATCCTGCCGGAGCAGACGGAACTTTGTCGATTTCTGCGACGTCGCGCTGTATGTGTGTGTGTGTGTGTGTGTGCGTCTTTGTTGGCCTCCAGGTGCACTTAGCGCGCAGGGAAAGCGGACGACTTCGGGCAATGCGTTTCGGAGAGACGAGGCAAATTGAATTCCTTCATCCCTTATCAGAAATTCTTCTTCCGACAGTTTCTGCCGCAACTTTAATGCAGCCCTGGACATGATCCGGACTTTAAAGACGATGTTGAAAACATGTACGAGGTACGGGATATTCCACTAGTAAAGACTTTGTTCCGAAGAAATTGGCCTTCATTTTTGTAGTCTATATCTACAGAAATTCAACATCCTCGATAGAGCACCTGATAAAGTCGGTTTTACTATAGTAACGATGACGTCGTAGTCCCCAGGAACAGGCAAATATCGATCGTTCCCGGTGGTTCCAGTCTGCTCAGCTCCAAACAGCTCCAAACAAAATGATATCCTGCAGTTCTTCACGCATCGTAGTCACATTGTCCTTGCCGGCCCATCACCCCGGAGCAGCCGACATCCGACGTTGGAGGCGTTGTTCAAGTATTTACTTCGCTTTTCCCCCGCCGTGGCGTTAACCAACACAACAACAACGGTGGAGTTCTTCCCTTCGGGTTTATTTTTTTCTCTCTCACCCGAACATCCCCCACTAGATCCGGACCGGGGACCGTGAAGTACTTTTAAGGTTTGTTTGAATCGGGGTTTTTTTTTCGTTGCTCCTTCGCCCTAACTTCCCCGTCTTCCCAGTCTCTTATTACCCCAGGGGCACACCAGCAGCGGCCATAGGAGCGGACGAAAAACCCGCCTCAAACAATCTTCGTGCTGGCACTACACCATCACCATCGTAACGTGGGGTTAATTTTTACGAGTAATTGAATTTCTGCTCCCATCCGGGTTTCGTTTGCGGCGGTAAACGGACACCCGAAGGGGACACTCGACGGGGTGTGTGGGCGAAGGGGAGAGGTCCACTTCAACGCTGGATGGATGGCTTCGCTCCGATTGACCACCGGTGGCAGTTATTGATTGATCCGATAGCGGGGGTTTCGTTTTGACTAGAGGGTAGATAAGCAGGGAGCGCACACTTAAAGGGATGTCCACAACGGAGATTTAGTTTTCATTGGATCAGTCGCAAAGCGTTTCGCGATGCTTTTGAAATGTCGTTAAATCCGTGGTCGATAGGGGTAGTTCTATCATGTGCCTTGACGAAGGCTCTGTGTGGAGATGTTGACAAGAAAATAACTTAAATCAGTGTTGGAATTATGGATCATTCAAGAATTCCGAATCCTGGACCTTTGAGAGTTGGTACTTCAGATAAACTGCGATCTTAATAGCCTTGGAATGTGCTCTTGCCAAACGCTTGTTAGTATGTTATGAGCAGTTGATTGACTTTAGTGCAAGTCTTTCATCCAAATTTTCAGTTACAGATGTATATTGCTACAATACCATATAGTATCTCTAGAATTATGTGTCCTGTTCTGAGATTTACTATTGATTTCACATAGAAAATGAATACTATACAGAGCATAGCGCCAATACAATTCATTCAGCGTAAGCTAATGTATAGTATGATGTTTCGTACAAATATGGGACAAACGATGTTAGGTTTCTAGGGAAACCCGAATTACATCACTTGGGAATATCGCCTAGCAGTCAATCAAAAGCCTACTTTTCTTAAGCCCAGCTCCTCAAAGCACGGACAACAATACTCCCATCATTTCAAATTTGAAACTTTTATGTAGTATTGTTTTCTTCTTTTTGTCATTATAGACATTATTGTGTTCACAATTGCTGGGACTAGGATATGGAACATTCATTCCAATCATACGTTCATACAAACCTATCCTGTATCTAGTATCTAGTATCGATCCTTTGAATCTGATCCGATGTTACATGTATTGAAATGCATAATAACAAAAAAGGAATGAGTTTACTCGATAGAGATGTCACTTGTCTGGCGGTTCGTACTTTAAACCACCTGTTTGCGCGTTGAAGCTCTAGGTCAATGGGCTTTCAATAATAGTTAATAAACTCCTATGTCCCATCGACTGCTTTTACTTAAATGAAGCCATCAATTCTCGATTGGGCATCATATTTGACTCTGTTTGATGTTTTTATTAAGTCGCGATGTCAATAGAACCTGTTTTCCAGAAATCTAAATCGGAATATATACTCGGATCCCATTCCATTCATAACATATGCGGCTCAGGATCGAAGCCCACGGTAAATTGATGTTCGGCAAGTTGATGTACTGTAAGGCTATCTCTTATTAAAATGAATTTGTAGCTAGCAATGCAGAGCAACAAATATCCTACTAACTCTTGTATCATTATTTGCTCTTAAGCCTAACACGTTTTCAATAACTTTCCTTGTTGTTCGTATCTAACATGTGCTGTCTGGTTAACATACAGCAACAGAACGAATGAAAACAAAGCAGCATTAAATAATTTACACATCTTTATGCTCTATTCACCCACCGTCACATCCATCACGGAATGAGCTAGCTTCTGGTTCCAAATTGGCCCTGCGGGCAGTTTGCAAATTTTTCAATTAGCAACACGGAAACACCAGATAAAAAGCGAAAAAAAAATCCCACCCACACACACACACGCACACACACACACAAGCAAAATAGAATTAAAAACATTACCCAGTGGGAACAAACTCGCTTCATGAATTCATAATTTCCGGGCGCCTTCTCGCGTCCAGAAAAAAGGACATGGAAGGATTTGGATGAATTTTCACATTCTCATCATTATTCGGCGATTTTTTTCATGCTAGTTTTCCCGTTCTATGTGGAACGGTCGGAATCATTATTCAAATGTATTTCTACAATGCTCGGGCGTAGCAGCAGGTTGATAAGAGACGCGCATGGAACGTCTCCAATATTGACAACCGCGGTGACGCCATCGATGACGCCGAAAGGATACACATACACGCCGCGGAGGTTGGGAAATGTGGAATTTATCATTTTGCATTCATAACCGTTCGCCTGCGAAAGGGACGTCCCTGCGTCAGGGATTGCCGCAGCTAGGACAAGCGCGATTCGCGCCATTAATTTACATAATTTATTCATAAAACAGAAGCTTAAAATCAGCACGACGGCATGAAGGCGACCGGAAAAAGGCGCTGGGGACCGTGTATGTCCGCGCAAACACACAAACCGTGTACCGGCTCATGCCGAGCGTCAACGGACAATCCTTTCCGGAATCTTGGCCACCGAGCCAAAACACTTCACGGCGAGCACGAGCTCGGCACACGAGCGCAAAACGTTTGCCCGTCGAGGGCAGCGCGCCAAAAACTCACCCCAACCGGAGGGAGAAACGAAGATTAACGCCAAGTCACAGTCATGTTCCCGGGAGCTTAGCAGGTGTCGGTTGACACGGGCAACAGTGGTAATGCGCCCGGAGTTGCCTGCGCATCCCGCCGTCAAATCCGAACGGGGAATATAAAACCCTGACTTCCCGAGGCCCGAAGTCTGTTGTAAAAATATTAAAGAAAATGAGTGCCAATAAACCGTCCACCGGGTTGAGCGGCAACCGTTGCCAACAGCAAAACGCGTGCAGGGCAAACAGGGAAGTGGATTATAGACGTAAGGGATCCTGGCTCGGAATCCCGCAGCCGTTTGAAAATCGGCTTCTAATCGGGGGCCCATCGTGCGCCGCCGTAAACGATCATAATGAACTCTAATGAGATATAAACAAGTCGTCGGCAACTGTCATTTCGAAACGTTTACCCCGCGCTGTGACAGCTGTCAAAGCATGTGGATCGAAGCAGCCGTAGAACTTAAAGCGGCACGCCCGCTGAACTCAACTTCTTGCCGCAGCCGTGGAAATACGAATGAACGATTATTGGTGCGGGAAAGAAAACTTCTTGCAGGGGGGAGGGAAAAACTTACTTCGCAAACGAATAGACACACGAACCGAAAGCGGTAAGAAATAAGGGTGTGGAACCTACGGAGATGCCACTATCATTACTGAACTCGTTTATATCGCGCCGTGTCCGTTTCCTTTCGCACGCGATAATCCCGGCCGGCCGCGACGGGGAAGGATTTCGTTCTAAATCAGCAGCAAAAGTAAAGAAAATCCACCCGCCGAGAGCGAGGATACGGTGGAGAATTCGGCGATGGAAGAAAAAAAATCAAAATTCCAAAATCCCCAGCTAGTAGGGTACGGCTTAGGTTGGCCGTGTACCGCCAGTTGGGAAAATGGAAGCTCACCAGACGGGAAAATAATATATTTATTTATGTACCTTCAACACACACACACACACTCTCACATACATACACCACACCACGTTCCTTTGCCACAGCAAGACCAGACGTGACTCCAAAAATCTAAAGGCCCCACATTGCTGCCATTGGAGGGCCAATTTTAGTTTGGCTCACTCCCGCTGAGCACACCCGGTGGTGGAGTTTTAGGGAAAGATTTTCATCGAGCGTTGTTTATTTTGATTCGGTTTTATTTCATTTCATCTCCCTCGGAGCGATTTCGATACGTTCCGTTTCGAATGCGGGGGCCGGAATCCGTGTCTGGGCCACTTCGGTGGTCAGTGGGAATTGACCGCGTCGGCGACCGAAAGTAGTTTAGGACGTGTGGGTGCGCCATGTTAGCCGCAAAATTGAAAACATGTTTGCACTGCAACTGATAGACTTCAAACAGGAACAGGAGCATTTCGTGTGCGTTTGTGTTGTGGATTTTTTTTCTTCGGAAACTTCCCAATTGTGGATTGCATTAAAGTGTTTTTATTATGTTTGCACACGGAACTATCCATAACAATCAATTTGAAATTTAAAAAATGCTGCTGGATAGGTTTTAAGATATTTTTTTAATATGTTTTCAGTTTGTTTGTATTGCTTTTGGTTATGAACAAGAACAAGAACAAGAACAAGAACAAGAACAAGAACAAGAACAAGAACAAGAACAAGAACAAGAACAAGAACAAGAACAAGAACAAGAGCACGAAAATAAAGAGAAAAAAAACAGGTAGAAGTTAGCATCTAACATTACAAAATAATTAGTACATGACAAAATTTACGCGAAACAAGCAAAACTCAGTCGGAATAGACTTATCAACAGCTTCAGCAAGCGTCGTTCGTTACGTCGTGCTACAAAAAAAAGCCAAATTGAGCGCTACCTACTTCAATTCAAATCTGACGCCAAACAACAATTCGCCTAGCTGTCCACCCGGTGTACACCGGATTAAAGGTGCAAATAATGGATGCTGTTGCTCCTTGCCACCCGGAACCAGGCTGAATTCATTCAATTTCTACCGTCACCACAAGCGCGCCAGTACTCGAACCGGCGGACTCGTCCGGGTATTTCCGGCCCGGGAACGATCTGCCGTCCCCTCGTTGTGCACCCGGGAACCGGGGATTATTTAAGGATTTCGGGAGAGATGAAAACAAGCAGCGATGGGAAGGAATATACAAAAAAAAAACACCCGGAGAACTCTACACTCCTGGATGCTCGTTTCCATCCGGAAGGCAGAGGTAATCGTCCGCCTGCGTTCACTCACGTAGAGCCCCGGCGGTGTCCTGCTCCTAATTCCCCTAATGGAATTTGCGGTGCAGACGCATGCGGTACGCTAGGACCGCCGGGCGGCGGACTCCAGGCGGCGGACAAAGCAAGATTGATGAAATGTCAGCCGGAACGGATCGGGATACGGGATGTGCTCCAAATGGTCGGATACACGAGTGCGCAGCGAAAACAAGGCAGGCGGCAAACAAAAAATGGAATTGTCACGCTTCGCCAGCAGTGAAACGCGCGACAAGGCTGCGCGGCACAGGATGTCGCTAGATTGAAACACATACAAAACCTATGTGAAAGCAGGCATATGAATGATTCAATTTCTTAATGTATTTCTTTATAGTTGGAGCGCAAAATTGGGCAAAAATTATGCGATAGAAACACCGAAAGATGAAGAAAATCAATCAGAAACGAATTCGCATCAGAACTAAGCAAGTTATTTCAGTTAGACAGCGGGAAAACATTTTCATTTAAAAAGAAGAATAAAAAAATACTTCTAATTTTATATCCCCAGGCATTCTTTTGCCAGCAGATAGATCGTTAACCACCTTTTACGGCCGACGAGGGATCGAAAGATCAATTTTAAGAATTACCCCAAACGCCCCAAGAACACACAGGGGCTTAGCTTTTAAGTTCTCGCTTTATCGCGCTTTTATGTGCCCCCCCTGTGAAGTGCATTCCAATACAGCTGAACGGTCACCTCGGTGATGACCGGGACAAGAGCCGATTTAGCTCATTTATAGCTTTTTTATGCACGTTCGTCACTTCATTTTGTGACTGCATTAGCCGGTCGGTGTGGAGTCTTAGTCAAGCCGACACTACGTTAAATCGTTCATCGTTGTGTGTCACACCATGGGAGTAAGCAGTTTAGTGATGAGAACACTTCTGGTCTAGATTGTTTTTTTTTTTATATTTGATATAAAACGAGAATATTTATATTTGAAAACAATTTTTCAACTTGTTTTTTTTTTATATCTTAAAATGTGCAGCTTTGATTTGGATATTTCATTCAATGATTCATAAGGAAAATTTAAGAAAATTCAAATCCGTATTTAAGTTACGTTGCTCTCCACGAGATGGCGCCACTGAATCTTGTTTACAGCGATAAATTTTGCCTATGGCTGTTTATGATTTTCAGGACAGCTTCTAAGCTTCTAGGCTTCAAGTTCTAAGGCGTCTTATAAATTATGTTTAATTTAACATGAGCTAAAACTTTTGTTTCTAGATGAGTTTTTCATATCAATTTCATTGTTTATCATGGCACGAAATGTATGGCTTTTGATTCGATATTGTTTACACTGGTGTGTCTTCCATCTTCAATGCCATCTTGCATGTACATTGGAGAACTTCCATCCTCAACACCATCGACGACTCAATACCATTTGGTGTTTTGTTTTCCACAAACCCTGTTTAACTGATCACCATGTTCAAGTAAATGCTCACAAAACGGCATGATGATGTGAGAGAGAAAGAGAGAAATAGAGATAGTTGAAAAAAAATCATCCTCGAAGCAAATGAAAACGCATGCAGCACCAAACAAACCCACCAATCCGCCCGAAAAAAAAGGTTGCTCATTGGAGATGAACTTCCCTCGCGTCCAGCGTCCGCGTGCGAACGTGTCCGCGACATGGAAACTTCAAATTAACATCACCACCAGACGCGCACGAACGGGGCCCGCAATGAAAAATAGCCGGCTTCATTTTAATTTCAGCTCAACGCCTGTGTCGTATGATGCTTTTTTGTTTTGTTGAGTTTTATTTCGCCCTCTATTTGTGGTGCAGTGAACGAGGGTGCCGAGAAGGAGTGAATGGGGTTGGGAATTAATTTAAAACCAACAAACTTCAACTCAATTCCTAGCCCCTCGGCCGGTAGACGGACGCGACCGGACAACCTCCATCCTGTGCCAGCACCTGCCCGGCACTCGCGTGTTTAATCGATCCCAGACAGTCCGAGCGTAGCCAGCGAGTGGTTTTAATTATTGTGGCTTGGATTCGGCACGAGTTAATGCTCGTTTGATAAAGAGTTTAAATGGGATTCATTTAATGTTTGGTGCGAAGCGAAGCGCAGCCTGCAACAGCATCGTTGCAACAGGTTGATTGATTTGGCAAAGCCAGCAAGCAAGCAAGCAAGCAAGCAAAACAGAACAAACAGCAAACGAAACGAATCACACAACAGGTAAAAGCCGTCTTTCAAAACGACCAGACGGTGCACAAACAAGAGTGCTAAATGATGTCAGCCGCGTCGGGGACCGCCGACGGCTGAGAAGTGCGTGCAAATGCGACGCTGCATTTCAAAGGCAGGCCATTGAACTGTGTGGCCCGATGAGGTGGGTTTCTTTGTTCACCGTTATGCGAAGAGAATGGGTGGAATGCATCGGGCAAGATGCGAAGAAAGATCATCGATGTGTTTGAAGGTAAATATTTTGTTCATCCCAGGAATCGATCCTCTACACCTCTGCCTGGTCAGATCAACTTGGTGCACATAAATCCATGACAGTAAAGTGCTTTAAATACTAAACACTACAACAATAATTATCAAATAGTTCATTCATAGTATAATAAATGGCACTTACAATACATAGTCATAATTAGACAACACAAATCAAGCAGAAGAAAGAAGTAATACAAAAACATATCAAAACCAAACAACGAAAGAAGGTCTAAAAACAGAAAAAAGAAATATTAATGAAACAAAAACAACAATGAAAATCAAGACGGATAAAGAAAGAAAGAATTAATATAAAATCAACAGTGGTGATTAAAAAAAGATTTTAGGATCAATCAATGTTTGTTTAGATACTAACAAATAAACCTTGAACGAAAACAGATGACACGAACAAGAAATAATAAAGGGTAACGATATTAAAAAAAAAGAAAGTAAAATCAATAAACGAAAAGTAATTAACTAATTGAACAGATAGTTGAATTAATAAACAGAACTAGTAATATCCCTAACATAAGTAACATTGCTTCAAACTGATCATTTATTTGTTGTCTGTATCTATTTCAGATTTCAGATTTCTGTGTTTGTACTACATTTGTTTTGAAACTTTAATTGGTGATTAATAAGACAATACACACAATGAAGATAACATAAACAAAGTAACAAACCAGTAAAGCATTAAAAATAATACAAAATACAATAAAGCCATCAAGAACAAACAAAACAATAAACATAATGACGATAACTTGAAAAAGGCATGAAAAACTGTACAATAATATCTAAGTCAATAAATATAATGTTTCATGCTGAAAATAATATTCTTCTCTTAATCTATTTCTGAATCTATGATGTAGTGTTCGTACTCGAGCTGTGAGGTACCGATTTATAATCTTTCATGCTCGAGCGCGCCATAAATATGTCCAACATATGTCGCACGTGTGAAACATCCAAAATTCTATGGCCCCCCCGATGTACCAATCCACTCTTCTCCGCGGTGAACTTGAAAAGCGAATGAATTTCTCCCCGTCGAATCGAAACCCCAACACGGTCGGTGCCTACCTTCGCATTTTTTTTACCGGATGCGCCACTTTCCGTGCAACAAAAGCTGTCTCACAAACAGGCCAACAGGGACAGCCTGGTGCGCCGGTGGCTTCGGTGTTGCCGCCGTATCGGTTTTGTTTCGTTTTTAAGGTATGAATATTTATAGAGCACAAACCGTCTCATTCATTACACATTTTGCGTACGCGGCGACCTTCCACCCGGTAGCGGGTCGGGTCAGACATGGGGCATACACGGGCTGAGGGGCTGATGTTGGGGGTCGTATAAGTACGCAAATTGCACGCTGCACTTACGGCAGCATTTTCTGTTCATTCATACCGTAACTGGCGGCTGGAATGGCCCGGCGAGAACCCCCGGCGCTGCATCGTAAAGTGGTTTGAGTCGCTTGCGCGTGTAAATTACATTATTTGCTGGCGGAACTAAACGGTATGGTTAGATGTCGGTAAGTTTTGCAATTATTTTAATATGTTCTACTAGTTGGGGTTTTTGTTTTCAATTGTGCATGCGCTGAGTATAGAGTTATTACATTTGTTTCTTTATTTTATGTTTAGTTAAACTTTGTTGATGATTTGTTCAATTGATTGTTTTCTTCTTTGATTTTTGTACGCTTGAAAAATCGGCTGGTGTCTGTTTACTCGTACTTTTTTTTCATTTCCTCTACTTTCTAAAGCATTCCGTTTGATTTTTAGGTTTTTTTTTTATTGAATTTGATATGTCTATCAAGTTTTGTTTTCTGTTTTCATTAGTTGATGTTGGATTTTCTAATTGTGATAATTTTGAAAACTATTTTTGCTATAATTGTTTTTATTTATTTCGATTTTTAAATGATACCATGTTTTTAGTAACTTTCAATTTTCCTTTGCTTTTCAATTTTCCTTTGCTCAATTAGCACATCTCTTTATCTCGTACTTTTGTATTTCGTTGCTCCTTCCTGAACATAGAATATCGTATATGTGTTGCTACTATTTCGGTTACAATTCTCATAGCAATGCTAATCTGTCCGCAAATAATCGCACCACTTTCGCGTATTCCACACACAGCCGCAACGTCTGTAGAAACGGTGGAAGCGATGTGCGTGTGCGTGTGTGTGTGAGCGAAAACATGCGCAGCAAAGTACAAATAAACGAACGTATTACGCATGAAGCGACATTGCACCCCCCTCCAATCCCACGGTTGGGGGAGGGAGTAGGCCACCGAGCGAACCTACCCCAACACGCTCCTAGCTTGGGGTAGGTTCAATAGCACCCCGTAGGTTACGATCGTAGCGAATCTGCCGCGTACGTATGCAAAGCGTTTTCGAGGTTACGGTGGCCCGGCCGCAAGGGCAACCAGGCAGCGCGAGGAGTTGAGCCTGTGCGCCGGTTGGATGGACGTCAGCTCCAGCTCACCTGCAACGGAATTGGTGGTCGTGACCGACCCTGCGGACCGTCCTGCGGCCCGGAGTGGAAGGAATCTTGTACTTAAGTGATTATTTATGTTAATTTCGTCTCGGATTTGTCATGCGTTGCGGGTGTTTGTGCGAGTGTGAGTGCGCGCGCGCGCAAGCCGCTGGTTGTTGGACTGATGCCGTCAGATTCGTCAGCCCGTCCATCCCCCGTTTCGGTGGTTGCACGGTGCGGCAAACGCGAAATTGGCATCTATGTGCGAATGGGTAACGCGAACCCACACGGCAGGAGTGTGCGAACGCAACGAAAGGTGGCTCAAGCGATGCGCACCGATTGTTCTGAGGGTGGGCCTTTAGGTAATTTGCTTGCAGACGGAGAGACCATGCGGTGGGGACGAAAAATGTGCATCAGGCTGCTAATCGAGCTCCCCCGGTCGTTGATGGGACGCTCAAGAATGAAGCGCCCATTGCACGACGGGTTGCGTGCTCAAGCTACGCTAGGCGGTCGTTGGCCCCCTGTTGAATATGCTATTAATCGTGTTTAAGTGGGGAGCCTTAAGTCATCGAGTGTTGCACAGGTTGCCTTGTTTGTTTATGCCAGGCTCACCTACTTGATCGAAGAAATGGAAGTTACATTTCATGGCTTACCAAGATTTTGCTAACGTCCAGGTATGTCAAAGACGCATTGAAAAGTGTGCATCGATGTCTGACCGACATTTCTAGAGCACCTTCTAAGAACTCATTGTCCTTCTGTCCACCTTTTGGTTTGTCAAAATAGATATACATCTATAGGCAATATTTTTTCTTGTTATTTGATGTTATGAGTTTGTCTTAGTTAGTTACCACTTCTTCTCGCCTAAGTAAACAATCAATTTAGCTTTTAATTGAAAAACTGTAGTAAAACTATTTGAAAACTGTTGGAGCTTCAATGCCATAAGCCAGTACGTAGACACAGTAGCGCGTATTTTCCAAGATCATAATGGGGTTTAAAATATGCGGAATTTTTCAGAATATCCTTCAAAAATTTCTTCAAAATATACACATTTAAGGAAATCGAGCTGAGCTATAAGGTCAAGCAAGTTTCAGAAATAGTAGCGGGACCTCATTGGGAGCAATTAAATGAAACCGGCATTTATTCTTCACTGTATCGACGATTGAGAGATTTACAAAAACAATGCCAAACTGGCCCTTGAAAGCTGAAGAGCTATCACAGTCGTGTGAATCGTTGCTGCTAATTGGACAGCTTTTAGAACTCGATGAACTCGTTATATTGGCAGATCGAGCCCAGAGTCGAAGCGTCGGGCTATTGCTCTTTATCCAGATTGCCTTCATGAAGGATCGTTTTGAGTGTCAAATTCATCTGACAATCACGAGATCACTAGATATAAATTCGAGAAGAATATCCCTAGCCTAGCCTTGTCAAAGTAATTGATATTTAAAGCCCGAAAAGAGTCAAAAGTTTGTAGTATTCGTTGACTTAGTACTTGAGTCTTAAATATGTATGAAGTTTGCCTTGCTGCCTTACTTAAATATGCTGTCAACACACTGCACTATCGTGTACACTCATCTACTCATTCTCTTCATCCCACGGTATCGCGTGAGCCGGTTGCAACGCACCTAAGAAAACAAGAGCAAAACACGCACGAGAAAAAAGGTATCAGTTAAGCGCGCGGCTAATTTGTTGCACCGGCAATGGAATCATCGACTCGGTTATCTGATTACCAGAACGTCCAGCTACCATCGGCGAAGAAATAGTATAGCGCCAAGCCGGTGAGCAAATCGATGAGCAATCTGTCTCCCCCTCACGAGGCTGTGACATGCGAGTGAGTGATGGGTGAGACAGCCAGTGCTTTCTCGCCGGCTGAGTCCACGGGCCTTCGGGCAACCGGTTTAAGATGATAATTCCAACCGACGCACGGGAAGAAAACCGCGCGTTGAGCTCAATCAACGGAGCGTGTGTGTGTGCGTATGTGTCATAAATAAATCCATCAAAAGATGCGGATTGACTGTGAAAAGGCTTACGTCCCGTTTTAATTGTGGTGCCCGAGCTGCCGCTCGTTAATTTGACGTTTATGGCTGACATTCCCGCCCCAATGCGGACCGAATGCTACTGCGTGCTACATGACAATACAAATTGATTGTTAACACACTTCTTAGCGATCTTTGATGGCGAGAATCTTCACTGTCATCACTATCGCGTGGTATCGGTGTACATTGGGAGATATCAATCTAATCTGGATAGCTTACTTTTCAATTCTTCTTGGAGCGCCACATGGCACGCAAGCGTCAATATGTTAAGCAAATGAAACAAACCGTACTTTATTAATAAACGTAATAGCCTTTTTGTTAGATCTACATATGGTGTAATGTCTGCTGTTTACACTCCATCACACACACAGACACTGGACGTCGATATCGTACGACCTGAGCTCAAATATTGATTGAAAAGACTTGTCGTGACGGCAAACGTCTTCATGTCGTCAACCTTCCCTGTTCAAACATCGTAAAGTCCACCTGTGCGCCCTGAAGGGAGACTCCCCCCTCCGTTGACCAATCGATACGTCAACCATCCGGAGCGATCTCGTCCCGAAACGAGTTGAAGTGCTTTTGGATGTAATTTGATTTGTGAACCACGGCAAGAACGTCTGCAGGCGGACGGTGCCAGCATGACCGCACCGCCTGTCATCTTCTGACAAAATCATGACACATTCTCCCGAGCCGAGAGCGCTTGTGACGCTTCAGTTGCCGACTTGGCCGCCACATCCATAGATCACGGCGGGCGTCGGGTGTCTTGCAGCAGCGAGGGCAGAAAACCGGGGTAAATGTAAATGTTTGTCCTAGAGCCGGTTGCCATGGCGTGCCGTCGTAGCATGCGGCAGCAATTAGTCTTGCCGGACAAGATGCGGACCGTGCTCCGCTTCTTGCCCGGTTCACGATGATAGGAAGCGATGTTGTCGTGTTTGAAATGCACTGTATGCAGTGCGGTTCTGGAGGGAGGTCCGTAAGAAACCATATCACCACTCGCAAGTCAGTAAGTCATCACCGGAGGTCAACTGTTTCTCCATCGCTCATCACTAAATCCGACCGCGCAACTAGCACTCCTGACCGATGAAGCCCTTGAAGAGCGGGATTTTGGGGTTGTCGGATGCATAATAAACGAACTGCCCGGTGTTCCGCAACGTCCCGAACCGACTATGGGCTATAGATATTGCCCGTAAGTCCCAGGAGGCTTCCACAAAGCTGGACCGTACAGAGTGTCTTACACTACCGTCGAGCACGAGCAATCGAACAACTTGGCCGGACCTGGTGAGGCTTTCTCCCAAGGTGTCGTCTAAGCACTGCCGACTACAGCGCCCGTCTCGACCCGGACTCCTGCCCTGCCGGACGCAACAGGAGCCGCACCACCTCCGGGTGCTCAAGCGAGTGTGTAAAATAGCCTGCAATGAGGAAAAACGATGGTAATTTACGAACTGAAGAGGAGTCCACCTCTAGATGAACCCCCACGGAGACGCGTTCTGTCTTTAGCTCCACTCTCTCTCTCTCTCTCTCTCTCTCTCTCTTTCTCCCGTCGCCCCGGCCAGTTGTTTGTCTGGCCGTGTACAGAGCCCACAACAAGGCACCGTTCCGTACTTGACTTGGGCGCTGACACAGGTTCACCCTTTTGCTCGAGCCTTACCGAGTTGGAGTGCAATTTTCCAAGCGTATCGAGATCTTCCACTGCTGCTGCTGCTGCTGCTGACTGGGACCGGTTTTTTTTTTCTCTCTTGTGATTAGCATCTGATCGGCTCGTGTGTGTTTGTGTGCGTTTTTTGTGTCTTCTTCTCCTCCATAAGCCTCTTGTGCACCATAGGATGCAGAGTCACCTCAGACAGGCACGTTCTTGACGTTCTCGATGCAATATCCCCGGACACTGAAGTGAGCATTTTGTTTCGTGCGGATTATCTCAGATCGGCTCGCCGGAGGAATCTTTCCAACAACTTCACACGCCTGTCGGTAATCAGTCCCGTGCGTTTCCGACCGGTGTTTGGAAATGGGAGACCTAAATTGTGCGAATCCCACCGCATACCGCTTCGTCCCACTAGGGAAGCTTTTCGCCTTCCCGACGCACACGACGACGCGGTCATCGACTACGCCGGGCTTGTTGGCAAATTAGCTATTTATAAATTCAACAAGTCTTGCCGCACGCATGGGACACAAGCTGCACTGTAGGAGCATAAATTTTCACTCATCCGTCCCGTCCATTGGCCCATTGGCGGTGTGCAGTTACCCCGTCCGGTGCGAAGAGCTGCTGGAATGGGACACATGCTTCAATATCTGAAATTAAATCCCATCTCCCCGGGGCCCGACGGGGTGCTTGGGAAGAATTCGGTACGGTACGGCTATAATTCACGTCACGCAAAAACAGCCTGCCGCCTGTGACTGCGAGAGACAGTTACAGCGCGGATCCCTACCATCCGGGAGGACCGTTTTCGACGACGCGTCGTGGAACGACACGGACACACACACACACACCGTGCGCCACAATGAGCCGATATTAGAATGCAATCAGAGGCTGGATTGCAGGAAATTAATCTGTTTGCACTTGACAATGTTTGGACGGTGCGAGCGTCCACGAAACCTGGCAGGGTCTGGCAGTAAACACTGTCGAACAATGCGATTGCGAGTCGATGAAGTCGCGTCTAATTGCGTCCCGGGTCTGGTGAAGCTTATAGACGGAGCATCCGGTGGCTTCCTATACGGCTGGAATTTATTTCATCCGACTAATTATAAGAGACGCATCGTAGGGATTCAATAGTTCTTCGAACAATGGCTCGTAGTACGCTTGAAGTACACATGAGCTGTGAAAAGAGTTTGGTATTTGAAACTAGAATGGCAAGGTTCTGGTTCTCTATTGCTATGTCTAAAGTTTCAGACAACTTACATATAATAATGTTCCTCACAGCTCTATAGAAAATCTTAAGAGTTGATGGACTGCTCCATATAGTGCTTTAGACACTTATAATCAATGTCATCTCCAAGATAACTAGCTTGCTGTTTTTATACTCTCTAAAAGATGTCAAACTGAACAGAGCTCGTCAGCTCCGATGTCATTTGTTCCTATGAGTCTTCAAACTTGAAGATATATTTCGGTTCTTGAAGAGCTTTACATGATAGTACTAATTTTGATGGTCCTTATTTGGAAAAACTTAAATCAGACTATTACTAAACTATTTATAATACTATTTTATACTCTCAGTATGGATTCAAATGTTCGTTGAAGGTCTTAAAACTCTCATATAACGAGCCAAAACCCTAGGGTAACACCAAGCTAGAATTTGACAACTAAGACTAGTCAAGAATTTGCAACGAAGACTCTTTGCAGAGACTTGCTTGCTCCTAAAGAAACGCCACTCTCGACTGCTTGTCTGCTCGCACCATTAAAGCTACCATTCCAACATCATCGCTTCCTGCCGAAAGTTTCGCCCTACATTTCCGGTCGCTGCCAGGACCGAATGTTTTGCAAACAAACCAGCAAACAGTCTCTTGAAGCTCGTATCACCTGAGCCCTTGCTTCAGGTTTGCCTTATTTATGGTACAGCAGCGTGCTCTCTCTCTCTCTCTCTCTCTCTCTCTTATCCATCCAACACGTCCCAGCGCACGTGGGATGCTAAATCCACCGGCGATAATTAGTAATGCTCAACGTGTTCTCGGCGCGGCCACCTCGAACCGATTTCATTAGAGCGCGCGAACGCAACCGCTTCCGGACGCCATATCCTGGCGGGCTTCATTTGCAATTAAATTGGATCAATATCTTGCCGGCGACGTCTCGCACCGAGCAGCGTAGGTGGGAGCACGATATGGCGCAGCAGCGCAGTGTGGAAGGGCGCACACCAGGTGCTAGTCTTGAGCGTTCGCAACCGCACCGAGTGCACCGTGTGCCGGACGAGTGCACCACACACCACGCTGGCTCGGTTCGGTTGCCTAATCGGTTGCTTAATGCACACACGATTGAGGTTAAGGCTAGCCAGCCTCTCCGGGATGGTCTTTTGCGTCGCTTCGCGCTCGACTCGCGTAAAGCGCGACCATCGTTTCGACACAAAGGAGCGCCCCGTTATGGGAGAGTGATTCGTGCGACGCTGACTGTGCCGTTTTTAAGTCGGAAGAACTGGCATGAGACGTCCGCCCGGCAGGATCCAGGTTGACTCCAGCCGACGAAAGGCGCGAGGAGACGCGCCAATCCAACTTACCAAACAGTTGGTCTGCTAGACTGGTAGACTAATTAAGTTTCAAATTTGCACAATCTTTTCCGACGGCAAACTCCGGTGCGCTGCCCCGGAGTTCTACAAGTCACGTACACCGTGCACCGTGTTGCCATGGTGCCGCAGCGCTTCCTGGTGCTCGCTTAAATTTGGTTATTTGCTGCGGGGCGTGAAAAAGTTTTGAAGGAAACTTAATTACCCCGCACATCCTTGGGTCGTCGGGCCTGGACTCTTCCTGCAATGGACTCCTCCATGGCCGTGTCTCCATGCGAAGCGATGATTACAGCCAACCTCATCCCTGCCGAGAGTGTAGCCGTCCTGAGCGCCAGCCGCCAGGACCTCCGGCAGGAATTTTACATTTTCACTTTCAATTTTCCGCTCACCATCATTAAAACGCTAATGCGTGTTGTTGGATGAAGTTTCTTTACGCGCACGCCTTTTTGACTGGAAGTTATGGAAGCGTTTAAAGTGTGCTCTCGTTGCCGTTCGAAGTTTTTCCGAATAATGCATACTAGCTCATGATGAGCTTTTTCGGTGAGTTCGGTTTTCATTTAGAAATGAATTATTCATCCCGCTGCCTGACACATATGGCCGGTGACGGGGTGTATGTTTGGAGACGCCTGGAAACCCTAATAGATCCGATTAAAAAGCGACTAAACTCACCGGAGCCGGAGCGGAGTTTATCGAGATCCGCTGTAAAAAATGTAAACAAACCCGAGGCGAGGAAGGAAGAAACCCGGAAACGATAAAATCACGACTAATGGGTTGTGTTAGTTTCGTGGGGCGCCAACACGCAAACGCTAGAACCTGCTCCCGTCCTTTACTCCCGAAACAGGTCAAAATCGATTGGACGTTAGCTTCTTTTTTGGTGTTTTGTTTGCTGCAGGCTTCATTTGGAACCCTCTTTACGGACACTTCCACCTCGATTATGTGACGGATGCAGTGATTAACCAGTGACGGTGTTTTTTTTTGCTGGAGTGTGCGTGTTCCGTTCCGGATATCGTTTTGGGTGCCATTCCTTAAAAGAGGAAAGGAGTTTTTTTGTTATTATTTTTATTATTCTTTTAGAGTATGCTTGCTCTCACTTTGCAATTGCGATACAGATATGAGAAAAAAAACATAACTACACTTTGTAGTGTAGTTTAATGAATTTAAAATGCTTTAAAGTTAGGTTCAATATATTTCGATCATACAGTGCTGCACAAAACATATGCAACAAGCTGTTATTTAAGATTTTTTTTAACAATATTTAAAAAATATCCAATGGAATATACAAAACGGAACAAAGAGTAGATATAATGTAATTCTTCGTAATTCTAGTGATATTATCGTTATATCGGATACTCGTTTAAGCCTAACTATTGGCCTAGAGACATTAGATATATCAGCACTAATATAACCATGGATAGACTTAATATAGACCCATTCTAAATAGACCCAAGCGAAGTTTAAACTATAACCTGAGACATAAGAAATGAGACCCAATCAAACTCGTACAGATTTCTTCATGCTCTTTGTTTTTCCCACATTCGACGGAGGTTGCTTTAAAGAGCCTGATGGAAAAATGTCGAATAATGAATAGCTTGAATAGCTTCTGACAAAGTTTCATGAAAATCCGTCCAAAAATCATCTATTTACGTTAAAAATTATCCGCTATGCTTCTCAAAGGATGAAACGAAAGCCGTAAATCAAAGTTGAGTGTGTTTGCTGTAGAAAATATTGTTTTGGGCATTTAAAGTAAAATCTTTAAATTTGTGAGAAATTTGAGCTGCGGTTGTTTAGTCGACCACTGTGACTTTATTCCCTTTTTCTTTCCTACAGTTATGTATTGTGTTCAGAAATTGTTCACTAACAGAATATCGCTACACAACCACATCCTTTTACCGACATCGCAAAACCACTTGCTTACAAATTTCGTAAAGTAATATTTTCCAAACTCCACCAACCGGCACCGGCCAAGTTCGCCGACATTCGCAAATTAAATTTATTGCCATTTATGCTAAATTTAAATCACTGCTTTGCGCGCCTCGCACACAAACACTTTCCGCCCGCAAACAAAAGGCACAGCCGAAACAACGGCCGAACCGAAGGCGCCTCCGCTTCAGCTGACGGTGTCTTGAAATGGCTCGAAACAAGATGAACGAGAAAAAAAAAATCGCATCGTTCGCTTTTTTCGGCAAATTTGTAGCTCGATGGTGGCGGCGGTTTTGCAAATGGAATGAGATAAGTTGATTTAATTTTCTTTCCCGCGCAGGGTAGGGGACGGAAAGCGGGGCGAGTTTTCCGAAAGTTTTCCCGATGATAATCTCTGCCGCTCGGTGCTGCCGGATGGTTGTTTATGAGCTGATGGAAATGGACGAGAATGGCGTGGACGAGTCTGCGCCGGGGATTGGTTTAGTGGTGTTCGGGTGCCCGTTTCGATTTACGTACTGATCATAATCGTAAACTTATCGAGCTACGCGCGATGCGGCTTGAGCGGGGAAATGATCGTTCTCATCGCTTTAACGATGGAAACCTTAAACAGAATTTAATATCTGTCATTTTTCACCGAAACTTCCACTTTGAAGTGCAACTGGGAACTAAGATTTTCAAACTATTATACACCAATCAAATTCAGCTCTTCATTCACAAACTTTCCGGACACTTTCAACCGGAACCCTCACGATTGGCCAAATTCACATAAAAATCTTCGCCACCAACCGAAGACTCACGCACACCGGGTGCAAATGTCTCGGTGTCCCACACGTACACACCGTCATCTTCTTAGCCAATTGACATTCAGCAAAAGCTCCAAGATTTTATCTCATAACCTCGATTTATCGCCCTTCAATCCTATCCCTGCTGCCTCGGAGGGATCCTTCGAGACGACGCCTTCACACTTGTGCACGTACGAACGAACGAGCGACATATTACTTTTCGGTTCCGGCAGTGCTGCAGCTCCATTTCCGGCTGCCCGTTATGGCCGCTTCTTGGAGGCGAATCTTATCGCCAAAGTGCATCACGTCCCGTCAGCCGCTATGGCTTGGGCGCTCGTGTGCAAACGTGATCCCCTTCGGTAGTATCGCATCGCAACCCACTAAACCCCGGAGCCAATATCACCTAAGCCTCCAGGGGGGAGAGAAGGAGCGAAAAGGTGTTCCGGATAAGAAGTGCATGTTCATCAAAATCCGTTCTTGAGTGGAGCTGGCAGCAGGAAGCAAATGCCGATAAACTTCGATGCGTTGCAACGTGAGGGCAGGGATGGCAAAAGAGAAAAGTTGGGTTTTCGGCACACACACACACACACATACCCCACGTGGAATGTCCTGTCAAGGAGCGGAGAGATAGAGAGAACTAAGGAGGACACCGGCAGCACGAAAGTAATCTAAACATATCACATTCCTGTAAGCTGCACAGTTTTATCGGAACAAAGAAGATCGCACGGGGAAATAAAAGGATGTCTTTGACAGGAAATTTGAATGGGAAAAAGAAGATGATAGTAGAAGACAGGTCTTCCTCATCTGGTGTTCTGTTATCTTATTTTCCTTCATAACAATTTGGCGTTGATATGGGTATATAAATTTGTTGAAAAAGAATACCCATCAGGAGATATCTTTTGTCACAAAGTTATGTTATTTGTTCTTGTTTTATATAGAAACGTTTCGAAAGCATCAATGCAATGCAATCAATGCAAGTTTTAATTAAAAAAAGTTTGCATGAAAACATGTTGAAAGCCTAAAGAAATGAAGGACTGATTAGCAATACATAGGGTAACAAACTAAAGCTTTTAAAGCTGTGAAGAGAAGGCTGTAAACAACATGAAACTAAACAATTTAAAAGTATTTATTTGTTTTTCACAATTTAATGGCTTCTTTGCTATTCTAATTCCAATCATAACTTGTATTGTTATCAATAGTTTATTTTTTTATATTTATACATGCATTCAAAAGTACTATAAACATAAAACTCGACAAACTTCAAATAAAAACTAAATCATTATAAAAAAAATAAATAAATGAATAAAAACATGAAACTATTATACAAATGAAAATGGAACCATCAAACAATATCAATGTTATAAAAAAAAAACAAAATGTATGGTTCAGGCTAGTTGAAAATATTATAAAACTTGGGTATAATAAAGGATGGTTTCCTCCTTTATACGTTGCTTTGTAAGTTTGCTGTTCTCTATGCGTTTGATTTGACTTGTTCATTTTTTTTGGGTGTTTCAGTTTTTATTGAAATCTCATCGCAAAACAACCCAAACTTAACACTAATATAACAAAAATAAAAGGTTCAGAAAACAATACGTCAACCCAAAAACAATGAAAAAAATGGTATCTCAAATTGAAAAAATTACAACTACACTTAGGATCGAAAGAGCATCTGAACTTTAAAGCATTATTGATTCATTATTTTCGAATTGGTTTTGAAATTGTATTTGATGAGATCAAGTTTGATAAGTTTGATAAGAGATTTCTTACCCATTTCATTTCAATTCCTTTCTATTGAGGTTCCATATTCAATTCCTTTGTGGTTTGTATTGAGGTTCCAGAGTATAGATGTTTTATATTTTGTGGCTGCATCTTTTACCTTCGCAGTCCAGTTATTAAACTTATTTTTATGTTATATCAGCAGTATGTTTGCTTTGCAATAATTGATTATAAGTATTAAATCTTTTATCTGTGTTTTCTGTGTTCTGTGTGTGTTTTATAAATGAAAAATGTAATGCGTAAAGGCTGTGAAAAATGATTTCCACTACACACTTTTTTCAATTTTAATCGCCTCGTAAATACTCGACATGTGATGAAGGCAAGTTTTCCATTTTCTTTTAGCTTGTTACACACATTTTCCGCGCACAGAACCCCAACCCGAATGCTTCTGTTTGTGTTGAGGCCACCGCCCACTTAGACCGCCGCACGCTCTTCGAGCTGTTGCTTCGTTTAGAAAACAGTCGGTTCGGAGCAAAAACGCAAAGCAAACCAAATGAAAAAAAATCATACACACACACACACACACACAAAAATCACTCCAATTTGATTTTGATCTTTCGCTGCAGAAACCTTTCAAACTGATAATCTCTCACCCTCGGTTCCCCGGGTAGAGCCTGCTACGAAAAAGCGACCCCACGTCCCACAGTTTTATCGTGAGAATGTTCATCCTCCTTAACCATATGGCAACGGTGGCACGGTGTTGCACGGTGCGATTCTGATTTCTCGCCAGTGCCACCGATTTTCTGACCCGGGGAAGGGACGGAAAAGTGCTGTAAAGAAAGAGAGAGAGAGAGAGAGAGAGAGAGAGAGAGAGAGAGAGAAAAAAAACCCGGCACACCCGGGCAAAGTGAACACACTCACTTTTGAATGCCGATTTAATTCGATATTCCATTTCAACTCCCTATTAGCGACGGGCGAGGCTCAAACCCGCGGGAACGCAGGACGAGGATTTCGCTGTCCCCCTTTTCCGCCCCGGGTGCGCGTCCGTGTGTCATTGGTTGCTGATTTCATTTCATTTTCATTTTATTATGAGCACTTTTTTGTACTCACCGCGCCAGGCTTCGGTTTCGGCTTCGGCTCGCCCATTCTCAAGGGAGATTCGGACGGAGCTTTCCCTTTTGGTTGCTTTTATGGCATTACATGTCCCTATCTCATTTCCAAAACAACACACTCCCGAACGGCAGCGGCGCAGCACGTGCGTGAAGTGAGTTGTGTCAAGGAGGGACTCCGTTCGCAGGAGTTCGTTCCCTTTCGGGCGCCGAAAGCGGGCCAGAACCAGAAGGGAGCGAAGGTTGCCGTGGAAAACAAATTTCCTCGCCTTTGTGCATTTACCCCCCGCCTGGGCCATCCCTCCCACCGCACCCACCCACCGATGCTTATCGTGCTGCCGAGGTCGTTAGGATCATAATTTCTTTATTGTTATTACCATCGCAGAAAAGTACTGCTATTACGGTGTTTCCCTTTTGACTTTGTTTTCCCCCCTTTTTGACGTCCGTCTTCCCCCGCCGCTCAGGTGCAACCTAAGAACCCGCGGGTCCAGGAGACTTACTTTCCTCCCCAGGAAAACCCTCGGCCCTAATCTCGGCAAAAGCGAGCCCATTATCGTTTTGTAGGCTTAGGTTGGGGACACGTTGCAGCTGACGTGTTTGCGGGATCTAATCTAATCGCTTCCAATTTCGACATGAACGCTACAAACTGGACAATACAAACATAACGTCTCGTTCGGTGCAGCGTCACTACAAATCAAGATTTTCATTTACTGTTTTGCACAGGGTAGTGCGTGATTTTTTTATAAATAAAAAGATCAAAAAATGACATAAACAAACGAATTTGTTATAGCTAAGATAATCTTTTCAGTGGTCATGATCCTTTTTTTGTTAATTTTTCACAAAAAGCATCAATTGTGGAGAATCATATAGAGTTGAATATATTGAATTAAAACTGTTTATAAAGTGAATTTTGTATTCATTTTCTTTGTTTTGCTTTGCTAACCCCAACATCATCTCAATCTCTTTGTTTTAGTGTTTTCCGTTTTTTCATTCAATGTTATATCCTGAATTTATTTCTTTTAACTTATTTTGTGATTTTATGTGCTTTCTTGTTTTATTTATATTTTGAAGTATTACGGCTTTTGAGTTGTTTGTTTACTTTACTGAGCTGCCGAGTTACTTTATTGTTCTTTATTTCTTTTTTTTCTATTTTGGCAGTAGGTAATTAGAAAGGATATTTTTTAAGTAGTTTATTACAAACTTGTTTACAAACTTGCGTTTTTTCTCTCAAGTTTCTCATTGTTTCATGGGCTTCAGTTTTTTCTTTATTTTGCACAATCATAAGCATTCCTTTCGTTCATATTCGCAACAATTTCACTTGTGTTAAATTATTTCTTATCTTATTGCTTATAATTTCTTTAAATGTTGAATGTTTTGAATGTTTTGAGTATTTATGTCCCATGGCGAGTTAAAAACATGTTTTTGGCTATTTTTTATTTTTTTATATTATTTTCATTTTGTTTTGTTGTAAATTGTAGTAAATTTCTATATGCTTAATTTAAAACTAAAATTTTAATACGTGATTGGACGTTTTTTTATTCGTTTTAGTACATTCATTTGAACCAAAACTGGCAATCACCTCAGCGTGAGTGTGTGAAAATTTAGAATAATCGTATTTAAAAACAGAATGACAAATGAGATTTGCAATCGGTTTTGTTCAGCACAATCCACGCCTGTTTCTGTAGAGATGATTTAAAAAATAGCTCAACAATCTCCTATTAAGCTTGTTTTAAGAGTACATTGGATTTTTTTTCTCCGATTTTCATATATTTATCCACCATGTTTCATTATAATCACTTTCAAAGCTGCGTTGCGTTACAATTAAAGCGATATCGCCGTTTCCTTTAACCGAGTACGACTTCCACAGCTCGAGAGTCAGGAACATGCGAAACATTTTACTTCATAAAAAAGGCAGGCAATAAAGCAGACCCTGGCACAGGACGATGGCAGTAAAAAACGCTTATCCTTAATTGAGTCAAATGCTTGCCGCTTCCCGGTCTCGGTATGTACGCTCGGCCATCGCCGGGAGTCGCCAGGCCAGACCGGAAATGAAATAAAAGCAAACAAAATTCGATAACAAAACTTTGACTGAAACGCAACGAGGTGGGAGTCTGTTTTTTGTCCCTATATATGTATGTGTGTTTGTTATTTCCCTCGGCCTCCTTTGACCAGCCCCTGCAGGGTTCGAGCGTTTTTTTTCTTTTCCCGTGTGTATACCATTTTCAGATTATTCATTTTTCATGCTCTATTTCAGCGCTCACCACTTCACCACTTTTTCGGTCCGGGAATGGGTCAACCGGAGGGGTCGAACCGGAAAAGGGGATGTTTTTTGATGGGGGAGGGGGTTACTTTTTCCATCCCGCCAGCAAATCATGGCCTACTCTTCCGGTCGCACCGCGCTCGGGTAGGGCGGTGGACTTAATTTGTAATCTGATTTCGATGCGAAACCACCAGTTTCTTCCCCTTTAAACTTCACTTAATCATTCAATTTGCAGCTGTCGTCCTTTTTTGTGTGGTGAGACTTGTTCTTCTCCGTAGAAGATGCGCTCCAGTTTCCATTCGACGAAGAACCTTGCAACAGGTAAATTAGCTTCGTTTGGTTATTCTAGGAAGCATTTTTCATCATGAAATGAAGCAAAAAGTAAACCGTTTTGGTGACGAGCAAGCTAAATGGTTACTTGTTTTTCTTGATAGATTTTACTTGAAATTTTCACCAACTCCAGGGTTCCTTTCTTCCGTAACTTCAAGTACGACACGCTCGAATCCCAGCCCGGTTGATGGTTGATGGCATAATTTTCAAGATCACCGGCGACAATCTGTCGTAAAATGTGAGTATCCTTTTTTTGCACATCCCAAACCATCCCATCCCCGTGCGTTTGTCCAGCGCAACCAGCCCGGAGCTTCCGTTTCCGTCATCCACGTTCCACACCGTGATAGTTCATTGCCATCGCATTTGCACCAACCCAGCCCGGAGCAGCAAAAAAAAACGCCAGCAGGAAAGAAACGGCAAACGATATGATCACGGTGCTGATGATTATGATATTCATGCAAATGATCTGCCTTCAAGGACACCGAGTGCGGGCACGCGGGATGGGAAGAGAAAATAAGGACCTTATTGCACCCTCCAGGAGCAACGACAAAAAAAGGCTTTCCTTTCTCTCTTTCTCTTGCGTTCGGCTGTCTCGTCTCGTTGCAGTTTTATCCATTTTTACTGCCTTCGTCGTCGTCGTCGTTTCGTTCTTCGCACGACTTTCAGCGAATGATAAGTCTTTTCACAAGTTTGCATTTAGAAAAAAAAGTTCGTCCGTCCGTTCGTCCTGCGAGTGTAACGTTTCTTTCCGACACAGCGATATTAGTTTCCAGTTTTGTGAGACTTTCGCTCCGTGTTTGTGTTGGCGAAAACTTTTTTTCTCCAAACTAAGCGGTGCGCTTTTTTCTTCGCTTGCTTTTACGTAGAATGGGAAGAATAAACCTTTGTCGGGTTCACCAGCCAGCGCTGGGCAGGATTTATGTCCGGTTTTGCAAATTTGTTCCGAAAGGAAGTTTGAGGTGCAATAAATTGCAGCTTAAACGGAGTGCATTTTATGTCCAAGCAGTTTTCTCTTATTTCGTCGTGCTTTTGGCGTAGTAATTACCTAGTCAGTAAAATTTGTAGGACTTTTTATTCGTTTTGGCTGAGGAAATTTAAACTATCTTGACTTTTTTGCGATTTGATTTACTTTCAGTCAAGCTTTCATCTTCACCTTTGTATGTAAATGAAAAATATGTTTATATTACCAAAACTAAGCCCGAAAAGGTAAAGTTAACTAAAAACTAAAGCAAACCCGATTGGTATTTGCTAAAAATATTCTTCTAAAATTAGTTAAACGAAAAATGACGAACTTTAGAACAAGCGATAACAACATGAAAAATTTACGAAAGTAATTTAAAAATAAAACATAATAAAGACAGCTTCATGGTGAAATTAAATGTAAGCCCAATACAGTATTTGACGAAAATGTAAAATAAAATCTAATGCTGATAAATTTAATTATCGGCACAGAACCAAAAAGAGGGATAAAATGGTAAGAAAAGGAAACAAGACCAAATTGTAATCAAAACAAATATCAATGACTTGTACAAGGAAAACGACTACAAACATTCAGAAAGATGGGTTTCTGAATGTTAAAATGGTATGACTTCTTTCTCTTTTGTTCGTTCAAGGTGAAAATGGAATGTTGAAAATAATATTGAAAATGTTATCAACCGAACTTATTTGAAATAAAAGAAGTCAATAAAGAAAGCAAAATAACCTTATAAAATGTTTCACGAAAGTAAACAAGTTCAGAAGAAGAAAGATAGAGTTAAACATCTATTTGATATAATATAAAAACAAATGAGTAGTAAACAAGGAAAAGAACATAAGAAAACAAACAAAAATTATATAAAATCATACTAGATACAACGTTAGCATCCTAAAAAACCTTAAAAGAAGGAGGAAAACAACGAAACGCAATAGACATACAAAATATTATCAGTAATTGTGTGTAACTAATAACTTGGTCTCATAGTTGGACTATATTTCTTTAAGGAAAACAGATTTTCACTATTAGTTTTCACATTACAAGTTAAAACCGATCGATACGATGTGTCTACAAAGTTGTCCGATTATTATTAACGACGCTTTGTATCTTCATTTTCCCCTTTTTTGCCCATGTAGAAGCACATTGCGGTCTTTTTTGCTATACCTCACTCATTTATTATTATTTTTCGCTAACGTTCCCGGCCCCTTTGGCTCCTGATGGCTAGTTCCGATAGCAGCCGGAGCGTTTGCATAAAACATTGCGCACTGCTTTTACTTTGGCTAGCGTTTGTTTTTTTTCCTGCGAATAGCAACATAATTTCCACCCACTCCCCATCCGTCACCGTAGAGAAACGCGGCAATTATGCAAACTTTATAGCAGACCGACCCGGCGACTCGTTAAGCGAGTGCGTTAAGTAGTGACAGTAAAATGGGGCATGCACCGACGTGTTTATGGCTTCCTTATTTATTATCGCCGCTCGAACATCTTAACCCAATGATGGCGCGTCGCGTTTCGGCTTCCGATCGGAAGCAGAACATACCGGGTGCCCGGGCGAAACGACCGGACGGGAGCGGTCGGTCGGAAGGGATCATTTGTGCCACAAAGTTCGTCCTTCGGCTACCGGTTTATCGGACCGTTTTGGCTTGCGTGAGTGCATTTTATGGCTGCAGTTGTGTCGTTCCTCCGCAGCGTACGAGCAGGAGTGGCAGAGGAGCAATAAATTAACAGCTAATAACACCTTCACCTTCGTCAACCGGCTGTCGATGTGGCTGCCTTCCTTCGAATGTTCCTCCAGAACCAATCGAAAAACACGAGAGTCCTGAACACGAGACGGTGGCAAGATTTATACAGCCGTGCCGGGTGTGGTGTGGAAATTAATGGCAGACAGTGGAGGAAATGCAATTTGTGCAAACTTCTTGACGTGGAAACCACAGGAATCGGTTGGACCGGGGCCGTCCGTCCTGGGTAGGGAGGGCGCCCGATGGTAATAAAACCGAACGAAACTTCCACCATGCTGCCGATGTCTCTGTGTGAGCGTGCGGGTTCCACTTCACCGAATCTACGAAGGGAAGCCCGACCCCCGGTCGGTCGAGAACACATTTCCCATGTTTCCACTTCGGAGGTGTATGTGTGTGTGTGTGTTTGTCTGCGGAAAAGAGAGCGGTGAAGTGGAAGCGCAGGCATGTAAATGCTAATTATTCAATTAGCTGATGATATGAATGCCAAATTGCGAAAATTAGACCATAATGGCGAGATAAGTTTCGGGCCCGGATAAGGAGGAGACAACGCCGATTGAGATCACAATCGGAGACCGGCCTGGAAGCAAATCGACACGAAAAGGGGACATGTGCCGTGTGGTTTGATTGGAGTTGGCAATAAACTATGCGAAACATTTTTGACAGTCATATAATTTATCATTATTATGAGTTGTTTCTGTGGAACTAGTTTTCCTATGACAATTAGAGGAATGAATTTCATGAAAAATATGAAATATAGTAGCTATTCTTGTATGGTTTATTCATCGGCAAAAAAACGTTTCATGTAGAAAAGAAAAAAATATTCATAAATGATTCATAATCGTTAATAAATCTTAAAAATGGTGAGAAAATACAATACAAAAGAAAACACGATAAATAAATATGAAATGAATGTATCACAGTTGTAGAGAAGAGAAGAGGAATATAAAAATTATGTGTATACATTATAAAAAATGAAGAAAATAAACCAGTCACAAGTAGTAAACATAACGCACATACGTACAAAACGCTTAAAATAGATATGAAACAAAACAAAACAAAACAAAAAGATGTGAAATTATAATACAGAAGTAAATACGAGAATGAGATGAGATGAGAATATTCTTTGCACAATATAGTTTTTATGCATAAAAAGGATAAAATATCGCGAACTTTGTTTTGTTGTACACCGACCATGTATAAATAAATGAAACACAAAGATGTCATAAGAAAAGTTCTAGTCCGAAGATAATGTGCTATGAAATCGAAACATTGATAAAAAAAGAAGAAAAGAAGAAAGGAAGAAATCTACAAATAGAAATCTAATAGGTATTATTAGGGGAAATAAAAATGGGATATTAATAAAAATAAAAAAAATGTATCCAAATTGTAAAGAATAACAGAAGATAATATAAAAGGGTGTACAATTTTTTACAAGTAGACAAAATAAACAAATTTACGAAACCTGACAAAACTTTCACAAACAATTTTAATTGCATTTTTAAGCTCTGAAATTGTCACTTTAGGGTTTCCTCTTCAACAAGAAAATTCTGAAAAGATTGTATTTTTGGATTGGATGGACTCTAAAATGTTTGAAACTCTACTGGGAAGTTATAACGTGCACTGTAGAATCAGGGAAAACCCGTTGAAAAACAAGAACATTTGTTGTGCTGCTCTCTCCCCGTGGTAGTGTACGCAGTTGCTCGAAATTATACTAATATTTCGGAAAAATCTGCGAACGATCGTTTCTGGGTTAGGATTCACCACACCTGAAGCTTCCTGTTCCAGGATGAAAACCATGTCCTTCTACGAGCTTGTACCACAAAATGCTTTTTCAACTTTAAAACACTCTGAAATGTAGAGACATTTTGTTTCCTTCGCCAATCCTTGTCGTTCGATTCAATTCTGTTTGCATAATTTTGTAGCAGAAATGGAATGTCCTTACAATGGAAAAGCGAGATAGAGAGAGAGAGTGTGAGAGAGAGATAGAGCATACGTTCTCCCATCCTTGAAACGGGCACTACGGGCGCACAGAGATATCGATGAAAGTTTCGTCCCCGGCTGAAGTTGCCTATAAATAATCCACATTGTCAATTCAAAGGACTCTCGCGCTCGTTCTCGTATTCACACACTCTGAAAAATCCTATCCTGCAGCCTCTCCCTCGCGCTTGTGTAACACCGTTTGCTCCCCTCGGCGCACTTGGTGGCCGGTGGCACGGTGGTGCTTGAATAATTTAAAGTTTCATTTATGGAATGGCACTTTAATACCAATTTGTTAGTTTGAGTGAGCGTAATGGGAGTCAGTTTATGAATTTCGCTGCCAGGGGTGGTGGTCGGTTTTCCGGGGGCCGCTGCGGAAGACGGGAGACGCCCCGGGCGCCTCCGGAAAATGGGTCGGGTTTTGTCAGCAATCAGGACGGAGCGGGCGACAGATGCTGCTCCGGAATGTGACGAAACATCAAACGCGCTCGAGTGGCCAGCTTTGTCCGGTGACGTTTTCGCCGTGGGGGGGAGGAGGCTCTGAGCGGAAAATTCTTACCTTCCCGTGCCTCGAGCAGACAGAGAACGCAGAAAGAGCTACTATAATTGTGTTATAATAATGTTCAATTGGCGCGTCTGTCCTTCCCTCGAAGCGGACGCAGGAGGAAAGTTTTCCACCGGAAAACATTCTCCACTTCGGTGAAGTTCCACGTGGTATCGTCTGCAGCCGCCCAGGATACCGACACCGGAGATGCTGCCGGCGCTGGAAGCCCACCCAAAGCAACCGTAGACGGCGTGCCATCGAAAGTTTTGTAATTTGTTTCTGCACATTAAATATTGACGCAGCCCCAGCTCGGCTGCCTGCCATGCCTTCCTCGTTTCGCTCGCTTCGCCCGTTCCGGTCAACCTTTGGCTTATGTTTGATGTTGCCTGGACCGGGTTGGATTCGAGCCCAACTCGCTTCTCCACCGGTAGCTCATGAATAAACGAGAAGGGCGCCGGGTTACGTTCGCGGGCGAAAGGTGGGTTGCAAATTCGGTTTATTTATACCGTGCTGCGTGCATTTGATGTATTGTTATGGCGTGATTTACGAATCGGTTTGTTTGTTTCATGTTGCTTGAGGTGGGATTTATGCTCGCTAGTATGTGCCCATGGATGGCAAACGAATTGGTGTGATTGTTTCAACTATTCATTAGCAAAATTTAACTTTAAATATTAAAAGAGCCATTTTTTCCCGTGACTCTTTTCAACTTACTTACTACTGTAACTCTAGTAGAGAAGAAATGACTTAAATTAACAGTGAAAGAGGTTCATTATCGTTATCAGCTAACAACAGAGGGGCATCCAGATGATTCTCCTCGAAGAATTATGTTTAAAAAGGGTTTAAACAGTATCAGTTCTTCTAAATAACCAGTGTAAATATGTGAACATTCATATCACAGTGCCATACCATGTAAATCATTCACTCTTTGAAACGATTCGGCTCTTCTGACACATCTCTACTCTTAACAATCGGCCGAAAATGAGCCGACTTCGAAGATTGGAAAAAGAGTGGAAAAAAGTAGAAAGAGTCGTTCTTGAAATGAACTGACTCTCAGAAAGAGTCATCACCCGAATGAGAATGGAAAAGAGTCATCTCTCCTGTAGAAATAATACATAATACGTAAAAAAATACAAAAAACTTTCTCTTTGAATCTATTCGACCCTTCTGACACGTCGCTTCCTGTGACCAGTGACGTGTTCTATGACTCTTGCAAGCGAATCACTGTTGTTTTAGAATCATTTTGAGATTCGACTCTGATGACTCTTTTCGATTAACTGCAACCAAGCTCCAATTAAATAGAATATACACCAATATTGTATCCAAAACATCCCAAAGAGAGTCGACACCCAAGAGGCAGAGTTGAATGGTGTCGCTGAGAGGCAACTCTCGGAAGAGTCGAAAATAGAGCCACCTCTTCAAAAGAGTCGAATCAAATAGGGAAATCTTATAAAGTCATAATAAAAATTATTGAATCATTCACTTTTTTACGTGAATCTTTTCTTTGAATCGATCTGAATCATCAGGTACTTCGCTACCTCTGACTAGTGATGTGCTCCAAGACTTTCTTCATAGAATGCATATCACTTATATTGAAGTATCGTTTTGAGATCCGCTCATATGACTCTTTTCAGTCATCTCCAAATAGATAACTCAGGTTCAAATTGAAGACTCGAAAAAACGATCTTAAAGAATCCAACGTGAATCGAGAAAAAAGTCGAAAAGAGGTAGATCACGTCGAACAAATTGACTACAATGAAGAGTTTAAAGATCGACTCCTAAAATGGATGAAAAATATATCTCACTATCTCAAATGTCACTATATCTCACTAAAAAAAAGACTTTGTTAAAGCTTTCTTCAGTCTGAACATTGATATTAGTCTCGAATCACTCACTCTTTCCAATGATTCGATTCAAACGACACACCCTCTGGACGTCTGACGGATGCCCTGAAAGAGTATTTGAAATTTTCCATATACTTGAAACATGATATAATATTCATTGTTAAATTTTATCCCTACAAATCCTTTCACTGCGTCCAGCAGTGATTTAATTTCTCGCCTCTGACACGACCTCGGCCTCGGCGAGATACGCGCGCGGGATAACTTTTCACCAGATTAAACTGGCACCCGGCAATCTGACCCCAACGGGAGCGTAAATTAATTTACCTTCCGCAACCGTAAACTTGGGCGTGAAATAAACCCAATGTTCGTGAATTTTGATGAGCCCGGTCACCCGTGCCACGGGTGGCCGGGGGTGGCTGGAGTGGCAAAGATAATCTACCCGGGACGAACACCGAAACCACCACCACCCTGCTGATTAACGGCCTGCCAATGCGGTCGCGATAAGGAAGACATTAATAGGAGCGTTTAAGATAAGGCGCGCTCTCCGGTCGCCGCGGCGCTTGATTAATTTAAACAACTTGGAAGTGGAAGGTTTTCGGGCGCTCGTGGACTTGATTCCGTGTACGGCGATTGATTTCTTTTTCGTTCGTACGAAGCGTACGAGATTTGATAGCGAGCTGCTCATCCGCGAATTGCGTACCGCTCTAATTGGCTGGTGGTGCCCAATACTACCTACTGGATCTTGGCTATGAAAATTTAATCAACGCAGATAAATGTGGTTTATTGCCAATATATAAGCCTGGCGAGGTTAATGATTTGCGAGATAACACTTGTATTGCTGCGTGAGATGTTTGTTTTGTTCTGTGGACATTTATTTCTCTGCCCGGTCGAGTCGCAACATTCTGTACAGCGTTGGTGCTGATGCTGGCGAAAGAGAGTCTTCGGTTTTGGAAGAAACGAAGAAACGATAAGAAAAAAAACTCGAGCAGAACGCTTTCGTGCAGGTTTAACGTTAGGGTTTTGAATGTCCGAATGATTGCGCGTGCCATGAGTACGACACCTGTTTCAGGAGCACATAAGAAATAATCCGTCTATAGCTCACACAAGCTTTGTATTGCAGTTTATGACGCATTTATACTGCCTTTAAGTAGTGCCGTTGAAGGCAATCTTATGGTTTAGAGGGACTGGACTTTACATGACAGCACTGATACTACAATCCTATCTTGACCATCAGATATAAGCAAGGGCTGATTATCCAGCTATACTGGCTAAAAGAGAATAGCAAACCGTAGAGCGTAGTAAGATGGTAGTACTTGCTTGATGGAGCTATTCGAAGTTATTCACTTGAAAGATCGTTTTAGAAATACTTGCCACTCTTTGGAAAGTTTGTTCAAAGCTACCTCGTTCCTTACAGGCTTTACGAGGTTCATGTCATCGTTACAGAGGCTCTATAAACCTCTTTGAGTCTGCTGAGTCTTTTGAGAGACCAACGCTTCTTCGTCTTTGGAGTAACGAACTACGAAGTCATGCATGTCGATTTGTTGTTTACTAGACTAACTTACACTACCATAACTGGTTGGTGAATCAGATAGTTTTTAAATTGTTCTACTGAAATGTTGACTTCTAATGAACTACCCATGCTTTATCCTGATCAGCAGCGCACAAAGCTGTTCCAAACTTCAAAATAGCATAGAAATTAGGGGTTATGCCGTGGATGAGAGTGTGGAAGAATTATAAGAAACAAAAACCTCTCATCCCTTCAACGATCTTGGTTACACATAACTATACACACTACAAGCTAGCGAATGAAACTGTTCTTTAGTCGAAAACGTTGGAGTTTAAGCTTCTCTATATGCGCATGATTTCCGCCAGCGTGACGTGAATTTGAAGAACATCGCCTTCCCTGTTCTGAGAGGAAGAAATGCAGAATCGTGCATTACAATTTTTAACATGTTCGCAACGATGATGCTCTAGAGGCTATGCTTTAGCAGAATACATCTAGAGCATCATCATTGCGAAGATGTTATGGGGAGGTAACATGGGAAGGTGATGTTCTTCAAATTCTGGCACGAAGGCAAAGAAATGCTTCATCTTATCCTTGACGCAGAATGACTTACTGCTATTTACTTATCCATACCGTCTAGGCATTAGGAAGGACGGCCCAGATGAGATTCGTTATCAGTCCTGTCATGTGAAGACATGTGTCGCTACCAATAGAGCCACCAGCTCGTCTTCAGCGACACAACTTAAAGATCATATAAAATCATCACTAACTCCATGCAAGCGCAACGTAACAAAGCGGCATTGTATATCACGAACAAATGCAATCCGTACAACCAATTCTGGTGGCGAACATTCATGCCACAAACCTTCATGTTGGTAAACAAGAATAGAACATATAATAAACTGTTGCTATTGCTTTGGAATTGCTTTCCCACTTCCACCCACAAAACTATTGAGCAGCACAATCGAGACTACCACGGTGCAGCCCACTGAAAAGCAATCACACCTCGTCTAAAGGCAGTAAAGCGCAGGCAAAAAAGAAACACAAACCCCAAAATCGTAAAAAAACAAGAGTGTAATCTGCTGTTCGCACCATCTGGCACTGGAGCCCGTCGCCCCGTGCGGTGGCACTGGTTCCGCGTGCCAAACATCCATTACGGGCGAGATATGCCAAACTTCCGCATTACGCATAAACGGTTCCGAGCAATTTGTGTTTGTTTGTTATTGCAGCACACATGCCGGGACGCACCAACGCCTAACGCCGCCAGAACGTCGACATAACACACAGCACAGAGCGACCCGCCACCAGAACCGGGAACCTGCTCCTGCCATTTCGGTGCTGCAATTTCGGCGGAATTTCCTGGAAACCTTCGCCCCGTCCGTTGTGTTTTGGGTGTTGGGTGCTGGCGAAACCCTTTCGCTGCGTTTCGTGGAAAACACTTTTCGGGGAAGGTAGCCAGATACCGATGATCCGATGGGAGTCGTTTATGTCGCGTCCCATGTCCCAGGTACGTCCTGGGGATGAAGGGAGTTGACTTGAGCGTGGTGGGACCGATGCCCACCGACTACCGTGCACAAGGCAGGAATTACATTCCAGCACTTCAGTTCACGCGATGGAGGCCTGCCCGCAAACGAAAGAGAGGAAGAGAAAAAAAAAACGCCTCCAAAACCAAACCTCCAGTCGGGTCCGCTTAGACGGGGCAAGTTTGTCGGATGGTGCCTTGCGTGCGATCCCTCGGTAACTTAATACTTTCGAGTTGTCTCGATGGCGCACGATACACACCGGGACCAAGCCCTAACCGCTGCGGTGAAGCCAGCCGGGGAATGTCTTTTTCGGTCTGGTAAGTGCCGTCCTGTACCGGTGGAGGAAATAAATAAATGAAAAAGGATGATTAAAACAAACCCACGTTTCCTCGTGGTACGCCACCTGGAAGACGAGCTACATGAGCTGTGTTTTTTTGTTGTTGCTGGCTCCTTTTCGTTTGCTTCAATTCCACCCTCTAGTCTTTGACGTTGGAGAAACGCGTCGTTCTTTCTCCTTCTCCGGTGCGCCAGAACTTCCTCCGGAGCAACATAGTACACGACCCGATTGTTTCACGAAGCCTGGGGTTTTGATTTTTATGAACCATTATCGGATTACTCACAGTTCAGGTATTTCGGGGTTCCAGAAAAAGGGGACACACACATGCACACACGTCACGGCATCGCCATTCGACGGGGTGAAGATCAGGGCAGAATACGTCCGAAGATGGTTCCGAAGGCACTGGAGGGTAAGACTTCACAGAGGTTTGGATTACTCGGTCTCCGCTTCGGACCAACTCGACTGCGGAGGTGAAGTTGTTACGGGGCGAACTGCTAGATGCGAGCCGCATGGAGGGATTTCAATCAACCACGTCTCATCTCGAACGCTAGATAAGATTGATCGATGAATGCCTTTCTCTCTTTCGTTCTGCGCCTACAGTGGGTATCTCCTACCGTCCAGTGGGCTATTGGAATGTGGGAAATGTATCTTCTCCATCCACTTGCTTTCTTTCGTCACGCATGGTAGGTTTCGTAACATGAAGCTTTGTTTGTTTTATTTGGAGACTAGATTTAATTGTTGTTCTTGAAATGGAATAGACAAAGTGACTAATAAACCTGTAGTTTCATGTGTGGATGGTCATGGCCCTGTTTGTGGTATACATGGCTATTTTGTTTAGGATTCACGTATGTCTGTGGTTCATTTTGAATCAATTTTTGATTGAAACATTTCCACGTTTTTACTTTCATGTTCATGTACAATTTCGGTCTATTTTTCGAAAAAAAAACTGTTAGACAATTTTGTTACAGTATTTTTTTAAAGCATACCTATGAAACTTATAATCAACTTATAATAAATATACTTATTTGAAGAATAAAATCAAAAAACGTTAAAGAAATTCAAAAGTATTCGAAAGCAAATGACAAAGTATGGGTTAAGAAAGAAATGACAAGAAACATAACCAATAAGAAAATATATCATTCAAGCATTTGCAAAAACAAAACATAAACATACGGTGATTTGATCCCGGTAAGACACTGAGCGAGAAATCTTTACGTTATTCAACGAAAATAATAAAACAAAGCAAAAACTTTTAATGAAAAATATCATAAAGTACAATAGTTGAAGGAAACTAGTAAAGTAAAAATATAAAATTATATTAAAAAAACGATTTTCGTGTTAAAACAATGTTTAAAGCTGCATAAAAACGAATAAAAATAGAAAATTTAACTTTAAATAAAAACACAAAACAGTGTAGCAAGAAGACTACACTGTCCTACAGGCGGTGTGAGCGCTCGAAAAAGGTAAACGACATCGGGTGAAACATTTTTCCACCGCCTGCACCGGAATCATGTTAATTACCCACTTTGGTGGTACAAATTTCCAATTTCTGAGCAGCGTTCCAGCGTCTGTCGTCTTTTGTAGTTCGCTTTGCTCTCTTTTGTTTCGGGTATTCTTCTCCTTTGTTCCACTGTTTCGTACACGTGTTGGTTTGGCGCTCATTGTTGGCGTGCTTACAGAACTTTTAGAGTTCAATTAAATTTACTTGTACATTCATTATAAAAATTAATGCAATTTACTTTTATTATATTTATAAACGATTCGATTACACAAATAATCAAACTGGAGTTCTACCATTTGATCTATGTGAAACGACTAAAATAATTACAAACCTACACAGCAAGCGCACGCTAACCCACGTCAGTAAAATAAACGCATTTACTATTTATGAAACTTATGTCATTTCGGCCCGAAACTCACTCCAATCCAGCACTCCACAATGCCTTCAACCACTTCAAACGGAATCGCTCCAAGCATAGGCTCTCTGCAAGATTAATATGTTCTCAGCTGCCAAACACCGACGCTCGGCAAAACGGTGTGAAAAATAGCCCAATTCGCACCGTAATCACCATCACCGCCGAAAACCGATTCCGACGGGCCCACAAATCAGTCAGGGCAAAAACTGAGATATTCCGCACACGCACCACCGGCGATAGGCAACGGCCATTACCATGGCGCGCGATCTCGACCGCTCGCAGTCGGGCCCATCCGGCGTTCTGGGAAGGGAGACGACACTACGGTTTCTTGCACGAGCTACGGACCCTTCTTCGCAGGACTCAACTTCGGCGGCATCCCCGATCCCACCGGGTGGAATGCGCTGAATGATTGATACACCGCATTGAAATCAAACAGTTTATCTTCATTGGGCGAGAAGCTCAACTCATCTCGTGCGTTCCCTCTGATCTTCGTCCCTCCGTCGCTGGGCTGCTAATCCTTGCAGGATCAAAAAACGACACCAGCTGCTCCTGCGGGAGCAAGAACCCTGCTGGCGAACCGTGACCGAGGCCGAGAAGAACGCTCACCCTCGCGTTTCGCGCTCGGAACGGGAATTCGGCCCGGCCGGAGGATAATTATCCTTCGCACACATGGCTGCATCCTCGCCACGTCCGTCGCTTGCCCACGTCCCGACCGACGTGCGACGAGCGCAATTAAAGCAAACACTTTGTAGATTTCGTCCCCGGCACGGATCCCGGAACGCAGGCGAGCAAGGATTGGTCACACTTGCGCGATACACGGCCGAACCGGTTAACGCAAATAGCACGTCCGTGTCGGAAGGGTTCCGCCCAAAAAACCAATACCGGCGGGAATTCCGGGTGAAGATTTTGCCGAATTTTGCCGGCGCGCACCGTTTGAAGAGGACACATGTAAAATGTAAACAAATGAGCACAAACCTGCTCCGGGTGGGAGTGGGCGTTAGATTAAAGCGGGCGTGAAAATGATTCATGTAATTTTTGGCTAATCAGCAAAATGATCAATAATTTGTATGGATCCATTCTGGAGTGGTGGAGGAATCTTGCCGATATGGTAAAACCCACATCATGAGGATTTATTTGAAATTAGTTAGTTTTATGTTCCATTGCTTCTCACCATTTTTATTTTACTGTCATTCAATTGTTTTTTTTTTATTCATTCAATACTGTTCCTCAATGCTTTTGCTATCTATTTCATTCCTTTAATTCATTTTAAAGTTATGTTTGTATGTTCTATTTTCAACTATATAATTCATTTAAATAAAATAATTTTTCATTGTTATTTAACTATTTTTCAATTTTTTAAAATCACAATTGTCTTGTCATACCACATTGATGTTGTGAGGTTGTTGAATTCGATATTGCAAAAATGTTACAATTATAATCATTATCAATAGTTTTCCGTTTTTGGGTAACTTTATTACGTTTTTTACTACAATTATAACAACTTGTGTTAAAACTATTTTGTTTCTTATCACTTTGATAGTCTTTAGTATTCTTAGTGGTTCAAGCTGTAAACCTAACATCTTATATTGCTACTCAACACTTTCAGTTAGGTTGATCAGTTTCGTCAAATTAACGTTACATTTTCATGTTGGCATCTTGGTTAGCAATTTAGTTTCTCACTTTATGTTTTATATTTGAATACATGATTTTCTTCCATGAACTCTTCCGTTCTATGCTTACTTCTCATTCATTCAATATCTTTCTTCAATATACTCTTTGGTTTCTTTCATTATAACAGTCTTTTCTTTTCTGTTACTATATTATTGGTTGATCAGTTTTATTTTGTTTATTTTTTTTGTAATTTTTTTTTGTTTCTATATTTATTTCTGTGGTATCTTTTGATTAAATGTATAGAGTATAACTGGTTGATTAATAGCAGTTTAATCATTATCGTTGCAGCAATCATATCTCTAACTAACATTATTTTGTTTTCATCTATTTTTTCATGTTCGTGTCAATTGGATATCTTTAGACTCTCTAGTTTATTCACTTTATGTTTCAATTAAACACATTTATCAGTTCGTATGTGTTGCATCAATGTCATATCCTTCTTGTATCCTATTCTCACCTGTTGACAACTTTATGTCCACCTATGCATAACAAGATACGCCTGGGGCAGCTTAGTGGTGCGCCGTAATAATCATTAAAAATCAAAGTCGCGTGAAACGTGTAGGTCCAAAATGGCAGCATGTAACACATTATAGTTACCCGTTCATGTAGCATCGGCCACATGTTTCCCTAGCCCCGTCGTCTACGGATCAATCATGCATTGTTTCCCACGAACCCCCGACAGGAACGAAGACTGCAGAAACACCTGCCGTGCGGGAGTGTGAATAACAAATCGTACGCTTAGAAACAATCGTTTGCAAATCGGCACCACCGTCGCGTTATGGGGTCTTTTCGCGTGCATTGCAATAAACATGTACTCCGCCGTACACGCCGTGGCCAACTACAATGGCACCTGACCTGGGAAACGTTTATCGCCTACAAAACAGAAGCCGTTGGCGGTGTGAAGCTTCGCGACCGGAAGCAACAGCAACAGCAAAAAAAGCACGCGAGGTCAAAGGCAGCAGAACGCACGCACGGCACCTCCTCCGGCCTGCTTGGGGTGGAAATTATGCAAATTATTATTAATAAAACAACAATATCGCTACGAGAATGTAATGGCCGCGGACCATTTGGATGGAAATGCATTCAGCCTTTCTTCTTCTTCGTCTTCCACCATCAGTTGCGGCTCGATGTAACGAGCAAAAACCGAAACAACCGAAAACCACACGCACTCGCCGCCATCGCACGGAGCTCCCGGAACAGACGGTGCATCGTTACAAAAGGTGCAATTAAAACCGAGGGGCGGCTTTTCCGTTCAACAGGTGCCGCTGCCCGTGGGGAAGGTTTCGGAGTGCGAGTGAGAGAGAGGGACAGAGAAAAAGAGTCGTTTTGCTGCAATTATACTGCGACTAGTGCATTTGCCACCGACAGTAGCAAACATAAGGAGCCCACAGCAGCAGCAGCAAAGGCAGGAAATTATAGAGCCCTGCAGATGAACTAGCGTGTGCAATTGACAAATGCGTGAACAAAGCTCATTTTGCTGCTCAAGTGCACCACTTGCGGTGCGTCGACGTGCAGTGTGAAAGGTGTGCCGAGTGGCAAGTGGCATTTGTATTGACAAGTGTGTTTAATTCGCTGTGCCTTTCTGTGAATGGTACTTCAAGCGCGAGTGCTTTTGGTTGAGTTGATTGCTTGGATGTACTTCTTCTTGATCCTAATGATTGTTTCTTCTCTTGAATTGAATACGAAATATTACAAATTTTATCTATTTCACATGTTGTCACTCGAAACACAGTTCCAATTTTAAACACTTTTCTGTAAAATGATTTTTTGAGGTTAAGGTATCATGTTTTAAATAAATTAGCAAAAAAATATTATAAATAACTAAAAAACTGTATTAACTGTATTAAAAATCACCATAGAATCCATAAATAGCCCTAAATCAACCGTAAAACTAAAACTGATTCATGAGATTTTCCCCATCAAGAGATGGGGTAACTTGATCTAGTTTGAAAAACTACATCCCGAAGCGAAGGTGTCCATTAAACCAAGCTTGCAGAATAAGAAAATATATCGACACAAAAAATACAGAAGGTAAGGTTAGAAAATCAAAAATCTCCATGAAGTGAACACATAATGTATATAATTTTTGACTCGCTTAATGACTCTCTATATCTCGAAATTAGCTATACTTCTTTGAACGTTTCTTCTAAGGGTTGTTTTGATGCCGACAACGTTTAAAAGAGTTAATAAGTTTTTAAAAAATCGCAAAGAACTTAAAAAGTTAAAATGAATAGTTATAAAATGTTACATACCAAAAGAAGATAGATTTAAGTATGTGACAACTATAGCTTAAATAAAAGGGATTTCAATCGTTTTAGCAGGATTTTCAATTTAAAACTGGGTAAATTATATCTTTAGGAACATCACTTGTTGCACAATAACTAAAAAAAACAACTTCTGTAATAAAATGTAGCCATAAAACTCAAAATAAAATATGGAATAATGAATTTATAAGAATAGAAACATATTTTTTTTTAATTTAAAGAAGATAATTTTAGATTATTAACACTTCAAACCAAAATTGATACTGTTAAATAAAGGGCAATATGACTGTTATCAAAGTTATGGACCTCAAAAAAATGAATGACAGTTATTGAGGGAGTCATTTAAATATTGTATTCTTTGGAGGAAATCAAATCAAGCGATTCCAGGTTGTTCTCTATCGGTCATAAATTAAGAGATCGGTCTCTATCTCGGTCTCTATAAACGGTCATAAATTATAGTTTTAAAAAACCATGCATGTTGATAGTTTACTCAGTAAATAGATTAGTTCAAATGACCAAATCTAATAGAAAATCTAACGACATTTTAATTAGATAAAACCGTGAAAGTAATACAAAATGAATATTAATACAATCGAAAACAAACAAAACTTCCTAAATAAATGAATAATAATATTTTATCAAATATATACTGCTTAAATTGTAAAGCGAACCTATTTCTCACTAGTTAACTCAAACCCCAAGTGAACGCACGTACCCTTAACGCTTGTCACTTAACGATTGTCATCACAAAGCATTCGTAGGAGGTCCGGCCCGTTCCAGCGTGGAGGAGGGCGGAGAGCGAACCCCGGCGCCTTGATGGATCGTTCCGGAAATTGATGGTTTCCCAATGTCCCGATGATTAAAGTAGGATATTTAATGAACACGAACGCGTCGTGCCGCTGTCACGAGCCGGTGTACAGCCGGTTGGGTTTTGGACGCGGCCATGTTCCACCCTCCTTTTTCAGGGGTGAAGCTTCGGCCACCGGGACCGGGCCAGGGTGACCAAAGGGTGCGAACAAACCCTCCGTGCTGCTGCTGCTGGGACCTTCGAGGTCCTTAAACCACGACAGAAACCGAACCCGTGACGAAGCCGTGTGCGAGAGGGAGCACCAGCGATGGACGGGAAAAATAAAACCCAATATAGCGAAACTACACCTAGGGACAGATTATTGGTTGTTGTGTTAAAGGGTTTTAGTTGGGTGTTTTGCCCGCGCCGTTCGCTGTTCCCCTGCCGCTTCTTATCTAAGCTCGTTTGATCACCCTTCAAAGTGAAGCCAGCGGACGCGGAAATCGGAAGGCAGTGGCAGGCGTACGGCCCGGGGTACGGCTTTAATTTGATAGCGAACGAAACATCTCATCAGGCACACGCATCGTCAGGCACACGTCCGGAAGAAGGATGCGCGTGAGTGTCACGCGCAAACGCTGCCGGCCGGAAACCGGAATGACCATCGGCGCTAATGTGCTGCCTTTTGGCAATCGTGCCGTTTATATGCATTTTTAGACGGTGGTTATAAAGAGTAGAAGATAAGAAAAGTTAAATCTAAACAGAATTGCACAAAAGAGGGAAGAATAATAGAAAGTAAACATGAATACATGTTGTCTAAGGCTTCAACATAAAAATGTACATCTAAGTTCGAAAATATTTAAAGAAAAGCATATTAAATATCCAATGAAAATCTTCATTATCTGAACTCAACTCAAATCGATGTGTCAATTGATCAAACCTAGAAGGCTATTTTTAACATTTGTTAACCGATTTGGCTGAAATTTTCTCATGTTTTGTCTAGTATGACTAGTCTAGTTTTATAATCCGTTGAGTCCATTGATCCTACTTCATCCCGTTTTCTTTCTCGCACTTTTGTAATCAAAATCGGCCTGTTGGAGCTCGTTCGTTCGTTCATCTGCATCTAGGGCAAGTTGTCTAGAATACACAAAAAGAATGAAGATAAGAAAAAGAAGAAAAAAAAGATGAAATTTTATGCTTTAATGCTTGCAATTTATAACCTTTGGAATTCAGAATTTTATTGTGTATAACAACATTTACTTTTTTATGGTTTGTTATACTATTTATTTAGAAGAACATCGTTTGTTTGTTTTGCTTGTAGGAAAATGTTCTCAAAGTTTCAGCCAAATATAACCTTCTAGGTGTCAATTAACATCAAACTTGAACGTCTTGGCACGATCTATTTGATAGTAAGTGTTATGAAAGCATAGGAAAATCTTTAGAATAACATTATTAAAATGATTGACTTGGGTACACTATGGCAATCGGACAACGAATCAGTTAGTGTATGTGAAGAAGTGAAAATTATTGGAATTAAAATACGTGTGTAACACAATTCTTAACACAATATCTTCTATTTCGTTCAATGTATATCTTATGACAAACTGATACGTACGCACTCCATAAGAACGTTCATATATCCTTATGATGAGGCTCATAGAAATTAATAAACATATTCGTTTTTGTGTGTTTCAATTTTATTGTTTTATGTAAAAGATTGCTTTTTTCCTTATTCGTTATTCTTTTTTTCCTTATTCGATTTTTCCTTATTCTGTCTTCTAAAGAACGTTCTAAAGAAATCAAATGCAAATATACAACTATTATTTATATTTTTCGGAATAAGGGATCATATTGTTGATAACACTACAATATAACAAATCATTTGAGCAATATAGCACAATTAAGCAATTAAGAAAAAATGTAAATTTAACAAAAACTTAAGGAAGTTGTATAGAAGTTTAAATATACTTTAAAGTAAAGTTCATCCACCGTCTACAGTCAAGAGAAAGTACCTATCTTATCAAACCAATTTATCCACACGGATTGTGTCGGTTTTTCCCACACACACACACACACATACACACACACACACAAAACCTGTTCACAACCAAATTCGTTGTTCTACTACTTGTTCAACTGTTCATTACACGACCGGCAAACCTGTCCCGGCTCGTAAGGATCACACACATGCAGCACAAAACCCCCCGTTTGCTTTCGATCCCGTCTCGTGCTCAGCAACGACCGTTCGCTGAGATTTCGCAAGGACGGACTCGAGTGTAATTCAATCAATGTAGCGAGCTGCTGAGTGGCTGAGCTCGATGCAAGAAGAAGAAAGAAAAAAAAGCAAAACAAACCCAAGCAAACTGCATCAGCACCATTTCATCCCTTCGAACGACGCGAACCTGAAGCGAGTTGCTTAGCGATACGTGATGCAGGAGGGAAGCGAATGAAGGCGAAACCAAAAAAAAAATCATCAGCGCATCCCTCCGTCATCCCTTCGGTTCATCCCGGTGCTTTCGGTGCGCCTGTGGTTATTGCGCACAAAAGGACGAACACGCGCCAGACAGCAAAGGGGGTGCGCTGGCCGGCACGAGACATGCGTTTGTGTGTGTGTGAACGTTGTTTTTTGTTGCCTCTCTGTTCTTTCTTTCAAATCATCGGGATAATTGGGCGAACGAACGGTTGGGGTGCCGGGAATCGAGATGAGATTTGAAAACGCCCGCCAGAGGGAGAATGAAGGGAGACGTGCTTTGTGCTGGTGCAGCAACACACACATGGTGCAGCTTCGGTGCAGTTGTGGTGCCAGCGATACGGCCAGCTGTTACGATTCCCGTCGGCGCAGGATTAAATAATCTAATCCGAATCCGCGCTGAATCGGAAGCATATTGACGTGTGCGCCTTCTGGTGCACAAGTTGCTCGCGGACGGAAAGTGCTACTATTCGCGTATCTTATACCTTATTCCGTTTCATGCCACTCGAACGTAGTTATCTAGTAGATGTGTATGTGTGTGTTTTTTTGTTGTTTTTTTTGCATTTTATAGTATTAAACTGCATCTTTTCAACATCCATTGACCACATTGACAACATCCATTCACATTTTACAGTTAAACTACTGTTTTTTTATGTTACAAATAACTTTATCTGTTCTATTAACTTTATCTTAAATATTTTAAATCTTCTGATTTAACCCAATATTTTCATTTACAATCGTAATAAATCTTCAAACTGAACGAATGAAATAGAATCTTAAAGTTGATAAATAAGTCTCGAATATTTGTTGATTTGATTCGTCTTAGAGGATCCATGAGCTTTTTATGATGTAGAGTATTGAATCTTTGAGAATTCAGTATAAATTTCTGATGATTCGTGATGTTTGAAAGATTCGTTGATCTTTTGGGATTCATGAATCATTTTATGCATAATTATTGAAAAAAAAATACAAAAATGTAAAAATCGTTTAGTTCAAAGAATTTAAGTTTGAATTTTGACATAATTTTGAATATTTAGAGTTTCATGGATCCGAAAAGGTTCATAAATTCAAACGGATCATGATTCTTTCTAGTTTTATATGCATCTGTATGGGTTCCTGAATGTCTGTTAGATTTAAGAAACTTTAGAGAAACTTTAAAAACCGAAATGCGAATGCATCTTTACTGAACATTGATACGAATGAATCTTCTCTAAAGACTTCCGAACCATAATACAATATATGGTTGCATAGACATACTTCATCTTTATGCTATTACTATTGTATGCCTGTTCTGTTTCCTATTTTGTTGTATCTGTTTTGCTTTACTATCTTACTCATGTCAAAACTTTTGATTCAAATAATACAGATTAGTTTTAGGTTGTTTAGAATGTTTTTTTCTTTCAATTTAAATAGCTTAATCTACAAATCAATAAGATTGCCAACTAACATCCCATTTTGTTCTGAAGTTTCAATCCACTGTGCTATGAACATTATCTGTCCCAATCTCGTTCTCTAATAAACTGCTTATTGCCTCATTTTTCGAACAAAAAAAAAACATACAAACGCACACATAAACGAACCATCGAAACATAAACAAGGCTCTTTCCATCGTCTGCACTTTCTCTTTAAAACTTCCTGCCATTGAAGCCGTGCCAGACGGCATTTATCATTGTCGGCAGAGCGAAATATTATCAATCTTCTCAAGAACGGAAGAGCGACTACAACAAAAAATGGTGTCCCGCACTATACAACACGAAACAAACAAAAAAAACAACAAACGAAAATAACACTTCAACCATTGCCGGGAAAGACGAAGCAGCAGGGAAGTGGGAAGAAACCATAAGCAGCGGGACGGTAAAAACCGGTAGCAGTGTTTGGGCGTTGCGAAGGGGAAGCAATCCCTCAATGAACGCGCTCCCATTGGGTGCTTTACACGCACGGATGCCGGGAAGGACAGTTCCCATTCGCCCTATTTTACACATCACAACGCGGACGCCGTACGTACTGTGGCCGCTCGTCCTTGCCGGGCGAGAGGGAGCGAAAGAAGCGCAAGGTGATGCCGGGGAAGCCGGACACAAATGTTAGAAAATTGCAACCCCGGTTTACCGAGGGATGGGTGAGTTTTTTCTACAGGCGCATGTTGGTCTTTAAATCTCGCTTTGACGTTGCCAAGTTTTCACACAAACTGTACTGTGTTTGTTAGAAGCGACAAATTAGGAAAAATGGGAAATAACTAAAAGAAAACACCTTCCACTAATAGACACGTTTGAACTATCTTTAAAATAAAAATAGTCTGTGTTGTTTTATATTATTAAAAGTTGACTCACGTGAATTTTAAATAGCTAACAAGGCAAATAAAAGATAAGGCATAAAAGATCAAATATAACAAGTATAAAACCAAGCAGAAAAGGTAAGAAAATATAAAAAAAAAAAAACAGACCAAATGAAGTCATGAAGCCAGTTGGCCTATTTGCGAGAAAAAAAAACATACATAAGATATAAAAGATAGAAAAGATTGTAGAAAAAGATCTAAAATAAACGTAAAACATTGGAAATATTTTATAAACTAGCGCAATGTTATGCATTATAAAAAAGATTTATTAAAAACAATTAGGATTAGAATAATTGCATTTCAATATTGAATAAAAAAATATCCACATTAAGGTAAGATATCAAATCAATAGTTTGTTTGTAAGGAAGAAAATAGTAATAATAATAATACTATTATTCAAGCAAACATGACAAAACCTAATAAAGATAAGAAAGAAAAAAATAAAAAAAACATTCAAAACATAAAATGTTAAATGCATAAAAGAAATATATAAAATAAAATAAAAAAGTATGAAAAATGGCGTATAAATATATAAACAGTGCAAGTAGACAAAACACAAAGAAGTAATAACTTTCACAAAATTGAACAATGGAGCAAAACCAAGGAGGAACCAGTGGAAAGAACGCAAAACGTTCCCTAATCATTTTCGGGCACTTGTGAGCGAACGGGCAAATTGATGGCCCGTCAAGTGAAATGTGAACGGAGTGCCAGGGCTAATTAAAAACACATAATCAAATGCACCTTTTCACTTCGCACGTTCGCCCGGGCGGGGATGAAAAATCGTCCCAATCGTCCCGTGCCGCGGGGACGCAATCTTTCCGATTGCCTGACTGCTCCACTGCCTTAATTACACACTTCAAACGCCGCTTCCCCCGGTTCCGCGTGGTGGCAACCTGTTCTAGTGGCCGTGGTCGTCGCTCGCCCAAGCTACCAAATCTCCAAACTAATCGGTCATCTGCCTGGCCTCGGCCGCGCGCACCCTTGTCGCATTCGCTCATTTAACCGGAGAATTGAGAGTTCTTCCCGGTCCGAAGGCTGGGCGCACCATCAAGTCGGTGTTGGAGTTCACAATTTCTTCCTCATCACCCTCGGCACTGAAACACTGAAGCCACACGGACGGCGTCAACGACGACGAAGAGGACGACTTATCGTTTTCATCTTCCGGCCCGGTTCACTAAGCCGTTGATGTAGTCCAACATAATTCGATGGTTTGTCATCGGCTGCCGTTTGCTATTATCGCTATTGTTATTGTTATTGCGGGTGTGAAGGGCTCGATTGTTATTGTTATTATTAATAAAGCGCTGTTCGTAAGCAACACTTAAGGACTGCACTAGAACGGGCCCGTTTTCGGAGGGAAACCATCGTTCGTGTTCGTCTTGGATCGTACGTTTTGGAAGCCGTTTCCGTTTGCGGACCGAAAAGGGAGAGAGTGGAAAATTTAAATATTGAATCAATCATGCTTGATTTGGGTTTAATTTACTCGGGAGGTGTGAGCGCACTAGCCGTTTGATGGTAGCTCGAGATTATCGAAGGAGGAGTTCGCACTTCAAACAGGAATATATAGAAAGAGTTAGGAATAATTGAAGCTAGCTGCACATAAATAAACAATAATAAAAAAGGTACAATGTTATGAAAAAACATGAAATTTCCTATCAGAAAAACAATAAAAAAATCTGTAAAATCACGAAAACTATTGAAAAAGATAGTACTAACAAGAATAAACCTTAAAGTCTAACAAAGATCATAATAAAGAATAAAAAAATATTTTATAAACGACAAAATACAGAACCAATAACAGAAAGAACGGCAAATAACTAGGAAAGCAGTAACTTGCTAGTAAAGAATAATGAAACACTAGCTAAGTGCGTTGAGATGTCAGAAAGGAGTTCATAAAGATATTACTAAACCATAAAAAACCTTTAGGCCTAACAAAAATAATAATAAATAATCAAGAATAATCAAGAATAATTTTGAAACATCAAAATGTAGAACCAATAACTAAAAGAAAACGATACGTAACATAGAAAATTGAAGCGCGCTAGTAAAGAATAATAAAACACTACCTAAATCCGTTGAGAATTGTCTAACTTTTTATGTACGCAAAGCACTTTTTACATCAGAAGCTCTCGTCCAAAAATTCCTTTCCACTAATGAAGAGTTTTCTGCGGAAAGTTTCTTTCGGCGTGCAACGCTTTTGCACGTCTTCACTTCCTCGCACAACCTGCCGTGGGCTGAGCAAAACTCCCATTTCGTCCGCCCCGACGGGAGCGGACGGCAGGTTTTAAGGCTGCACTTTTACGACACCGAACGCGGCCGCAATGGGATCAAATTTTGCGCGATGCAATCTGCGTTCGAGCGTGAAATGACGACAGCTAAACAGTTGAAAGGCATTCGTTCTTCCCCAAACGCCCGGCACGACCGGCAGACGCAGCAAGGAAGATGCTGCTGTAAAGTTTTTACGAGTTCGGCAAGCCACTAACGGACGCTCGTACTCGAGCGAGCGAGCGAGCGAGGGAAAAAGGATCCATCGGTTCTGTTAAGTTATGCAACGACGACGCAACAAAAAAAACCCGATCTCAAGTGAAAAGAAGCCCCGGCACAGTAAAGCCACTCTGCCCTTGGCTAGAATTATAATATTATGATAGATTTATTGCACCAGTTTTTGTTTGCATTTTTCCCCGTCGTTTTCAGCGCTGCTACAGTAAATTTTGATGCGGCACTTTCGTGGTTTAACGCAACGTTTGGCGGGCAGCGCAAAGATTGGATTTTATGTGAGTGCTTTTAAGAACGCTCCTATCTACGGTGAGCTTTGCGTGTTCGGTTTCAGTGCAATATGCTTAAATATTCAATTACTTCTAAGTAGTTTTTTTATCAATCACAGCAACAAACGAAATTGAAGGTTTAGGTCTGTATCTGTTAGCATGTAATTTTTTATTTCAATTTATTTTATTTCAAAACTTTTTTCAAAGCGATTTATATCGCAACTTGTGACCTCAGCTAGTCAATTGTTTGCATGTGTATATTTGATCTCATTTCATATAACTTAGAATTTGAATGAATAAGCCTTTTTAGGAGTTTTGAGAAGAAATAATTAAAGTTGCTTGCTAATGTTATTGTTTGGGTTTTTATCATGGGTGTTTTCATATAAATTTTAAAATATTTTTTTATATTTCTACCAGGTCTAGATGTTACGCTTTCTACAAGATTTTTTTTTTGTTTTTTTTTTATGTATTACATACTTAGCAAGTGTTGAGTAGTGTAGTTATTTGTGTAGTTATTTTTCAATTGCTAACATAAAATCAATCTACCAACGACAAAATGTGTCGCTTGAAATCAGAAAATCTACATTTAGTTTCTTAAATTCGCCATATTTTGAGTGGTAATGCAACGAAATTATAAATTTTAGATTCTCACGATTTGGGCTTATGTGTATTTTTTTCAAAACGTTTTGCTTTGTTCACACATCAGTTGAACTGGTATGATTACGGAAGTAATATAAGCGTACGGTGAACAATTCCTTAACAACATGAAAATTAAAGCTTCGAACCTGCACATGATGTGAAAACGAACAGTACTGGTATAATAAACACATCGAAAGAAAAAGGATCCTTTTCCACGGCATTTAGCTCCTAAAAGATGTTCAAAACATGCTTCAAGATTATATAAAATATGAAAATAGTTCGAAACTTTTCCCACATTCCAAAAAGTGTCAAGCAAAAGCTTTTAATGATTTAAAAGCAATGCTTGCTGTGCGGAAATTCTACAAAACTACCGAGTAAGAAACGCACAGATTGCATTAATCCGCTCCTTTTCACTCCTCCTGAAGTCTAGAAGCCGCTTCTTCCGCATTTCTTTCCATCTTCCCAACGATTTCCTCCCACACCGACAGCCGATCAGGCTCTTCTGTTGTTCTTCCATTTAGTCTTGCTTTTACTGCCGATTTGTTTGCACTTCCTCCTGGGCTCCTCGTTGACCCACATTCACCGGAGGCACTGTCTTGTGGCATTAAGATTTTCATATCCATTTCCGCGCTATCCGAGCGTGTTGCTCGGGGCAACGGTGAAAGGAGGGAGAAAACCCCTTTCGCCACCATCTACCAGCTCCACCCGTCCACCCGGGATTCGTTCAATCAATAGAAAATTCACACTACCACCTTCATAGCAGCGGCAACGTCAGCAACACCAACGTTAAGCTTCTCGTTGTATTTGTGAGCGTGTGTTGCAGCCAGAGCCCGTGTCCTGAAGGATTATTTTCGGCACTGGTTCGTGTTGTTTCTTGTGTTTATCTTTCGTGTTTTTTTTTTCGTTGTGTTGCCCGTTTCCCTGTTATGTCCAGGAACCCGGGATGATGATGATGAAAATTTAATGGGATTCGGCACCCGGAAAACCCGAAGCAAGAGTGGAGCGCATCGTCCGAATAAGTTTGAAGGAAAGCAACAACCAACCAACTCAACAACAAAAAAACAACTTCCTGCCTGATGTTAGTCGGAAAAGGTTCAAATCAAAGTTTGTGCTGCTTGAGGTTGAGGTTGATGGTTTTTTTTTGTTTCGTCAACGTACCAAAACGAACGTCTTTGCTCGCTGGTAGCAAAGCACACGAGAAGTTTAAGTTTCGTGAACCACAGCAGCAGCCACCGCCCGTGAGTTGAAACAAGTCAAGTGGAAGAGACAGCTGGGTGGACGGGTTTTGATAGAGGATTACGAGTTATGGAGGAAATATATTAAGTTTGCAATATTTTCCTTCTCATCCTACGCCTGTGTTACAAGTGGAATCTTGAAAGTGGTCTAATGCAACGATTTAATCATAATCAATATAATGAAACAAAACAATACACGTACAGCAAACACTATCAATGACAACACAGTGCTCATAGTGTTGATTTGCCTTTAACTTCAAGACAAGTTATAAAAGTGACCCCATATAACAACATTATTCAAACATACTTGTATGCGTGTTCAAGAACTGCATGTTTTATTATGTTTTGTTTTTTTTTTTATTAATTGTCAGCATGCCATTGTCAGTAACAGTATGAAAGTCATATAATGGTACAATCAAAGATGATTTTATAACTTGAAAGTAGGAGCGTTGACCCTGTACATGCTGTAAAAACAAAGGGATCTTGAATTATAACCATACCGGCAGAAAAGAGGTCATTAGCCTTGGAATTCAGCTCCAAAAAGAGTTAAAAAATGTGCCTTAATTAGAATATTAATTTTATTCTTTCATCTGCTGTAAAGCATGCTTACCTGTTATTTTAAGATGAACTGACAGAAAATGTTAAAGTTACATAATGTCAAATATTATGTGTCTTTAATGTCAATTAATAGATAAATAAAGTCAAATAATAAATAAGTATTATTTTATAATGCAAATAATAAAGTTTTGAACTTGTTCATACACAAACAAATAAGGGCAATTGAAAAATAAACACTAAAAACAAATAGTTCACCGGACAGCTCAGCGAATTAGCTTGCCGGGACTTGCAAAACATGTGTTAAATTAGTTTCAAAATTCGTTCGTCTACCATGAACTTCGTTAGCCATATAGCATTGAATGAAACTCATTAGCTCGTTTGTTGAATGACATGAATTTTTGAATGGAATTTCAAATTCGTTTAAATTCGTTCGTGGTCTCTGAAAAGAAACGTTCGAGCCTCAATGAGACGAACGAAATTCGTGGAAATTAAATTCGACAAACAGTGATGCCGCCTTTCGGAAGAAAATCTTCACACAGTGTCCTTGAACCTCCGTGGGCAACTCTCTTCCTGGTACTGGGTTTCGCAATCTCGCTTTCATCCTCCCCCGCATCACGACACCGTATTGGCCGACCGATAGTCTGCGTATTTATTCCGGGAATGCTTCCGCCCGATGGCACTAGACAAGAAAAAACTCCCCGTCCGTAGTAATATTCTTCGAAATAACTCCCCATTTCGGGCGTGTGCCATTAGTGGCGGGAGCCCATATTCATCGCAGCACATTGGCTGCCATGTCTGCTGCCTGCAGGGGGGATGGCCTGTAGCATCCACACCAGGACGGATCGATGGTGGAAAACGGCTCCCGGTCCCGGTCCCGGGCGGAGGCGCATTTTCCTACCCGTTCGTCCTGGCACAGCACACGAAAAAAAAAACGCACACCGAGCCGAACCCGTGCGCTGGTGTGCGTGTCGGAGGTTTGGCTTTTCCCTCCCCTGTGTGTATGGGTGGTGTTGTTGTTCCGGCTTCGGCAACGCAGCACGTTCCACGCGCGAAGGGACCGCTGCAGGGACGAAAAATGAAAACATCCCTTCGTGCGGCAAAGGGACGCACGGTTACACGAGCTCGCCGGCCTCCGTCCCGCAGGAGGAAAAAAGCGGAAACGAACCCTGGAACCGTGGCGCGTGTTGGTATTGGTGCCAAAGTGCCCCGCGAGAGAGTGAGACTGTGTGCGGCACGATCTCGCCGCAGCCCGGAGACACGACGATGGTCGTCGTGCTCGTGCCTCGATTTTCCTCCCACACGCTCCGGCTCGTCCCGTCCCTGTGCGCTCCATTCACATCCGGTCCGGGTCGGGTTTTCCTCGCACACGCTGGGAAAATGCTAGCAGCTGTGAGTTTTTCCCTGGCGCGGTTGGAAATGGCGGCGGCGGCGCCGGGGTGGGCTGTAATCGTCGGGTTAATCGAAGCGAAACCCGAGGATTCAAGCGCACTCGATCGTTGATGAAGCGAGCGAGCGAGGCCAAAAAATAAAACGACCGAAAGGATAAGGAAAGTGTCGACGAGCGTGGCGAGGGCAGAAAAAAAGTGTCGAAATCGATTTCAGATGACTCGAACGGAACGCAGGGCGCGAAAAGGGGACTATTGGCAGGGCTCGCACTCCATGCTGCGAGGCGACAAACGGCTGCGTTAGCGAATTAACAAGCAATGACCATTTGCTGGCGGATGAAGACAATCTTTGGAGCGATCTGTGAGTAGGGAAAGCTGGAAGAACTGTCCTAAAATTGTGGAAAATGAATGGAGAAATGTGTAAACAAGCGCTTCGAGCGCCAAAAGAATTTATGAAAAAGTACACGTTGGCTAGTTTGTACTATTTAGCTAATATTTGTACCAGTACTATCGAATTGCCTTCAAATCTGTTCGTTCGACATTGGACATTGGTTGACTTGAGAGGAAAGTCGACGATTTTGTTGTATATTTATTTATGTTTTAACATGCGCATCTCTCATATCCTCCAATTCTTATATACTCTGTCATCTAAATACGTCGTTCAAGTCACTTGTTCAAGTTCAAGTCACTTGTTGAACAACAGTAGCATAAAGAAAACACTAAAGCATCATCGAATTTGACAGATCATCTGTTGTTTGTACTCTACTGAGCGACAGCATCATCTCTTTCTTCTTCAAATGTCAAATGTTCAAATGTCAGAATAAATTTATTCATTTACGGATACACGATCAGTATACATATTTTGACCATCATGCTCATATAGGCCAATTACACTTGGTAGTTTTGGATGGAATCTGGGTGTCAAAAATCTTCTTTTGTATGGCGAAAGTAGCTTTTTAACAGCCAGATTCCATCCAAAACTACCAAGTGTAATTGGCCTATTAGCAGTAACAATGAGATCAAGGTTTAAATGTCATGTTTATTTTAATGAATCGTTCACAAAATCTTAAAAAAAGTCGTTAACAAATCCTTGAAAACTCATAATGTTTCTCTCGATCAATTCTACAATCCAACCAATTCCAATCCAATTGTCAGCGCTGCTTTCCAATGAAATCCTATTCCTATTTCTTGATCCTATTTTCCTGGCCCTTTGGTATGTCGGAGTTTCCATACAACTTTGTTTACTTCCTCGCACTAACATAAAATGAGCTTTTCTCCATCATCTTGCTTGTAGTTATGGTATTGTGATAGTCACAATAATATAGTATTAAGCTCATTACCGATAGCATTGTTTACAGCGCACTCTTGATAAAAGCTTGACAGTAGCTACCACGTGGCGCTTACTAGCTGTCAACCGTAAGTGAACTGTCAACTCCCAACAAAGCATTTGACGTTAAAAGAAACGAGCTGTCAAGAAACGAGTATCAGTATCATCCTCCACTGCCATGGAGACAATAAGAAACATGTTTTATAGCTTCGGTGCTTAGTTGGTAATCGATAGTTAGCTCACGGTTGAAGGATGCTTAGAAGCGCCTACTATCAATTCGCTCGAACCAACATACAGAGAGCAACACTTTGTCCCAAATTGGGTTAACGTGAAGCTTCTCTTCCGAACGTTAATTGAATCAATAACACGCACATAAACATTCCTCGGAGCGCATTCCACACGCACCCTTCGAGCCCATAATTGCACTGACAGATTTAAACCCTCAATCGTCAGCGATGGAGCACGATCAATCCAGCCGGGATATGCACACGATCCGTTTAGCTCGTTATTTAACAGTTTGCTTGATGTTTTTCAATAACTTTTTTTCGCTCCCAACGTGTGCCTGCCGGTTTGCCCATCCCTTGGAGCACCATTTAATCCGATTTCCGGCAGCGGGCGAAGCGGTGGAGCCAAAAGCATCGGCGTAGAAGCCGAAGGAGGGAAAAAGAACGCAAAAGGGCGGCTCCCACTCCCACCCGCTGTATCATAAAGGGCCGGAAGCCGCGGGATGTGTTTATGGTGCCCGTATATCATCATCATCAGCACCATCTTCAAATGGTTTCGGTCCTGCAGTGTGGAGGTCGTGGCCCTAGCGTTTCTTTGGGTTTTTTTTTATCTTCCTCCCGGTGGTGTTAGCTTCATACGGCTAACACGGGTGAGCACGGGTTTCACCGATCGATCCGGAAGAAGAAGCAGCAGCAGGAAGCTGAAAATACACACACGAGAAGAGGTGAGATGAGCTGGACGCGCGTGTGAGTGGGTGAGAGCGAGAGTGAACTGGATGGTGTGCGAGCGGTGAGAAGAAACGTTTTGACAACAAACCCGGTCAAACGAGCTAATCGATGGGCGAGAAGAATTAAAACATAAACATCATCCACTGCTTCGATCGCTCCGGGATTAAGTCGTGCGGGAAAAGTGTTTTCCTGTCGTGGAACTGTGTCACACTGTCGTGTTTCTAAACAGGCCCGTGCCAGCTTGGTTCTCACCGCCGTCCATCGATTCTCACCGCTTCTCACTATGGAATGGAAACCCGAAAGCAGGAGGTGAAATTATCTTTCTTAAAAGGGCTTATCGTTTCGGTGAATAATATTCAATAAATTATGCTGTGATTACGGACAAGAAACAAGCCAGCTCACCCCGCACCAATCGCATTTCTTAACAATCGTAATCAATTTCGGTCTGTGATAATTTTTTGTTGCCCCAAATGGCAATTATTGGTGGGGCACACACGGTTCGGCTCAATCTGCTTGCAACGATCTGGTTTTTTTATTCCATCGGTTTCCACGGTCACGAAACCGTCCGTGGCGATGATAATCCAATCATTTCATTTTCATTCCTATCGAACACGGTTCGGGTGGTAGAGGAAAAAATAAGTTTTTTCTCCGTCCCATCCGTACCTATTCTTGGAAGCGCTCGCCGTACGGTACGCGCGAGCGGAAAGGGCCGCGAAGGGAAACACAGGGCGGGCGCGGAAGCGTGCGGGTCGCGGTGTGTACGTGAGCTGCCCAACGTGAGTCTCGCGTGCTGCTTGAATACTTGTGGAAGTGTGTATTTTTTCGCTTTTTTCCCTCCCCATTCCAAAGTTGAATGATTCCGGCCCCGTCGTAGCCGAGACACGCTGCACAGCCGCCGGTGGTGCGGTGAGGTGGGGCGCTATGGTGTGCATGAGAGCTGAGTGTGAGAGATCGATCGATGCGAGCGCGAAGTGCGCACCGCAAGAGTGAGCGAGTGCGCAAACAGAACGTCAACAATTTGGAGACGAGCGCGAACGAAACGGGCTGACCAGCGCCGCCGCAGCGAGCCAGAGGGAGAAAGCGAGAGAAAAGGGCTCGGCATTCTGGGTAACGCTGCGAGGAAGAAAAAAAAAACAACACAACTTTTCTACCTGCTCTCGCACACACGGAAACTTCATCTTTTGTGATTTGGCGAGAGCGCGCGTGTGCATTTTCCTCTCCGCTTGCGCGTTTTTCTCAGAGCGTTAAACTCGTTCGTGAATCTTCGGGCGTGCTCTTTCTCTTTCTGGTGTACACTGTGTGAGCGGTGCGGAAGAGGTGTTTGTGGAAGCAGAGCAGGATGGCAATATTTTCGTGCCGTTTTCGGATTCCGCCTTTGATAGCGTGAGTGAGAAAGGGAGGTAAGATCAAGAATTTTAACGATGTAGATGGATTAGGACTTTTCGCCGGAAAAGGTATTGAAATTTGATGAAATCAGTGTTTGTTCTCTGTTGCGTTGAGTATTTCGGTTTTCGATAGCGATAGAAATATTTCCATAATGCCATGTATTGAGTCTTCAAGTTACATTAAATCTATTTATCTATCTATTAATTTAATTAATGCAGAATACACAGGATTTTAAAAATCCTGTATTTAACAAATCGCATACAACAATGTAGAGCGTCAAGTTTTCTAAAAGATATGATGCTTTGTTTAACATAAAAAACTTAACAAATTCAACGACCAAAGATTAACATATGAAACTTTTATTAGCGTTTCCTAAAACTGAAAAGGTATGTAGAGCGTTCTAAAACAAGGAATTATTCACTTACATTCAAAGGTCGTAATTTTCTGGGTTTAAAATTTACAACCTCTCCGTTGAACCTCTCCAATTCAATGAATGTTTCATAATTTCTTCTTACTGTTTAGCTAGTTGTACTCTGGGAAAATCTAGGAACTCTTCTCGAATTCACTTATATCACAACAAGGCGTAAAGAAGTAACAAGAAGAATTGCTACACTAAATTCGCTTTCCAGTGCGCAGAGGTTCCATCAAATCCAGTGCAAACGCTAGCGCTAGGGAGATTGCGGATTGCGCCCGAACGGCACCCGAAGCCGGCTCGGCGCCCGAACGCGAGCGCGCCTGGATCCGCGCGGCCCGTGCGCGCGAGGGAAACGAACAGCGAAAACCCTCCCTTATTTTATTCGTCACGTTTGCGTCCAAGCCGGGAGCCGCGCGTTTGTTCGTTGGTGGAGGACGCATACTTCTTTTCTTGTAAACACCACCCGCTTTGCAGCGGCTGCAGTGAAGGAAAGCAGAGAACAAAAGAAAAGAACCCCAAGTGCACGGGCGACCCCAACACCATTCTTTGGGTCGCGGACGGAATCGTCCGGACGCCGCAAATAAGACTGGAGGCACACACCAACAGCAGGGCGTTGTGTCGAGGCTTGTGGCAAACGGGATCGAACGGAATCGAGCGCGTTGGTGCAGCGGCGGATAGCCGCTATTGGTTTGGTGTTGTTGTGTGCAGCTGAGGTTGCTGAAACGGCCATCAATCGTGTGGCGTTCGAACTGTGTGTACAGCAGTCCCAGCAACCCTACAACCAAGCGAACCTGTGCGCTCCAAACGGCAGCAGCGGCAGCAGCAGCAGCGGAAAAAGGTGTGTATTGGAGGCACGTAGATGTGTGTGTAATGTGGTCCAAGGTAAAGAAAACAACGGCATCCGTGCCCTTCGTCCGCTGTGTGGTGCGTACGCGTATGTGTGTGCTGCGTTTTTTGTGTTGTTTTTGATAAAAACGCGGCGTCGGGTGCGATAACAAAAGAGGTAAAATTAGATAGAAATTTGGTGTGTGCGTGTGTGCGCGCGCGGCGCTGGGTGATCGAAAAAGTTCTCACGTGGAGCGGCGGTGAGATGAGAACTATCCAGCCGTTTCACGTTCCACGCTGTGGTGGTGTGCGCCGTTGAGGTGAGGGTTTTGCTTGCGAAGCGTTGTGTTGTTTCGCAAGCAAAAACCCGGGCGGTAATTTTGTGTGAAGCCGCGCCTTCACAAAGGCGAAAATTCTAATGGAAAGATGATCGATCGGCGATTCCGCGCCGGTGCAATTATTGTTTGTGCACTTCATCCTTTTTCCTTCCTGCTCCCGTCCCACACACATCCATCAACTCCGCCGCGCGCACGATGATGGGGGTTCTGGCATTCATCTAAAAGCTGTTAAGTCGTCGGCGAGTGTGTGCGTGTGCCCCGTGTGTGTGGTGTGTACATATTTTTAACTGTCAAAAATGCTCGACCTCCTCCCGCAGAAAAAAAAGAACTGCACGCTTTAATGCTCACGCGAGTGAGAAAGATAGCCCGCAAAGTGATGATAACCCAAAGAACAAAAGCGAGTGAGCGTGAGTGAGAGAGGTGTGTCTAATGTGAGAGAGTTTCCTATCGCATTTTGGGTGGCTGAGCGTGTGTGTGTGTTGCGTTGTGTACGTTTTCCTCTCACACTCTTCTCTTGCCGTGCTTCCCTTCTGTTCTATCCATCGTGGAGAGTGAGCAGGAACGCGTTGCTTCTTCTCACGTGAAGCCGCACCGAAAGAGCGAGACAGAGTTGCATGCTTCATGGAGGTGGATAGATTTTACTACTATGCTGTAGCTGCGATGGAGCTGCCTTATGAATGGGTTTTGACCTGGGAGAAGGAGTAGAGGGCGGCAGCCGGATCGGTGTGGGTGAAAGTGACTAGAAACAAGAAGAAGATGAAGACCACCGTATGCTGCACGAAGAAGGAAATGCGCGTGTGTGTGTGCGTGTGTGAAGATCGAAGAATCGTTTGAACCGCGCGGCGATGGAAATCGGTTGGCAAAGGCCTCTTCTCACCCGGTGAGCAGCCGATTCTCAGCGAGTGAATATTTCTCGATCGTAAATGCGATCCAGTGGTGAAAATAGAACGAATATTTGGTGCTTCTTTTTGCGGCTGTGTGTCGGCATTATATTTCGCGTAAAATAGCATCGAACTCCTCAGTTTGAACCACATCTCACTTCACTCACGCTCTTCCCTCCGTGAGATGGGAAAAAGGATCTGGCCCATTCTACCTGCGCGCCCGAAACCTTCTTCCCAGGTAGCTGCAGCTCTCTCTCTTGTGGGATTCCTTTTTCCTGTTTCCCTGCCCATGTTGGGGGATAAATAACATCGGAACGGAAGGGAAATTTAATACCGCGCGTGAAAGAGAGCAACTCACACACACCGTCGTTCGCGCCTTCTCTCTCAGGCGTGCGCGCGCGCGCCTGTGTGTTGCTCCCGATGGGGGCAATCATCTCTCCTAGAGAATTTCTGCCGTTCCCGTGTTCGTCCGCTAGAAGATAAAGTTGTGTGTGTGTGTGTGGTGTGTGCCTGTGTGTGCGACGGCCTATGCGCAGATTCCTTCTGCGCGCCGTCTTTCTCTCTCACTCTCGCTCTCGCCAGTGGAAAAGTGAGAAAGCCGAAATTTACGCCTGCAAGTGAGAAGGAGCTAGCGCACCTTCTCGCCAAGCCGCCTTGGTGGTGTGCGTGTGTTGTGTGTATTCTTTTCAGAACGGTTGCGTGCAGAGGGATGTGAGATTTAGCAGCAGCGCAGGCTGCGGTGGGGGTGCATCAGCTGCATAAAGTGTTCACCCTGTGTGGAGAACACTCACACACCAGCACCATAACCCCAAAGTCTGGTGCGCGACGGCACCACGATCCAAAGATGCACTCTGATCTCGTCGGACGGGGTTTTCTCGTTCCTTTGCCACAAGGTGCCGCATGTATGTGTGTATGTGTGCGTGTGTTTTATGCGATAGAAACATAATACAACGGGAGGTACGGGACGTGAAAAAAAACAGCGTAATCAACCGTGAATGAGAGCAAACATTATGCTTCCCATGATGCATAGATTGCAAGCTCCAGTTATGTAAGGATTGCCGTGTGGGTGTGTATGCGTGCGCGACACGAAACATATGGCGGGCACGGAAAAACAACCTTCGTGACGACCGTTTTCCGTCCGTGCGCCAGGAAAAGGCGCTGCTTCCACATCACGGCGGCTCGGTGAGATGTGTCATCTCACGTCCGGTGAGCGCGAAAGTTTCTCACCGAGCAGCAGCAGCACACGGGAAAGACATGCAGCATCGAATCCGGCACTCTAAACGCCACCGATAGAGGAACGAACTCTGCGGTGGCTATCAATTATTCCTGAGTGCGCGCATTTTATCTTCCTCTCGTGCTCTCGTTGCTTTCGCCTTGCCCATCTCACTCTTCCGTCAGTGTTGCCCGTGCGTGTGTTTGTGTGTGTGTTGCTCGCCCACGGGAACACTGAAACGCGCGCTGTTTCGGGCCCCGAGATTCGATGCGAGATAGAATTCGTGAGAAGAGCTGCGGTGAGAGAAGAAGAAATTTGCTTCCTGGGTTGGTCGGACGGTAATGGTGGTGGTGGTGGTGGTGGTGAGCTGAGGTGCAGGAAAGAGAGCCCGCTTCCGAGAAAATATGTGACAATCCGCGCGCGCGTGAGCCTTCGCGGAATTTGAGCGTAGTGTGCGTGTACGTGCCTCCTCCGGTGAGATGAGATTCGTTTTTCCGGGATGATTTTTTCGCCGTCCCGATTGGTCATTTAAATCGCTGTTTTTGATGTACAATTTTAAATAACGAAAAGGGTTCTTTTTCGCTTTTAAAACTCGGTCTTGATTACTGCACGAAAACTAACATTTCTCTGTTGGCTGTGTCCTGTGCGGACAAACCATCTCTTCATGCAACTTGACACACACACACAAACATACCCAGGAACGCTGTTCCTTGGGGAACCCATTCTAATCTACTTCCCATCGACTTCTCGCTGGATCTTATTCGCAACGCGAAGTTAACGTTCCTGTCCTGGAGAGGATTGTCTGGATGGCTGAGACTCCGGAAAAAATGGGGGATCGGTTTACTTCCTTCTTTATCCGCGTGTTTGTGTTGCCTCCGCGAGGAGAACACTCTCCTCGCACACAGTGAAAACGTAACCTCGAACGTGAAGCTCCCATAGCCTTCTGCATTCTTCTACCTGTTCGTTCGTTTGAGTATTGGAGGTCCTCTTAAAAGTTGCTCCTCCTTCCTGTTCGTTTGCTGCTCTTTGTTGTTCTTTCGTATCGAACTTACCTTTTACTCATCTCGCGTTTGGATTCTTCTTGTGATTGTATCCATTCTGTCGTGTGTTGTTACACTGTATTTCCATAATTTAGCTTCAGGAGGTTAATTTGCATGCTTCTCTGCAAATGTTTCATATTTTTCTTCTCTTTTTTGCTCTCTTTTATAGCATTTAGAGTGGCAGATTCTTCGCGTTTAACGGATACGTGAAAAAGTAATGCAGTTAAACAACAACAACAGCATAAAAACAACCCTTCCATAATATCAACGTTCTATATATGTAAGCAACAGTGAGTAGTGATTAACATCGGTGCGTTCTGTTCACAGTGCAAAATTTTCCGCCGTTCAGAGTGCGCAATAGAAAGAATGCCAATCGAGAGTGCAAAGTAGCACAATAGTGAGAAATAAAAGCGAGAAGTGAGCCAACAAAAAAAAGTGAGAGTGAATCGGAGTGAAGCAGCAGCAGAAAAAAGTGCAAGTGATTGAAAAGAAGGCAAAAGAAGCATTTTAAAGAGAGAAAAGTAAAAAAGTATCGCAAAAGTTGCCAAAAAAAGGTGTGCACAGAAAAGCGTGCGTAAGCAGGTAGCAAAACAAACGCGGCTGGAAAGGAAGGAAATGTTTCGGTGCGTAACGCAGCAGCTGTCTTAATTTGGGTTTTTTTTTCGATCAAGTTTTCCTCATTTCCCTCTAGCGCCACGAGTGGCGATTTGTTGTGTGTATTGGTTGAGGGGAAAATGACGATGTCATTTTAGAGCATCCGACAGAGCGAGATAGCAAAGGAAAAGCAAACGGAGGTTCGTGTCCTCTTTCGCTTGCGGGATAACATCGCGGAAAAGTGTGCCTGCCTGTGTGAGGCCGGTGAGAGGAATCAGGATCCTCTCCCGCCAGCTTGCAGCAGCAGCAGCAGCAGGCAGAAGGAGGAAAGCTCCGGCAAAGCTTTAAGTTCGTGGTCTCCTGCCATTCTTCGGTGCTCCGACACTTCTGCAGCGTATAACTTCTTAAGGCATGGATTACGAGGATTTGCTACTGCTACTGCTAGCGTAAGGACAGCAACGTACCCGGTTCTTCAAGACCCTCCCGCCTCAGTTGTCATCGATCAGAGACGTGTCGACTTTAGTTTCCTGGAGGTGTGTCAAAAGGTATGTACAAAATTATTTATTCTACGTGAAGTTAATGTACGTGAGCGATCATAAATCATGTCAGATTTTCGTTACCCGCGTGGGGATTTCTTTTCTTTTACCTTGAGGAAGGAACCATTCCATGTTATGTTAATGTCTCATTATCTTCGGAGCACTAGAGGTATTGGGCTGTAATTTCTGACTCCCCTAGATTCAATTTAGTTTACCCCGTAACTGAAAAGGCAGTGCGCGCGATATGTCCAGATGGGAATTCGGTACCGGTCATATCGTGTAAAGGTCCGGCTTCACTACCACAAAACCAACGGGTCGCTCGTTCTATCGTTGAGATTAAATACGGGTAAAAAGCACACAGAACCTTACCTAGCCCAATTTGAACGATGAAAAGAGGAATTGACTTCTGTAATGACAGGTAAAAAGTCAATTAAAGTAGAAAAAACGATAAAAGTGTTCGACCTTATGTCACTATTTTGAAATCGCACCCAAATTTCCGAAGGTACGGGTTCACATTTCCTCCACACATCGAACGATGATTTTCTCCTCTGTCAGGTGCGTTCTAGCATGTGTCTTTCGGCTCCATTACAACCTCTGTTGTTAATGTACCTCATCATCATACCAATTATTAGCGAGAGCCCAGGCTCAACATCTTAATCTGTCCCAGGCAACAGTTGCTTAATAATCGCTGTTTCTTTTGGTTTTTTTTCTTTTCAAAATAATTATAATCATTATGGTTATGTTTATGGCGAAAACGAGAAGGGCATTACGCGCGATGTAATTGTGTAAATTGGCGCTTGTAGATCATTTAGGATGAGGATGTGGAAAATTTGAAAAATTTTTCAAATAAAGAATTTTTTGAAAATATTTCGCTATAATGTTTTGTGCCTATAATGCTTTTTGAGTTTGACATTTGCTGATGATTTAATTGACATATACAGCAAAATATTGTCAAGTGAACTCATGCATTTGGTAGTATATACGCTTGTATTGTTTTTATCTGAAGGCTTCTCAGGTGGTAATGGAACTTACTCAGAGATGTTTTCTGCTCCAGCTTAGAGAAGCAGAATACAAGGAATATCAGAATTCAAAGATTCTTCAGATGTACGTATCATTTCTTACTTTTGTAGGGCATTAGATGTTTGATTCTGAGCTATATTGCGTCCATACTTTTTAAGTTCTTCCACTTGTCCTTATTTGGAAATGCTACCTGTCGCATATCCCAGCACATCATGCCGGAGGCGATCGCAGGAAACAAACCGCGATGCACGATGCAGCATATGCACCTAAATATGAATTAAATTTTGGCTCTCCAGTTCCGAATCGTGTCATGAATTTTGAGACAACACACGCCTCTTGTTGGGCAGCCCTGTTTGTTCCAGCTGACAAGACACAAGACGACATAAAAAAACCACGAACATTTTGTACAACAGCAGTATCCTCTCAACACGCACGACCCACAACCACACAAAGAAGGAGAGGGACACACCGTCTTCCGAACCGCAACAACAAGCACCGACGAACAGCTGACTGTTGTTTCAGGTTTGCTCCGCCGCGGACGAACCATGCACAGATCGAAAGTGCATGCACCGGGCGTACTCTGCAGGGAAAAAGACTTGCTAGCTGCGACAGAGTGTGCGCATGATGTTTGAAAAAGAACTCAACGTTTTGAAAACGGAAAACCCCACTCCGTGCCCCCAGCACATATGATAGTGGGCAACAAAATTTCATATCTCTTTGCTGTGTTACTTCCACTTCGGCTCCCTTTTGGTGCTTTCTATGATGGTCCTGTGGCCGCCGATAAAACGCCTCGAGGTGGTGGTGGCTCGTCAAGTGTGCAGGAATTCGACAGCAGAAGGTGTGCTGTGACCGGTGGTTGCTCACTCGACAGCAGGCAGGTGGCAGCTGTTGGCTGTTCGGAAGGCGTGTGTTGCCCCCTGGCAGCAGGTTTTCAGAAAACTTCACCACTTGATACATCGCATTTAATTAATGTAAATAGATTTTCGATAAGCGTAAGGGAAACTTGCTCCGTGCTTTTTTTTTGTGTGGAATGACGTAGGATATTTCTTTGAATAATTGTTAACTTGATATTCCCGGCGTCGGTTAGTAAGCGAGCCGTCAGGGATTTATGCGAATTCGAACGTCACGTCACCGATGACTAAGCAGATGCAGAGCAGACTCTCGTCACATGTACGTCGTACGACGCTTCTGTTGATAAATCAGCATTTTTCAGCGTCGGAGCTATTTTTACAGGCCGACGAACAACTGATACGGCGCGTGAAGAAGTTAGCCTGTGTTTGCTTTCTTTGGAATGTTTGTAGTAAGCTCCCTTAGAAGATTGTACAACGCTCTATTTCGTTCGGAAAAAATAGATATTGCACTACCAGAGCAACTAGACACAACATAATGACTTGAATCTGCAGTAGCACACGTGTAAAAGCAGACGATTCTCGAGCAACACTTCCACCTGAAATAATAATTTCTGGAAAGACTTTAAAAGTGGACGTTCGTTGATTCGGTGGTTGTTTGCACATAAATCATGCATTTGTATGTTAATGTTTGTTGGTTCTGTTTTCAATGAAGCAGGTTCTAGACTCTCTCACCTTCAGTACACTAGCCGAGTGGAGAAATGCACCGAAACAGGACCGTGGAGTCGTGGTCGTTGCAGTTTCGCTTTGGAGTGGTTTCAAAGGTGCTTATTTATTCATAGACTCCGAGACCCACCTTGCGAGGGAGACCCGGTATGGTGTACTGTTTTCCTTGAAACCGAAGCCGGCCAAGGACGTATCTGGTCCAGGAAAGATTAGTACGTTTCGGGTTTTGAAGCTCTACTCTGCTTTCTCGCTCTTCAATGCACCACCAAAATGGTTGAAATGTTTTGGACTAGCTTCTGAGCTAGATTTTGCATCTTATATTGCTATACTTCAAGATACTTTGGAGTAAATTCTGAGATATTTCATGTTTAGTGGTGAGTCATCTCGATTTCAAATCTTGGCATGTCCATAAATTCCATAAATTTTTGGAGATACATCCGCATATCTTTGAACACTCACCTCAAACTTTGAAGTTTTACAAAAATACATTTTAATCGGATTATTTGTAAGAGATTCATGATTCTTCATAGATTCTTCGGAACTTTCTGAAGCATAGTTCGGGCTTGAATTGATTGGTTAAAATCTCTAACCCTTTGGTGATTTACAAACCTTTCAATATATGTGAATCATTCCAGATATCTTTCGAGACTTGATGTACAAATCGCAACGTTTCCAGGATTGTATAAATATCCGGAGATTCATCTGAACCATCTTTCGACTACAACTCACTGATATAAAACCTATGACTTTGCTCGTCCCTATGTATCCCTCGAGCCTACATAGCTCATTGCTATTTGAGAATACATAAATCCTCGCTAATTGGAAGATGACTTTAAATTTGCAAACTTATCCAAATTTAAACAAATATCCTAATATTCATTCCGATGCATTTTGAACTAGATATACAAGAACAAACTGCAATCAAAAGGAAACCAAAATGTCTGAGCAATGTTTTTTTCCCTCTCTATTCCACATGTTTTGTTGTGAGTCTAAATGAAGGGGCGATGCAATAGACCCCCCCTTGCATTGCGTGCATAAAAGCGCGATGATGCAACATAATGCAGAAGAAGAGCGTGGCAAAAGGGTGTGGGAGGGCGCGCGCGTCGATAAATAATAATCATTATTATATATCATCGTTAACATAACGAAACGGCAGGGCACGTTGCGACAGGAGGTGGCGTGTGTTCTCTCTCTGTGACATGGCTCCACCTTATGGCTCCCTTTTTTCGATAGGAAGCACACAGTTGTGTGCAAAAATAAACGTTAGGTGTTTATTTGGAGTGGTCAGAAATTAATTAAAAATAAATAACCTGCACAAAATTAAAGCTGATCTGACGCTGTAGTGAGGATATTATTTTTGTTATGTAAACGTTTTAACTTTAGTAACGCTTCGTCAACATTTATGCACTTTTAGCGCATTTCGTTTCAATCACTGTAAGCTTTCACCCAAGCCCGTGTCGGAGAGCCACCGATTTTGGTATTGCATCGACGCAGAAGACAACTACCCTTCGAGCGGCTTGAAGGGCCGGGTAGGTCCCAAAGGGTAGGACCGATGGCACATTATCGAAAATGGGTTTTATTTGCTCGATAAATGCCCGCTCGAGGAAGGGAAGCATTGAAAACCGACGACCGACCCGTGTGCATGTGCTTTGTTGCACTACTTTTAGTGTGCCGAAAAGAGAAAGAGAGAAAGAGAGAGAGAGAGAGAGAGAGGGAGGCTCACAAATACCTGCCACAAATGCAGCATAAATAACATGGCCCTGTCCGTTGTGTTTGCCGATGCTTTATGTAGCGCGAGTGCGCTCCCCAACGCACGATTCATTTATGGTGTGATGCGACCAGAAGGTTGCGTGTGTGTGTGTGTGTGTGCGTGTGTGTGTGTAATGTTCATATCATTGCGTATCTTGTCTGTGTTTCGCAGCACCCTCCAGTAATGTGGTCATAACATGGCGGCGCAATCCCAGTGACCACCGATCGGCCAAACACGGCCGCCGCTGCTGTTCCTCGACGCGAGGAGCAACACTATCGCACGCACGAACGCACGCCTTTTGGGTTGGTTTTTAATATATTGGTTTATTACACGTCCCCCCCTCTCCTGACGCTTCACCAGCTCGGTTTTATAACTGTGTTGACTTTGGGGCGAGTTTTTGGTGCTTTAGTGTCCTTTTGATTTTTTTTGGAGAGATGTCGCGCTAGACGGGGAGTTCCTCCCCACAGGAGAGGACAGGGACACAGGATGGGCACACAAATTTACGATCCTGTTTCGCTAGCTGCATTTTAGTGGACTGCGCGGGAATGGTTTGCGCGCCGGGTCGCATATCACCCGCTTAATGGTTGCGTTTCGGCGACATTCGTGGCTTGTAATGGAAGTTCTTGTGTCATCAGCCTGGTTCGGTGCGGGGCGCTCGGGTAACGAATGTCCTGTCCTGCAAATAAAGAAGCCTTCATTCCAATTTTTATTCAATTATGATTCTTCATGCGAAGAATGGCACTTTAAAGAACTTTCAAGCTCCTTAAGAGCTCCTACAGCCCACAGAGGCGCTGCAGCTTCTGTGTCCCTCAAAGAAGCTTTGAATCTACCCCGTTCTTCAAAGTTTCTTGAGTTGCTTTAGGTCTTCGTGTATTCTCTTCTACAAAATAAAGCTCGTTATGAGTTATTAGCCACCTAGATACAGCTTGAAGGGTGAATTGTAGATAGAACACTTCAAGAACGATTTTTTTTTATTGTGTAGGAGCTTCAATAGGAGGTTAGAAGATATTTTCAGAGCTCTAATTTTTCCACAGAATGCAGATTTTTTACTCCTTTAAAGCGAACTCTGCCAATTTTATTTATAGTTATATGTAGCCAATGAAGCATTTAAGCTCGTTAAGGATTAGTTTCTTCAAAGAGTTTTTAAGTTTTAAAAAGGGCCATCGTTTGCATCTGATACTCATCATGGAGGTGATATTTTAGAAACACGCGTTGTAATTAGTTTATGAGCTACAACGTCCTTGGAAAGAGCTAAAAGGATCCAGTGGAGCTATTTGGTTGCTCGACCGTACTGTTGCTTCAGAAGCAGCTCTAAGAAGATTGACATTTTTGTGTGGATTCCGGTAACCTGGTCAATTTTGGAACTCCTTGTTCATTTTGAAACCCACTGGAAGTTTTTTGTCGAGATCATCTCCAAGGGCGCTCGAAGGCTGAATAAGAGCTCCCGGATAGACTCTACGACCAATTCTTCAGCTGTTTTCTCGTTGTACGAGCGCGAACCTGCCTTGGTCAAAAAGTTTATTGATTTAATTAATTTTACCTTCTTTACTTCTCACATTTCCCATTCCAAATTATACTTAAAAACCTACGTTTCGGTTGCAGCGCAGCTTGCTCCTTCGTGCTTTGTTTTCGCGGCCTCGAATTTGAGTAATTTTTCAAACTCCTCCGTCCGTCCCTCGATAAAATGGCCCAATTTAGTTTCGATTCGTTTTTTCCTCTTCTGCTTAAAAACTCAATCATTATCCTTCGAGCGCGCCCCCTGGATGCCCAACGACGTCCAGCGAGCGCGCGGGCGCGCGCACACATTTCGATTTGTATAAATCAAACCGTCCCGCTGATGGGTATGTCTGGGTTTTTGTTATAATAAAAGTTTATTGAAACGGCAGCTGAAATATTTCCTCTCCTGTGCGGGTACGAGTGCGGCCCGTTTCCTTTTCACGTTCAGTTCTTTGCGAACGAGTGTGTGTGTGCTTTTTTCTCTACATTTTTGTTGCTCTCGTACTCCTCTACGCGATCGATTGGAAGCGTTTTCCCCCGTGTGTTGCTCCCTGGAGGGTTCGTTTCATCAATCCCGTCGTGTTTCCATCTTCCTTCTTGGGACGAGGCGCTGCGATCGTCCCGTTGATGATCGCGATCATCAATTCGCCCTTAGAAGCGGCATCTAGGAGGGTAGGGTAGGTAGGCCCTAGAGCCGTAAAATTATACGCACATAACGAGAGGGAGAGAGAACCTGCGAAAGGTTCAAGGTTTGTTTGGCTTGTGGCCGGTGGATCGGTTCCAGCCTCGGGTCCCGTTTTGTGCTGCGCTTCAGCTGCTTTCCGGTGGATGTGAAGGGTCCTGAAGGGTACTGAACGATTTTTTTTGTGTGTGTGTTTCTTAAACGGATGCGATGTAGAGGCCGAAGCGAACTTGTTCTGATGAGAACAAAATATCGCCTTTACAATGTTGCACCATGTGTAATACATTGCTTGATTGAGTAATATATCTGCAAGCTTTCGAATTTACTCATAACAACCCTCTTTATTCACCGAGCTGTACACATTTATGATTATAATTATTTTTGATATCTTCAGAGCTTTCAGAGAGGTTCATTTTGCAATGATAATATTCATTCCCCAGTGTTGGCAAACTCGTACGTCCCCGGAACGTACGTTCTGGTGTTCATTTTGTGTTTGTATTCATTATTTTCTACTTTTACCAAAATTTCAATCACGAAAGATAACTTATTTATTCTTAAACAACAACTAAATGAATTGGTTACCTATAAAATGAGGTTTTCTCAAAAACGTTTGAGTTCACGGGGTAATCAAATTTCCGGTTCGCGCAGCCTTAAACATCTTAACAAAACGTCGAACAGGTTATGGACAGTGATAAAAAACGCCTAGTTAAACCACACGAATGCGTTACGGAGTAGGTTCCGCCGTCCTGGACAAGCCGGCCAACAATTCCTCGAGAATTGGAATCCCACCAAGCCAAACACCACGGAAAGAAGAAGGTATCTGCGCCGAAAGAGGAAGAAAGAAACTAAAACCCTCCGGAGAAAATTGCTTCATAATTGAATTTATGACAGATTGCTTCGTTTTGACGCTGCTCGGTAAAGGATCCTTTGCCCTTCTGCTGGCGGGGATAGAAATTCCCGCCGCCATTTTACGACAGTCCGTCAAAAGGGCCGACCGAAGTGGCCCACTCCGCTTCTGCTGCTGTCTTGTACGCTCTGCCATATGCTTGTTGCTGATGGGACACCTTCTCGGGCGCACAAAACTCGATCATCCCAGCCGTTGCGTGTGCTTGCGCCATCCACCGACTCCAAAAACCGTCCAAGGTTGCATGAACAATCTGGCGACGAAGGCAGGACTGTGCTCGAGAAGAAGGAGGTGGAGGCATAAAATGGTTCATTAACTTTATGGCCCCAAATGCTCGTAAAACTACAACTTTTGATAGCAGTTTACTCCGCTCTCGGCAAGAAGAGGCTCTGTTTTTCTGTTCTCTGGTCGTTAGATTGTCGTGGTTCGTGGATAAGCTTGAAAGTTTAAAGAAAGCGGCTTCCGTGTTCGCAGGTGTGGAACTTAGTTTGTGGATGGTTTTATATACCCTCCCGCTCGCGGGTTTGTACGCGCATGTTGGAGGTTCTGAAGAGCGTAAGATTCTTTTCCCAGCGATGAGTGAACCGGTGGGAGCAGCGCGTCTTAATGAAATTCTATCACCGTATGAAATTCACACCTCCTACCGCTGTTCGAGGTAGCGAGCGCTATCATGTTACGAGCGTCGACGGCGCACAACAGTTATGAATCTTTATAATCCTAATTAAGTCAACCGATACGGCTCCGATTGGGCTCTACGCCTGCGGGGAATGCTTCGGGAGATGTTCATCTCGCCAATGTGTAAATGAACACAAAATGAACTCGGGAGGGAGCGTTCGTTCCGGGACCGTTCGAATTTGCCATCTTTTGGCTGCAGATGATCTCAATATAACTTTCATAATGATAATAAAACAAGCGTATACATGCATATTTGATTGCGAAATGAACACGCAATAAACATATCGGGGTGTAGCGCACTTTCCTGGAACGACGTACGAGTTTTTGGATATGTGTTTAAACGATCTTAAACTACGACTATTTAAAATTGTTTTTTAGTGACTTTAACATTTTTGTTAACAACAAGAAGTTTATATCTGCATAAGTGCCAAATGAACACAAAATGAACATCTTAGTGAGCGTACGTTCCGGGAGCGTACGATTTACCCAATTTGGCTGCATATAATATCAAAACAGCTTGAATAACGATAATAAACAAGACCCAATCGTATCGAATCAAATGCGAGGCATGCTAATCTGCACAATTGATAAATGAACATGAAATGAACATCTCAAGGTGGAGCGTACGTTCCTGGAACGTACGAGATTACAAACTTTGCTGGAAATATGCTCTCAATAACTTCAATTATGATGTAACTGTTATAATATGATATCCTTAAACAAGCGTTTCGAAAGAAATGCGAGAAATGTTCATCTGTTGTCAGGTGAACAATAAATGAACACCTGCATCGGCGGCGTACGTTCCCGCAACGTGCGAGCTTGCAGATTTAACTGAAAATAGTCTCAAAATTCCTTTAATAATGATAACATGAAGCACAAACGTCGCTCGTACAAACAGCTACAAAGTTACCACGAGAATATAGAGCCATATCGTTTTACAGCGAAACCGCTTGTCCGCGTAAGTACGTGCTAAATAGGGAAGCAAGAAATTGGAGCACGCCTTCGGAGGTATTAACATGTCTCCATTTCGGTGCCCCAAAAGAAACACTCGAGCAAAGTGGACGGACGAAAAAAAAAGAGCATCATTTCACTTCAATTTAATGCACTTTGGCACCTTACACGCGAAACACAAAATGGGAATTTAATTTCCCGCTCGACGACCTGTCCGGGAGAGACACCAGCTGGCCGATGGTGTTGTGGTGTTTGTGTGCAGCTGCTTTAGAAAATGGAAGAAAAAAACAGGCGAAGGACGCAGCCGGTGGTGTGCGTTAAATTAAAACACTACCATTATGTTTTATATTTATTATTATTAATATCATCATGTTTGATAGCGTCACACTTGTCGCGGCTTTTCTCCCGTGTGTCGGTCGATTATGTCCTTTATGTGTGTGTGCGCGCGCTGTGTGCTATTGGTTGATAATAAATGCAATATGGTGATAATGGATCACCCTAACGACTTGGACGCGTTTTTAATGCGCACGTAATGTGGGTACACACTCTGTTTAATCTGTTTTTTTCTTGTTTTATTCAACACGACACTGCCTAATCTTTGATCGATTTTTGAGTCGTGTTCGCCGTTTCGACGATTTGTTTGACAGATCGAGGGAGGCGTTCTCTTGTCGTCTGCTCGACTTCCCTGCGCTTGATTGAACTATTCATGAAGTAAAATTTGATGGATCGAGGAGCCAGAATCGACCACACCTGACTCGCTTGCAAGGTGCGTCTGGGTGCGCTTTTTCCACATCGCCCTCTTTTTTCTTTTCTTTCGAAACGGCTGCTGCATCGCATCAACAGATGCTGTTCGTGCGGAAATGCACAAAAAACCAACCGAGAGAGAGTGTGATCTGGATGTGGGAAACCTGTTCCCAAATGGTGGCAAAGGCGTTTTATGAGAAAAATGAGGAGCAGATCGTGTTTTTATCGCTTTTTTTTTGCTCGATTTCGCGAACGTATGCGTTCGTGCGCCGTCTTTAAATGTGCATAATAAACGGTGGCACGCGACAAAGTCATTTATTCGGTGACGACGTTGGGGGGCATATCGCGAAAAAGAGAGAGAGAGAGAGAGAGCGTCCACATGGTTTCGCGTTGGTCTGACTCTTGGCTCGCACCAGGAAACGCGCCGCTCTTCGAGCAGATGTGTTGATAATTGTGCTGACATGTGATTTACAACCGCACTTTCCTGTATGTGTGTGCGCGTATCTGTGTGCAGTGCAGTGAGCAGAAAGGACAGACACCGAAATGCGAACATGTGCTTCTTAACTTCGAAAGAAAACGCTTAAAGAAACTCCGAAAACCCGACCTACAACCTACCGAAAAGAAGAGAGAAAAAAACACAGCAGAGGAAAACGATATCATAAAAAACATATGATACACCCAACCCCCCGCACGCACGGACTCCTAGATGAAGTATCGACAGCTGTCGACCGCGTCCTTGCGGGGCAGGAACCTTCGTGCTCGTGAAGCGCGCGCGCAGACACGAACCTTGCAGCTGCGGAAGCGTTATCGAGCACGTTAACGTTCGTTTTGTTTTCTTGCTTTATTATTTCATAATCCTGTTCCATTTGTAATTCATCCAATCGAGTTTTTGATGTCTTCTGAGAACAGTGTGTCAATGTTTTTAGCTTGAATTAAATGTTCCTCGTTGGCAGATTGTAGAAGCGTTTTATATTTCTCGTTATGGATCTTTAAAACTTTCTTGAAACTTTGTTGGCGATCGCTATAGCGCCCTAAGATAATTCTGAAAAAAACGAAGGAGTTTTTGACACTTCACGGTTCTGGTCATTCTTACCGGAATGTTGATCCTTAGAGCCGTAATTCAGGAGCTATAGTTTAGGAGAGTTTATATTTTTTCTAATATATTTTTCAAAATTTCTTGACACTCTACTGGCGATCCTATTGTTTCGTGAAATAATTCTGAAAAAAGTATTGGTATTTGTGAATCTCAAGCTCTTATGGTCTTAAGAATCGGAATGTTGGTCCTTCGAACCGGAATTTCGGTCCTTCGGATCGGATCTGAATCAGTGACAGTCATTATTCATACGATTGCTGAAAATTGAACTCATAGTATTTCAACGCTGTATTTAGCTTCCGTATATCGTAAATGTCAAACAGGTCATTGAACTCCAGTCCGTTCCTTCCTCTCGGGCAGCTTGGTTGAACGTGAAAAGCGTCCCGGTAAATCCATCGATACTCGATCGATGCATCGATGCCTCCGCGTATACGATGAAGGAAAGGAATGTGAATTTCCACGAGCTGCAACCGGTATCGCGCATTTTCCCATGCGTGGTGACCCGGATGTAACATCGAAATGGCGTTTTATGTTGATGGTTTTTTAATATGTTGTTCTGGCGACCAGGGGTCGATAGATACCAGTTAAAATTAATACATTCTGATGTAAACGATAATAATATTTCCATCGTTGTTTTTTAGCGTTTTCATCTCTCATAACCCTGCATTTTCGCTCCAATATCATATCCAGAACGAAACACATCCGTGAACAGTAAATATTTAATACATAAACCAGTGTCAATAATTCGATACGAGATTGGTTTCCATTGCATTGATACCTTTTTTATCGAATTGTGACAATAATAGTTACAGCAATCCTTTTCACCAGCGTTAGATTGAAATTTTAACTCCCCGAGTCCAACAATTAATCATTTTGCTTCTGGTAAATTAATTTCTTCCAGCATCTCGACGTCCCTGATCTGTTTCTCTATCGCTTTTGGGTTACGGAATAAATTAACACTATCGCAGTGTATTCCAGATTTCCACTAGCACACGATTTCACCAGAGCCAGAGCAGTCACGTTCTTCCAACACTATCTACTCCCTCCGGTATTCCCTGCCCCGTAGGGATTCTCCGCGCACACAAGGAATTCGATAATTCCCTTTCAATTAATTACACGACCGTCAATCAAGCGAAAGAATTGCCTGCCCTGGGCTCACCACGGGGACGGCGGGTTTCGTTCTTCCACGCGTAATAAAACCGGGATACCACGCACACACAGACACACACTAAAAGAGGCGACATGAGCCACGTGCTATAAAGCAGACCGGAAATTGCTGGACGGGCGCCACGAAACGTAGTGGCCACAGCTTAATTAAACGTTTCTTCTGGTGCTGTGTGGCTGTGTGGGGTTGGGAGTATTGTTTTCTGCTGTTTTTTTTTCTTCGTTTGTTCCGAAAAGGATGTGTTCCAACTTCTCCATCCTTTCTTGCTTGTCTTTCGCAGGAATGGTTTGTTTGTTGGTTTGCAGGATCAAGCAGGAAGGTTGTTTGTTGGCCGGTGTCATTTGAAACACAATTCATTGTCTTGGTCGAGCTTGTTCGGACGCCAGATTAGAACGCCTGGAGACGCTCATTAGCAGACAATGTTTATCGGTTCGTGCGGAACTGTAATAAAGGAACAGTGAACAACTATAAAGTGATGCAAAAGTATTGGCCATTTTGGAATGTTTACGGTGTTATGGATATGTCTTGAAGTGTTATTAAGAAGTTTGTTTTATGTCTGAAGTCATGTTCTAAGTAATTCCTTTCTTTTGGAATTATGTTACCCTGGTGGGAAATATGCATGTTTACCGTGTTCGTGTAATGCACATTGCATACTATTAGGCGCTAATTTGACATATAAGCCTGAAAGTATGCAATTCGAAAGACAAATACTTTATTAAGGTGTTGTTTACTATTTTCTTATAGCACAAGCTTAAATTCTACGTGTAATGCCCGCACAGAGATGAGACTGTTCTTGATATTTCCTCTAAGAGCCTTCGACAGCTTGTCAACATTATTTCCACGTGTTTTTCCTGTTCATAGCAAAAGCAAGGAAAGGGTCAAATACGAACAACAGCAAGGATGCGTACGATGTTTTTCTTCGCCAAACGATTCGGTGGTCCTTAGCGCCACTAACACCCATAAATCCCAATTCGTCTCGACACCAAAGGAGGCAGCCATCGCCAGGCACCTTACTCCTGCTGCGGCCACACAGAGAAGAGTAGCACAACGGAGGCTCGGTTGCTTTCGTTCCGCTGTCCGGGAAGCCCACACCATGCCACCGACACAGGCAGACAAGGCGCCATTTTATGCTGTAGACCACCCGCAGCAGCAGCACTAACACCAACAAAGCAACCGGAAGATTCACCCCGAGCGAAAGGGAAAAAAAACACAGAGGGTCGGAAACGTGCGGGATCCGTGCGCCCGGCAGGAGATCGCCCAAATTCGTTCTCCCCCGAGGGCCCTGCCCGGCTGCTCGGGCCTTTATCCTTTCTCACCAACGCGAACCGGGCCGGCGTGACATGGCGTCAATCAAATGCGCTGCGATTATTCCGCCGCGTCCATTAATGCGGGCACGTGTGCACACATATGGCGGTGGTGTTTTCGAACAAAGGGAAAATATGATTGTGTCTCGTCCTGCGTTGGGTTTCCCGCCCGCCCGTCCACTTGGGGCATGAACGAACCGAGCCCCTCATGATTAAGTGCAATAAAATTGCATCCCTCTCTCTCTTGCTCTCTCTGTCTTTCTCTTCCGCTCGAAAGATGAAGCGAAAAATAATGTATTCTAATCAGTTGCGCGCCGCTCGTTTTAAAGTGCAACGTTTGTAAAGGGCGCGCAGGGTCGGTTTGCATATATGCAGATGGACGCGCTTCTCTCCCGGCTTTGGGGTGGGGATATGCTCTGTCCAGCTTCCAGGGCACGAAAGTATGAGCGAGGGGAGTTTTAAAATATGCGAAACTAAAATGCAAATCGCCCTTCCCGCCGCGTCCCTGTTTTGGTCCTTTTCCCGAGGAAGCCGAGTGTGCTGCAAGACTTCGGGAGAGATTAGGGAAGATTAGTTTTGCAAATAAGTATAATTAAAGTGAGGTGCTTTAAATCGTACGAAAAGCTGCATGAACGTTTAAGTACATTACAAAACAAGTAAACATTTTAAAAACTCTTGCGTTCATTGAATCACGAAAACATGTTGTGCATATTTAACTCTTCGTATTGTATAATACGTTGACAGGTTGCGGTTTGCTTCTTCAATTATTTCTTTCTATTTGTTACGTTTTTATGTTCTTATCGTAATTTTTTTTAAACATTTTATAACGAATTTCTCTTTGTTACGAAATTAGGAGCAAACTCAAGCAATTCAAGTTTTTTTTTTTGGTTTTTTGTCTTGTTTTTCTCATGTTTTTTTTATCATTTTAGTAAAAAACATGTTATTTTTATTCATCTTATTGAACATCGAAAGATATCGCTAAAATTTATGAAATTTGTGGCAAAACTTTTCAAAAGTTTTATTTTTTTTTGTTTTTTTGCTGTTTGTGATGTATAATATAGTATTTTATGTCATAAATTCAATTCTAAAATTCGAGAAAGACTTCTGTTTTTGAAATTTTCCTGCTTTGAAATTTGTGTAGTCTATTGCTCACCCATTATTTCTATTGAAATCGTCCAATTTGATCCAAAACTTTAAAAACAACGGAAAAGTCTTATAGAAAACATTTCCTTACAAAACAATCTAGAGCTACTCATGCTTGTAGTTGTATTGGGGGTTCGAAACCGGAAACGGCTGTTTGCAACGATGCTCGAGTTCCATCTACAGCAGGGACTGCTTGTTTATGTTTCCGTTCCCGAAACTCATCCCCTGCTTCGAGGCTGTTCTTCGAAACGTTCTAGATTGAAGTAAGAAGAAAAGACCATTTTGATTTCAATTACGCTCAATGTTATGGTTATATTATTTTCTTTCTTTTTTTGCTACCGTTTGCTCGAACACCAACTGATAAGAAGTGCGTGTGTTTGAGAATAGACGAAACAAGAAGTTCTCTTTTTTGTTCTACTTTCCAATAGCTGATTATTCCATCTTTCAAGTGGCTTTTAGTTGAATATTTATTTTATTTTATTCTTGTAGTTGTAGCTTTACCATTTTTACATATATTCTACGTTTATCCATATTCCAAAGTAGGTTAAATGATTATTGAAAATTGCAAAAAAGCAGCAAAAACCTATTTGCAGATTTTGTTGAAAACAGGTTCCTCGGGTTCGATGCAATTTCCACTTGAACCGCCGTTTGATTAACGGCATCAATCAATCGGTGGTCCTCTCCGCTCGATTGCAATTAACACTTATTGTTGCTCCACTTAGGACCCATATGCCAATCGGTGGCAAATCTGTCTCTGTCAAATCCGTCCAATCCGACGATACCGGCGTGTGGAGTGATTTGGAAAATTAATTCCCATTTCGATTCTGTTCCCCGGGCCAGTTTTTTGTCACCGTCGATCGTGTGTGTTCCCCGGAGCCGTTAAAACCGACAAAGATGTATGTTTCCCTACCACCATCATCACCACATCCGTCGCGATTTAGTGATGGCTTGTTGTACAAACGGAGAAACAACAACAATAGCTACAAGGCAAACAAAAAAGCTCGCGAATTAGATGTTCTCTTCCGCTCTGCAACAAAACGCGGGATGCGAATGGGGGGGAAAAAAAGAAGAAGCTTAACTCTCAATTTCGCACTTACGCGTCTCCTCCGGCCATTCATTGCCTTCCCTAGACAACGTCATTGTGCGTTCCATGTGGTGCGGCCGTTGCGCGATGCGCATGTTACTATTTTCGACTGTTTGTTTTGATTATTTCGTTCGTAGACCTCGCAAAAACTCTACGTTGGCGACGTTAGACACGGTTAGCTTTTTTTTTTCGTTCGTTGAGCCGCGTACATGGCCGCGTGCTGGCGCCGCCGTGTGGCACATAATGGGGCTTGGGATTAGCTTGTTTGTGATGACGGAAGTGTTTCGATGTCAGGGTGGGAGAGTGTGTGTGTGTGTGTCAGTAACGGTTAGCGTGGTAGGTGGTTTGTTGCGCTTTCGCGTCTTTGCAAAACACTCAAACACACACACAAAGTGGAAGTACAAAAAGAGGAAAAAACAGACGCAATAATCATGTCATGGTCGTGGGAATACATTGTGCCGCGCGTGGATTAAACGGCAGCACGGTGGCACACGACGAATGGAACGACCCCTGTTTGCTGCATCTCGCACGTCTCATTCTCCCCGTGGTGTCTAGGAAGAGGGCAGTTGTGCTTGAAAACGGTACATAATTCGCGATTTTTTTCGTCGCCTCGCTCCGTTGTCTGGAGCTCGATTTCGGAAGCGAAATAGGAAGCAAGGGGTAGATGATCGTCATCTAAATCCACATCTTATTAGCTCCTGTTGAGTGATGTGCTTTGCGATGATGAATCTTCATCTTAATGGGATTAATGGGTGGTTCTACTTGTGAAGATTCTTTTCGAGTCGGAAGGAAGTTTCATTTCACAAATCGAAAGTGAAAGTTGTCACTTCTAGAGCATTTTGATTCACATTCACAGTCTTTATTTGTTTCATTGTGTTGAATTTTAAAGCAGGGAATCATTTGTCTAGATATTTTTTTATTCATTCTGATAACACAATTTCTATTTAGTTAATGTATCTTGTTAGCTATATTAGCTCCAGAACACTAATAGCTATTGCATTAGTTAGTGTTCTGGAGCATCCAAAGCGTATTTCTTGTAACAACTTTAGGAAAACAAAAACAACATATTTTTAAAATCGTTATTAAACGCTTTTTATCCAGATCTTCAATTTCAACCAACGCACAACAAATTTTTTTCCTTTTTTTTAATTTCATTGCATTCCAGATACGTTTTCCATGACGCTAATGAATGAATGAGTTTGTTGTGTTCTATTTTATAATCTTCCTATTGTTTGTCCATGTTTAACAAATTCTGAACATTTTTCTACAATGTTTCTCGTTTAAAGATATTAGTTGGCATCTTTTTTGTGTTTTTATGTTTAGATAGCTTAAACTCTTTTTTTATTAACAAATTTCTTCGGAATAGATTTTTTTTATAACATTTTCGAGCAGGTTTTCCCAATACTAATGATTATTAAAATTATTACTGTTAATATTCAATATAATATTTCTATTGTATTGTTGTAGTATTTCTCAAGAATAAAGCACTTCTATTGTATTTAATCACACACCGATAAAATGGTCATTAATAACTCTACGGTTATGTAACATCAGTTTGATAATTTTATTAATTTTAAAGCTTTAATTTGTATATCATTTTAGAGACTTTAAAACTACCCTTCTGCGCTTTATCTAGCTATACATCCAAGTTTGCACTTGATTGGAAACTCGCTGCTAATCATTCCAACACCATGCTACGACACGGTTCACGGGGAACGTTCATTAAAAGTACTTGCTTTCCTGTGTATATTTGCATAATCCACCGAGCGAGAAGTCACGGAACAGAAGTCCAAACACCACTTCCCCACACAAATTGCATTCCACGCCGAAGCATCTTCGTTCCCCCCTCACACACACATACACAAACTTTCTCGAATAAAATCAGGACGATAATGTTTCCACCACGATCGTCGCGCATAAATTTCCTCCTCCGCGTGTTTATTTTGAAACTTAATCATTTTCCCATTTTTCCTTCGCATGCATCCAACTTGCCGTTTTTCCCTGTTCGCTCACGGTGTGGGTAGGGTTGTAGAATAAATTGCTAAATAATAAAGCACTACTACTCGCGCTCCCTTGTTTATGCGTTCTGTGTGTTGCTGCTGCAGCAAGCGAGATGCATCTTGAAAATTTTGCAAACACGCGCCAATGGGGGGAGTTTAAAATCCTTAATTCCCAAAAGTGCATTATTTGCACACACACACACACACTCACCCCGTCACAAGCGAGGCAGGAAATTATGATGAACGCAACAAGGGCACGTGTCGCCTTCACGGGCAGCCCCTAATCAGATGGGCAAATTTTCCGCCAAAATGTTTCCCCCTTTCGCTGTGGGCTATTTTGAGGCGAAGCGATTTTCCAAGCGGCCAATCGGGGGCGAGTTTTGCGTGCGTGGATAAAATTTGCCGGCATGCGATGCAAATACAGTCGAACAGAGCGAAGGGCTATGGCAGTGTGCTGTAATAGTGCTGTCGGCAACGGAGTGGACGAAGCGGGAATTTATAAACCCCGAAGTGGATGGGACTCTCGAATGTCCAACGAGGTAATGACGAGTCGAGTTCATCTCTTATTCACCCTCAAGTTCCCAAGTCAAACTCATATCCGCACGTAGAGGGAGATCCTGGTCAATCATACAGTTGTTGGCGAATCCTTTTTTCTGTCTCTCTTTCTCTCTCTCTTTCTCGTCTGCATCGATGACAATTCGCTTGACCCATCAGCCCGAAAGCATCGAATCGAATTTCAAAGTATTGGCCACACACATGTGGTGGATCTGGTCGGTGCAAAAACTCCCATTCCCCTTGTGAATACTTCCAGGACACCACCGACTCGGAATGGTCAATTCCCTTCATCCTGATCCCCTTGGACCTGATTGATGATCCCAGTGTGGAAAACTATTCCCTCCCAGGGGAGAAGGAAAGCATGTTTTTTTACTCGCTCCGAGTTTCCGATCGTAAATTGGCAAAACAGATTTGACTGTGTCGTGATGGTGCTGCTCCTCGTCGTTCGATATTGGACTGGGCACAGGACAGGGAAATCGCTTAGCATTGCTGAAAAGTTTAATATGAATTTCGGTACGTTCCAAAACTGCGCACTGGTTGAAGTTTGCCATTTGCCATCTGGGAGATGGGTTAAAAGCCAAATCGATCGTATGCTTAATGTACCGAAGCGGTCATTTGTCTTCGTGTTGGATCACAATGATAAATAGTACTGGAGTATTGTTGAGATTTGTGGCAGCGGACGACGCTTAAAATTTGCAGAAATTTATGGTCGAATTTAGTGTCCTGCCATGTAGACCAAGCGATTTTTGTCTGTAGAAGAGCAGTATTGATGACTGAAAAGACTATTATTAACTGTTATTAACTATTAACTATTTTTTCTCATTTTATCTACTCATTAGTTCACATACCGTTTGGTTGTTTCTTCAACAAGTTTTTGTCTAACAATTTCCTCGGAATTTAAACTCTCTGCTCGTTTTGATGATAACTTTTTTTTAATAATGCTTCATTAATGCTTCCCTTAATTAACCTTTTTTATCACTTATTATATTCGTCTTAAATTTTTCATTTTATTTTTCGTTTATTAGTTTATTTATGTTTTTGTAACATGAATGAAGAGACCACATTTTACTTATTTTTCAAAGAACAAGGGTTCATGTTGATTGTTTTTTTCTGTAAATGTTTTTTTTTCATATAGTCCCACATTTTTCTAGATATTTCCTGGGATTTTTATTTTTCTTCTTCTCTTTTTTCTTTTACTTGTTTACACAAGCAGTTTGCTTATGATTAAATATTGACATACATTAATAGTATTTAATTTTCAAAGTGTTATCAGTTCATAAAACTCTTGTAAGATATTTGATTTCAAATGAGCTGTTTGTTTATTTTACATGGCAAATCATATCTAATCGTTTAATTAGAATTAAAGACGATAAACCAATGGCAAACAAGTTTGATTCTAGCTCAAACAGGGAGGGGAATAAATCTATACAATGACATTTCTTCCGGTGATATCCCAACACACCAGCCAAAACCCTCCTATCCAGTTGCTATGAGCGTGAAATTTTTCCTTTTCAAAAAGGTGATTTCCTTAAGGTGTTTGTTCTGCTTAATGTGTCTCAAATTATGTACCCCTTTTCATATCGCATTCGGACGTCCTTTAGCAAGTCAAATAAAAAAAACTCCACCGACCAAGAATAGGGGTGTCGGTAATGTTATTCGGTGTGATCATAAATTTCAAAACTCACCGCGATTCCCGCTTCTACTCCTTCTTCTAGCGAGCAAAAGGAGAAGGGATGGTGAAAGAAGGAGACCCCTTCCGGATCGGTAAAGGCGCCGAAAATATATGGGGTCTCGGTTCACCTTGACCCTCGGTGTTCCGGGCGATTGTCGGGATGAAATAATGGTGCTCGGAAGAAGATCGGAAGGAACTCCGGACGCAGCGTGAAGCGCGAACGATCTTCACCCTCTCTCTCTCTCTCAAGACGTGGAGATTTTTTTCCCCTTTCCGTTTGCTTTCGTTTCAGCGTTACTTCCTGAGTACGGCATCTTAAAAGGAACTGCTTAG
>KB672846.1:747469-764231 GCA_000349145.1 Anopheles dirus
TTTTGTCTAACAATTTTCTCGGAATTTAAACTCTCTGCTCGTTTTGATGATAACTTTTTTATCACTTATTATATTCGTCTTAAATTTTTCATTTTATTTTTCGTTTATTAGTTTATTTATGTTTTTGTAACATGAATGAAGAGACCACATTTTACTTATTTTTCAAAGAACAAGGGTTCATGTTGATTGTTTTTTTCTGTAAATGTTTTTTTTTCATATAGTCCCACATTTTTCTAGATATTTCCTGGGATTTTTATTTTTCTTCTTCTCTTTTTTCTTTTACTTGTTTACACAAGCAGTTTGGTTATGATTAAATATTGACATACATTAATAGTATTTAATTTTCAAAGTGTTATCAGTTCATAAAACTCTTGCAAGATATTTGATTTCAAATGAGCTGTTTGTTTATTTTACATGGCAAATCATATCTAATCGTTTAATTAGAATTAAAGACGATAAACCAATGGCAAACAAGTTTGATTCTAGCTCAAACAGGGAGGGTAATAAATCTATACAATGACATTTCTTCCGGTGATATCCCAACACACCAGCCAAAACCCTCCTATCCAGTTGCTATGAGCGTGAAATTTTTCCTTTTCAAAAAGGTGATTTCCTTAAGGTGTTTGTTCTGCTTAATGTGTCTCAAATTATGTACCCCTTTTCATATCGCATTCGGACGTCCTTTAGCAAGTCAAATAAAAAAAACTCCACCGACCAAGAATAGGGGTGTCGGTAATGTTATTCGGTGTGATCATAAATTTCAAAACTCACCGCGATTCCCGCTTCTACTCCTTCTTCTAGCGAGCAAAAGGAGAAGGGATGGTGAAAGAAGGAGACCCCTTCCGGATCGGTAAAGGCGCCGAAAATATATGGGGTCTCGGTTCACCTTGACCCTCGGTGTTCCGGGCGATTGTCGGGATGAAATAATGGTGCTCGGAAGAAGATCGGAAGGAACTCCGGACGCAGCGTGAAGCGCGAACGATCTTCACCCTCTCTCTCTCTCTCAAGACGTGGAGATTTTTTTCCCCTTTCCGTTTGCTTTCCTTTCAGCGTTACTTCCTGAGTACGGCATCTTAAAAGGAACTGCTTAGTAGAAGGAAAAAAAACCATCGGGCTGGAAATTGAGACTCCAGCGTTTTTTAAAGGGTTGCGCGGTGAGGTTTTTAAAAACCCGCATAACACCCGGGATAAAAGAGAACAATCCAGTTCCGTCGGAATTCAATCAAACCTCCCGCGGAGTCCATATATGCTGCGCACGTTCAGGCGAAATTGAACGAATTGTTCCGCGCAGTGTCCGGTGCTGAATACGTGATGTATATACGATTGAAGCGTTCCGTTTTTACGATGTGGTTTTTCGGAGACTAGTTGAATCTTCCCATTCACTACAGGGCTTGGCAATCAAACTAAATATTATAAGATATGTGTATAAACTGTTTATGTACAGAAAATAAGACATTGAATTGATAAAATTAACCGATTTCTTGTTTTTCCTTTACTTACAGGTACGTTCCATCATTTCCAAGATGTTTGGGGCTGTATAGTTCCTGTAAACTATTCCAATCCGTGAACAAAGGGTGAGAAATACAAGCCACATACTACTATTCTTTAATCCGCTTCGCAGTTAGAAAAAAGAGCTCGAAATAAACATCCAACTTCCTGCCGACGATCCCAAGGATCCCAAACATCCTGGTACCTCTTCACCTCTTCACTTCAAGTAGTGCCTCGAGATGGCAGAGGGAGAATGAAAACCCCTGCTTTTGCCTTTCAAACTTTAACCACATGCGGGATTTCCTGCTCGCTCGAGCGGAAAAGGCATCGGATTAATGATACCAGCAGAATTTTATCTCCACTTCGGCAAATTACTTCCCGCTCTGTGGGGCTGATGATAGTGGAGTAAAATTTGTCCTAATTTTTATTCACTTGCGGTCTTTTTTTTTCGAATGAAGCGATGTCTGCTTCGGAAGGAATATATCTTCTTAAAACTTCCCATACCTGATAATAATGAATTTTGCATTGAAGAATGAAATTCGAGGATTTTTTATGGGCAATAAAACATAATCCATGCATAAAATATGACGTGAGAAATCTTTCAACACTCCAAATGCTTCTTAATCCTCAAAGCGGAAGTTGTTAGATGTGTAGGTTGAACGGAAATTTGCGCTCGACAGACACCAATCCGTTTTCGAGCAGGTTTTGTTGTATTTTATTTCGCGCCCGCAGCTATCTTATCGCAGCTACAAACCAAGAACAACACGGCAGATTTCCTGTCGCCTGCTTAGCGTAGTAGGTTGACTCGCAGCTTTCCAACACAGCAGGCATTGGATCAAATTCTCAGCTGAATTTGGGGCGGGGCTATACGCAACTATGAGAGAACGATTAGAAGCGCAACTGTCACTTGCCTCTCTCCGTGTTTGGACTCGAACTGTCACTCACGTCGTTGGTGTATTGTTATACATATGTATGCCTCCCTGTCCATATATTCCGATAGACTATAGAGAGAGATGCTTACGTTAAACATTCATCACTTTCTTCGGTTTCTGAATCTAAATATTGATCTTTGCCTTCATCCCTGGGTTACCAAACCGTGTTAAAGTTTTGATTAAACGTCACTCAAAAGGAACAAGAGGAGCATGAGAAAACGAGAGCGTACAATACATAGAACCCCCATTAAAGAAGGCACAAGAACACATTCAGAAAAGCAGGACATTTTCTTCTTAACTGATAGCGCTGGTGTGATGGTCGGTGTCGCCGAGATGGGCAGGAATGCTGCCGACGAATGATGCCCGACGATTGTGTGACGGCTGGTCACATTAGCATATTATTCAAATCGGGATAAAGTCTCTCGAAAGCATTCTTTCGTTCGGTGCTGCGTCTGCGTATCGTCCTCGTGGGATTAGGTGTGGAGAAGCCTATTTTCCGTTGTAATGGATGAACCGCCGTTTGGCGGTTCTGTTGGCGAGAAGAAAAGGAATGTCAAAATCGACCGGAAGTGGTACAAAACCTACGCGTTCTGGCCACACCACATCAACCTACGCACAGCACGTGTTCTACCCGATGCGCTGCGCTCTGGAACGAACTTTCGTGCCGAGCGAAAGAAATTTGGAGAGCCCGAAAACGGCAGGGGAACAGATCTGCCCGAAACCGGTTTTGCTCCAATTCGTTATGTTCTCCGCGGTACGGATGTCGAGATTTGGGATGTTCGTTCGTTGGAAACTTAGATCCAGATCGTTGACAAATTGTAGTATGGGTATGCTTTTCATCCTATACAACATTCTACGGTACAAGAATACCTCGAATGATTGACCAGTGTCTGGTTGCGACAAAGCAATCTTCCGTCGAATCATCTCTCTAAAGCACAGGCGACTTTTGTTCCAAAAAGTGTTCGAAAAAGCGCATACCAGCGAGAGAAATACAGGGCAGGCAGGCACAGGCAGGCATATTAAACACAATAAAATAGCATCATGTGTCAGCGACAGAAGCGGCCAGAGCGCTAGAGCGATAAAATATGCTGCTGTGTGTGTCTGGGTGCTCAAAAAAAAACAAAACCCGTCAAAATCAGCGAGCGATTTTACAGAGTTTATTATGCTTTCCTGCCTGATGATTACTGCGAGTTTTTATTTTATTTTGAAATAATGTTCCAATGTATAATAATGGCTATTTCATAGCTCAGGCTATGCTATTGTGATGTTATTTGATTCCAATTCTTATTCACGGTGAGATATTCTACCAATCTTCTTTAGAACGTACGTTGCAATGAATGTGTCAAATGAACTCAACATGAACTCATGGCCGTGCGTTCTAGGATCTTATGATTTGTCCGATTTGGTTGATTTAATAGTTTATAAATGTTTACCATGTATCCAAATAGCCCGTGAGTTCTTTCGGAAAGAAAGTTGTAGTGAACGAGCGAGAATGAACTCTAAATGAACACACGAGCGTACGTTCCGGGGACGTACGAATTTATTAGTTTTTCTTGTTCATGCTTTCGGTCAGATTAGAATTTCTGGGAACATTGTGTGTTGTATATTTCTTGTTTCAAAAAGGACTATACATATACAGACCTCTTATTAAGGCGATCTGGTCTGGTAGTTCGTTAGAAAAGTGTGTAAAAAGATCTTCCAGCCAGCCTCCCTTCGCGATGTTCTACAGTGTGTTTATTTATTTGCTGTTTGTTTGACTTCCCGCGTCGCCAGGGGAAGAACGTATTTGTTTCCCAACGATTTAACTAAAAGCACAGCACGCGCATATATTGTATGCTGTGTGCATGCGTCGCGTTTCTCTGTGTACAGCCCTCGGCATCTGGATCATGTTTTTCGTTCGTAAACTCGCCGGTGCCGCTCAAGGGCGGGGCGGCATTGCATCTTCCGTTTGCCCCTCGCATTCGTATCAGCATAAAACAAATCTCGATGATTGTGTGCTGCTCGTTACTGCTGCTGCTGCTGCTTCTGCGGCGGATTATTAGGGTAATTCAGCGTCCCTTTTTTATTTGAAAGAACAAGTCGACGGAGGCAAAGTTTCAAGTGGCTCTCGCGTGTATGGTGCTTTCGGAAGCGTGATGTAAATTATGGAGCGCATGGGGTTTTAAAGAGTCTGGCTGATACTTGTTGATGGCTCTCGTGGTTTTTTGTTGTATTCGTACTGCTTCAAAATCTAAACATTTTTAACGCAATAGGAACAATAGTGAACTAGGAAGTTTCAGAGAACGAACACAGCGATAGATGTTCATCTGAGTAAAATGTTCTAAAAATGAGTGAAAATGAACTCCGAAACGTACGTTCCACGAACGTGCGAGTTTGGCGATTAGGGCATATTTCTCCATACTAAATATTGAAGTTCGCATTCGACTTAACTGGCTTCGATGATGATTACACAACGGAGACCATTATGCGACCAACGCGATGTGAAGCGTGACGAGCACGTTTTTCTTGTCACCGCGCCTCGAATATCTGTTCTTCCCGATTCTTCCCGGCATGCTGGGAACCTTATCTCGTTCCCCAAGAGAACGCACGGCCCACAGATCCCAAAGAATCCCTCACGCTGAGCTTCGGGACGGTGACAAAGTTACGCAATCATCTTTTTTAAGAGTTTGCTTTGGTGTTATTAATTCCTCCCCAATAATGGGTCGCGCGCTTCGGACACCTTCGGTAATACTTTCGATCTCTCCCGCTGTGCCGTGGGTATGCTCACGAAATGGTTCCGTGTGAACATAACTCACGGCCGATCATCCAGGGCTGTGTACCTTTTTCTAGAAATCAACGTCCCCCTCCGAGAGCGATTGAGTTCGGTTTTTATTTAAAGTGCCTTTACAAATGTAGCCTTAGTGGGAGTCCCGAAAATATCCCACTGTGTTTGTTTGTTTGGCTTGTGAAATGTACTCTTCTGAGGTGATAAGCTTAGACGAATGGAAGAGATACCCCCCTAGATGCTTCTTCTGGATGAGACAGACGGGTTTTTAAATAGCATTTTGACGAGACCAACGGGTAGGATAGAGAGAGGTCAATATTTTCAGAAATAATGAATATTTTTATCGATCTTCATGCTGTTTACGATTCTGTGAGAGTGCTATTGGACAAAAATATTCTAGTCGACTACATTGTCCCCAAAAAAGGGTCTCAAATTGAAGAAACCTATATCGTTACCTGTAGCTAGAACAGTTTTAGAGCAAAAAAAAAATCTCCAGAATTTCGAAAAAATATGAAATTTTTGGACCATATATCTTTCTACAGTGTTATTTTTCTCTTAATTAATAATAATTTAACAAAAATAGTTGAAAAAAAAACTTTAAAATTAGTATTTTAATAACTTAAAGGACTTCTGAAACCCTCTGTTAACTTAATCCTTATTTTCGGACCGGTAAAGCCATGAAAACCTACCAAATTTAGAGGTTTAAACTTCTGCGAGTGGCGCCATCTGTTGCCGGGCAACGTAACTGAAAATGACAAGATGTATTTCTTTCGATTTTTACATAGTTTTTAGTGAAATTTCTAAAAAAACATTTCTGTAAATTTAAAATTGTGTTTAATGTTTCTTCTAAAACACATAAATTATCAAACACTTGTTTTTGCGATATGCGCCGATTTTTTTTTTGCGAAATACGAATGATTTCGTTGAAATGTTCGCGAACATAAGCTAATAAAGAATATTTAAAATTAAATGAAACTACAGAAAATATGGAAATTTACCTACAGTTATAAATATAAACGAGCCTAAAAATATATTAAAAATTACATATTTACAACCAAAAGCTATTTCACTTCGAAATAAAGCCTCAGCTGCACTTTGTTAAGCCTCTCGAGAGGTGAACAAAGCAGAAACTCACAACCACTGCTGCTTCCGTCTTGCGACGTGGCCTCTTTCGTCTCTTTATGCGTCATGCAGTTTGTTTTTTTTTTGCTTAATCTCGGATGCATCGAGGCCGTTGTCCTTTAGAAAAAAAACCCCACACAAAGGTGTGTGTGATGTCAATCTGTGCCGGTGCCGGTGTTAAAAGCGAATTAATGATGACAAATTTGGTGTGCCCGGTCGGCCGAGAGGCCGATGACACGTCGTCGCGAAATCGGCCAAAGAAGGTGAAGAGGGAGAGGGAGGGCTGAGTGAAGAAAAAAAAACCAACCCACCCAGGTTCACCTTCAAAATGCACAGTCCGCTCTCGGGGAAGATATATTTTTCGAAAAATGCATAAAGATATACAAACACACACACGCGGCGCCAGTTGTGGGGTTGTGTGCGTTGCGGGTGCGCTGCAAAAACACGTTTCGAAATAGAGTCATAAGGAGCTTATTTTTATTCATTTTTTGTTATGAATGAACGCCCCGCTTCGAGCCGTGATTCTTTTTTTTTCTCTCTCTCAGTCAGAAGGCCCCGTTCTTTGTTCTTTGCGTTTAAATGCGCGCGTACCACCGTGAACCGGGCCGTGCGTAAATGCACATTTGTCTCATTGCAGCGCTGTGTTGGTGCGGGCCAGCACCTCGATTGCATTTTCAATAACACGGGATGGCCTTCGTTCGTGTGTAAAATGCGCGGAGCTAGCAGCGCAAAGCGGTTGTGATGGAGTTGTCAATGTTTTTTTCTCTCTCTCGCTTTCCAACATCATTTGCCATCCTCTTTCGTAATAGCGTTCAGAGATTAAGCGTACATTACGATTAGAGCTAACATCGCACACGCAAAATTATCCTTATTTCGTCAATTTTTAGCTTCTTTTAGGTTCAGATTACGCCTGATGAATGCTTCCGCGTTCGTGCGATTAGTTTCATTATCATTATTCTCGAGATTCTGGCCTTTCTGGCTCGCTTATTCTCATCGTACCTAACATTACGCTTTTTTGCTTCTTCAAACAGCAGTTGAACGTTAAACTTCTTCACTTTCAACCGGTGAATTGTTTTGAAATTGTGTTAAATTAATTGCCCCTTGTGTGGTTGCGGAAGAAATGATCAAGACAAAAAGAAACACCCGCAGAGGTGTTAAGAGTGAGGATGTGCTTCACCTGCTTCCATACACACTCTCCGCGGCAGCAATAAAAATGTGCAAATCACAATTTAAAACATGAAAAGGGGGGGAGGCCAATATCTGCACTCACTCGAAAACTCCACACGGAAAAGAAGGCTAATAGAAAAATGTATATATATATATCCCCCGCATATGACCGTCGTAAAGCGGCTAATGCGCAACAGAAACAAAAGAGTGCATCAACAGCATGCAACAAGCAGGAGTAAATTGGCTTACTTGTTGTTTTTTTTTCGTTATTCAGCACATTCATATCCGATGCAACGAACCTAGGCCTGTGGCAGCGAGCGGACCGAATACGACCGACGAGACCCCCCTCCGAACACAACGGCAGCACCTTGGCATATTATTTTTGTTGCATTCATCCCTGCCTCGGTCGCTTCGTTCTGGCTCATGTTTTAAGCGTTTTTTTATTACTCTTGAATGTTGCCACATGGCCAAGGTGAATAAATTGCAGCCGAGCGGCGGTGAAACGGGAGGGAGAGATGGTGTGTTCACTGTCTGGTCTGGTCTGGTCTGGCCTGGCCGGGCGATAGAGAAGGTGCCGATGATGCGATGCCACGATCACGCGTGTGTCCCATAATTAATCACGTTTCACGCCGTGAAGCGAAAGGAGAGAAGCTTTTTTGTAACGTGCTTTTGGTTCGAGTTGACAGTTACGCTAATCAAGGTACGACTTGTCAGCGTTTGAATGATATTTTTTTATATTTTTTGTACATATTTGGATTTATTTTTATATTCATTTATTTGTTATCGTTTGTTTCCACCATAAATAGAGTTTAGTTTGTTGTTTATTTTTACATATTGTTTGTTTCTTTCTTTCTGAACTTTAAAGTAGGCGAATTGAATATTCCCTTTTAGATTAAAAATTACAAAACTTCACACTTGGAGTAGTAATTTAATTTTCATTAACGAAAAGATACATTTCATGAAAAGAAACATGATTAAAATTAGATAAACGAAGGTGAAAATAGAAAAATCAACATAAAAAACACAAAACATAGAAACAATAGCATCAATTAGCAGAAACAAAACAAACAATATAAATTGAGGAGCTTCAATAAGATAATTAATGCAAACAAAATATGTAGGCTATAAAAGTAGTAACAGTGTATAGTTGATTTAAAAAAAAGATTTAAAAAGCTTAACAGCTTATAAAAGATTGCTTAAAAAGCAAACAAATAGAAAAAATGATAAAAAATGCTTAAAAAGCAAGCAAGAATCAATTTAATATCGTGGATAACTGAAAGGAAACAATAATTGGCGAACTGATTTTTTTTTTGTAGCACTGACAATTAGGAATATTATTTTTCACACCCAACACAAATCCAACACATTAAGTACGGCTGACCGTGGCGCCACCCATGAACCAGAAGCGTAAGCGTAAAATGAAACCATCAATTTGCATGCCCTCAACGACGGCCGACTGTCGGTGGAAGGAAGAAAACGAAATGGAGTACACTTGGAGTAAAACGTTGGAGTAAAATATTAAGATGAAAAAACACATTGCGAAGCAACCACTACCGGACAGGAGGAGGTGTCATTCGCGCGGGCACGTTTATAATGTGCAGATTTCGATGTGTGATGGTAGCGAGAAAACCGTACGTCACCGGCGAACGGCGGCGCTCGCGTAAACGAATGAACATGAGATAGTCAAGTGTCAAAGAACTTCGCCGCCGTCGACGATGACAAGAAGAAACGGCGGAAGGTGTGAAAATGGTAGACGCGCCACACACGGAAACTGGCAGCAGAAACAACCGACGGTTTTGGGCGAATGCATCATCACGGGGCAGCCGGTCTCCTTGTGTGGGTTAGCTGCTGCTCCGCCGTGTGCTACTTACCATCGCGCGCGCGATATTGCGCGAACGGGCGCGCATCATCATCACGCGGCGAAATGAGCATTACATAAATAAATTTCTTGTGCGCTCTCGGCTGCCTCGGTTGCTGCTGCTGCTGCTGCTGCTGGTCGCCGCGACCACGACCTACGACAACAAAATAAAATTCAATGTACGCGACGCGCGGCGACGGCGGCGGCACTCCGAGCGGGGTTCGTTTTTGGATTAAATTCACTGGAGGAGGGTTGATGATGGTGGAGAGTTGAGTGGGGATAGCGCAATAAAAAAAGAAGAAGGGTGACAGAGCGCGCGCGAGAGCAACAGAAAAAAGGAAAACATCACAATCCGGATCCCCATCACTTTTTATGCGAAATGGCAATTGTGTGTGTCTCTCTCTCTCTCGCTCTCCCACACGCACACACACGAAAACTCTCTGCTCTCGCACCACATGATGGGGTACGATCAAAGTCGCCCGTGCGTCGATATGACGTATGACAACGTCTGATAGTGTCACGGTGTTGGTGTGATCAAGAGGGGCGACCAGTGCGATGTAGAAAGAGAGGGATGCTACGACACAGGAAGCTGCCGATGTGATGCTCGGTGATGACACAACGAACGCGCCCCACCGGTTGTACCACGTGGAGAAGAGACTGTCTAGAAGAGAAAAAACATGATTACGTTTAAATGGTTAACATTTCGAGGGAATTGCGAGGGAGATAGACTTAGAATATTCTCACTTCGTCGACATACACTACGAGAGAACACACTACGTTATAATTCTGAGCTTCTAAGTAAGCATTTTAAACTAATAAAGTATGCGAAATTTACACGAATGGAACGCACACGGAAGAGTTCTAACACAGGGTGTTTCATTGTAAAGTGGTTTTTATTGTGCAATTAAATTTAGTTATAACCTCCTTAGGGTAAATGTGCCTCTTTTAAACAACTTGGTGGTAAATAATATTTACCAGAGCGAACTGATGTTTGGAACTTTTAAATAAAACGTAATCTAACAGCAAACTCTGTTTTTGTTCCTATTTTCGGCTAGAAGAGATGTTCCTATTTGTGACTGGTTGTATACCACTTTGCTGCAAAGTCAATAAGAGGATTTAATTGTCTGCATTCAATTTAAGAGGAAATTCAATGGAATGATGGTGGGTTTTGGTGAAATTTTGAGCCACAGTAGGTGAATCTTCAAAAACATACTGTCCATCTCAGCATACTTCCTTCTCTAATCACATGTTGACATAACGAATGTAACTCGTTAACCTAGCTTGCGTGACTTGATCTAATACGACACCAAATAATCAGTTCCCGCAGCACGCACACGGACATTCATACGATCCACTCAATCTTCGCTGTACAGAAGAAACGAGCTACAATCGCTGGGACTCAGGCACCATATGTTTATTTCGATGCAATCAACTTGACACGGGCCAAGTTATCTGGATTAGCGATTAGGGTCAGTGACTGTGAACAGTGGTACACAAAACAACACCTAGGAACACTTGCAAATTGTGACAGACGCTGATTTGCCCATCGATAAGAGGAAATTTTGATGATAGGTGTTCACCATTTGCTCGGCTGCTTCCGCATTATCGTCACGTCCGCTCGCCGTCAGGTAAATGACCCTTTTCGGGTTTGCGCGAGCGAGACTGAGGCGGCTGTCCTTGCACTGTCGCCTTACAACAACAACAAAAAAAAGTCTCCATTCTTCCCTTTCACACCGTTGTCTATCGCTTGCGTCGGTTCGAAGGGTGTGAAAACTCCAATACTTTCCAGCAAAGGCGGCTCTGTGCCAACCGGCAGCGATTTAAATTCCCATTCGCAGAGAGGGCTAGCGCGAAAGGCGGCGATGGGAGGGCACATCGGAACGTCAGCTCTCCACGCCACTATCGGTGTTCGGTATCGGTAGAAAAGGCTGCTGTGTTTCGCGCGAAATAATGACAGAACCAGCAGCAGCAGCAGCAGCAAGCCAGCCCCCGTCAGGACGACGGAGCGACATGCGCAAAAAACCCACTCGTCTGCTTGCTGTACGTGTCGCACCGCCGATTGGCAAAAATTTGTGCATCGCTTCCTCGTACATATGCGCACCTTTTTTTTGTGCAAAAATGCTCCGAAAGGCAGTTTTGTTCGTTCAGCGCGAGAGGTGGTGGTTTAAAGGGCGAGTTGGTAGGGAGGAGCACAACATGAAAATCGTTTAAATGCTGTACAAACACACGGCGACAGACTCGTCGTTAGTGACAGCGAAAAAAAAGCCCATAAACGACCGGATGTCAAAGCGATTTCCGGGAAAAGACGATTTCCGCCGGGGCGTTAAAAAAGGAAGGCGACGTGCGCACGGTACGGTGTACCACCCTATCTTTCTCCTGTCCGGGAACGACAGCGGTGCACAACTCTTTAAACTGTAATCAGAACTTTTTCGTCTCTTCTCGCGGTACATGCGAAACAAGCGACATCGTAGGGCCAGCTACTATTTTTTCTCTTTTTACCTTATAGTTTTGAACAAAAACAAAACATCTTATTTGACACATTCCAACGGGCAATGGTTGTTTGAGTAGCGATTGAAGACACAATCCATCTCAAAGACATTCTATTCATAGCCTATAAACGAAACCAGTGTGCAATGCGACAGGGTGAGTTAAAAGTTCGCACATTCACCATTTGACATTTCCATGCGATATTATTCGCAAAGATCGAAGAATGCGTGGCCGCATGGAATGTCCGTTGCCGTGGTGAAACGGTTGTTTCGTAGTTTGGTTTCGATCCCGCGGCCATCTCGCTCTCCCGCGCTCGCGGTCTCGGTCTCTCGTTGTCGCGAAAATGCGCAAAGTTTGTTGATCTTCTGATCGCTGCGACGGTTTTTTGTTGTTGTTGCGAAAACAGCGCATTACTTTACACGCTCGGCTGGCAACCCCTCCGAGTGTGTGTGCCGGTGGGAATGTTGTTTTACACTTCGTACACTACACACCCCGGCAGTTCCGCCGTTGTTTGCTGTTTGTTGTGCTGTGCTGAATATTTCGCAACACTTTTGATTTCGACACCAAGCAGGCGAAGCCGCTGGCCCGTTCGCGTTTTTTTTTTTTCTTTGCTATTTTGGAAGTAAATATGTTCTCGCGGCCGCTCTCTCTCTCTCTCTCTCTCTCTCTCTCTCTCTCTCTCTCTCTCTCTCTCTGTCTCTATTTCGATAGATTGCACTTTTTGTTTTAGGTTTCTTCTTCTATGTCATCCAAAAAAAAACACCACCATCCCTTGGGACTCCACGTCCGGCACACCCTGTGGTACGCCCTCTCGTGGCGTGTGTGCGTGTCTGTCCACCGTGTGCCGAAGCGAGACGAGGCCAAGGAAGGTTGTTGACCTTCTGGCTTTATATTTAATGCGGGCCGTTGGTATGTGAGAGAAATCACACGGGTGTGCGTGCGGCGTATAGGTTTGACATTGCGGAATCATCATCGCGTAGTAAAATCAGCACCCCGATGATGATCCGTTTGAGCAGCGGTTTGGATCTTTCTCCTTTCCTGCTTTTTTCCGCTTCTAATGGTCAATCTCTTCTTCTCACCTGTTGGGTCGCTGGTCGGTCGCGGGACTCTAGGGTGATTAGTTTGAGAGGATTTCGTTGCCCCTTTTTAGTGAGGGAGCGCGCGCGCTCGCGTTCTTCGCTTCTATCGCTCGTTCGTCTAATGTTTATTTACCTTAACTCGCGTGAGATTTAAATAGCTTTAAATCTCCTTCCGGGATGGAGACATGCGGCTGCGTGCGGCGTGGCCCATTTGAGGGTTTTGATTTCGGCAACAGTCGATTTAAATGGCGCAATGCTCAATCGCATATGCAATCCATTGGGAGGAGGCCATGAAAATGTATTTTCGCTTGATTATTTTGTTACTGCGGCGCGCGATAGGAGCACATTTTTTTTGTGTCACCGTTTTGCGCGCATATCCAAACAATCACACATGGTTGAAACTTGGAAACTGGAGCAAACAAAGTTGGAACCAAACTGGAGCAAACATGGTATCGTTTTTTTTCTGTTAGTGCAGGTTTTATCGACCCGTGATTCTGTATGGATCGAATTTCATTTGGAGTGCATTGTTCGATGAATATGGCTATTAGATAAAACAAAGAACAAACAATGCATGAAACATTTTGTGACATGATAATCTGCTTGCATGGGGTTTCAATATGGCTTTCATTTTATCATTTATAACAATCAATTGGTTTCTGATTTGTTCTTCTATATTACGCAGTGAAGGCATTGAAACTTTTTTATATTTAGTTAGATACTGTTTTTGATCGTTGGATGTAACACTGTGCGATGGAGTTACTAAATGTCACCTCGGCACCAACACACCGAAATGAAAAGTAAAACTACATCTTTGAAACTTTGACAAGTCTCTATTATTATTCGATAACTCGCGATGTTGTGATGTGTTACTCGTTTGTCAGCTAGTTAAGCCGGTGAATGCTCCCAACCATCAATAGTTGTGATGTCATACACGCGCGTGTTTTTTTTCCGCTGTGAGATGTCGGAAGAAGCTGTCACTCACTGTGACGCGGTGAGAAATGCGGTACGAGATATGAACGAAGTGAGCTGCCTCATTGCCAACACTGTACCGTGCATGTGTGTACAGGTGTCGTTGTTATGCTGCCTACTACGATCACGGAGGGCAATAATGTGTTTACTACGAGCGAATCTGACGCGTTTTGGCCCCGCTTCGAGTGAGCAGTGAGTGTACGACGAGAGTGAGAAAAGGTGCTCACCGAGCGAGCCTGATCGAACGGTGCAGGGTACGAGTCGCACTACTACCAACACTACCACTACCTCTACTACAGGCACACAGAGGCCCATCTGAGAGGAAAAGATAATTACGTTTTTATCGTCGTCCGTGTCGCGGTCCCGGTCGCTCCTATCTCTCCTTTGTTTCCGATTGTTTTTGGGGCCACGGTCATAATTGCGTTTGCGGTTCTGTGTGTGTGTTGGTGGTGTGCTTCGTCTCCTCTGACGGTGTGTGTGTGTGTGCTATTATCGCGCCTGTATCGTCATCATCGTATGTATCGCGTGCGACGGCGCTCGATCGAGATTTGGTGGTGTCCCTTGGGTTGTGTTTGTGCGTGTACCGAGGATGTGCAACGCGAACGAAGGAAGGACATTGACACCGGCTGCGAAGAATGCTCCATCGGGTGCTGCATGAGCCGCTGCAATGGAGTGATTTTTTGTTCGTTTCCCCTTTTCCGACAAGGTGTATAACATTGCTTAACATTAGCTGGGCAGCACTAGCATTTTGATCAGAAAAGGAAAACGAGTTTAATGAAGAAATAGCTACTTTGGAAAAGTAGAACTAAAAGTATACGAAAAAATATCTATAAGAAACGAAGATTAATAAATGAGTAGAGAAAAAAAGGAAGAGTTTGATAATAATGACAATAATAAAAATAATAATTAACAACATAAGAAAAACGACAGAAAGAGGTACAAGTTGACAATATGAAAGACGATAAAAAGAAGCAAAAATGAAGCAAAAAAGAAGAAAAAGAAGGAATAAAGAAGTATAATATGAAGAATGAAGAAAAGATAAACATTGGCCTTTGTCTTTTATAAAAGCAGGCAAATTAAACCACTGAACATACATTCCCATGCCGTATACCCAGAACATGTTAGTGAGTGTCACATGTATCGCCTTGATACATTTCGCCGCCGAAGAAAAGTTTTATGATATTGATATTACTGAGTTCTTCATTCGGTCGAAATTGGAAGATTTGTGCGAAATAACGTCCGTCAACTTTGCGCGCCTACCTTCGTGTGTCACTCCCGGCTGTCAAACCACATCACTTGTGACAGCGGGAAGCCCGGAAGTTTATTGCCCACCACCCCCACAGATCGACAGTTGAATTGTATCGTCTCATAAATCTAGTTATCACGTTAGGCCGCCCCGGCACGATGGAGATCGATTTATTGTGTTGATTTTAGGCAACAAAAGCCAGCTTACCCTGCTATCTCCCGTTTGCTGTGTGGATTTTGTGATCGGTCGTAAAGCCTCCCGCAATCTTGTTTGAGTAATTTATTCCTCTCCACAACAGCAACCAAAAAACCTTACCCTGATGCACCTTTCTAACGTGTTGTTCCGTCTCTCTGTGTCTGAATCGTTCCCTTTTTTAATCGTTTCTCAGATTTAAACTCCTTTTCCCTATTCACCATGCCGTGCGCACGCGTGCCCCTTCTTGAGCGGATGATGCATTTCCAGCTTCTCTTTTTTTTTCGGAGGAGAAGCCTTCCTTCGCTGTCTGTGCACGCATCAGTGTGTCAGCAACGGTTAGAGAACTGGTTTTTCTCCCTTTTTTCGGGGCTCGGCTCTGAAGCAACTGCCTCCCGCAGGGAGACCTGATCGAATCATCAAGAAGTATAATTTATGCGCTAAATTAACGACGATCGGGGTGAGGATGAAGCCTTCGTTCGGGGGACCAATAATAATCATCACCACGCACACACACACACACACATACACACATTAACATGGCTAGCTCGTCATAAATGTTAATTATGTTTGTAGAGATTCCATAAAAAAACGGCTGGCGTCGAAACATTCCATTTGGTGGTAGTAAAAATTAGGCATGATTTGTTGCTAATAATGTGATGCTCTTCTCTAATGGCAGTTATCAATATCCATACATTTTTCCGAGCTCGTTTTTATGCGCTGAGCCAATGTGTCATTTCCGATCGTAGTCCGAGAGCCTTCGTACGTTCGTAATCTCTTTCCTCCCACGTGTCGTCGGGCAGTCCTCGCTGGGAGGCAAACGACTCTGTCCCAGCCACTCAGACAGAGACCACACAGTTGTGTCATTCCATTTTTGTTTCGTTTTTGCAAGTTTCCATATAAGCTCTGACAGTGACCCATTTGATTTTTTGTTTTTTTTTTTTTCGTGTGACGATTGCAGTATGGGAGATGGCGGGATATATTACCCATTTCCGCCAGCAAAACGACGACCGTCTTCGCTGTGAAACTGCGCCACATTTGACGGATTTGGTTGCAATAAATGACTGCATCCTTCCCATTCTGGTAGTGGGACCATTCTGTGGTGTGGCCTCTTTCGTGTTTATTGTTTTATTGGATGCAGTTCGAGCATTCTAGCTTAGACGAATTTAGGCGTTAAAATGTTTCAAAATATACATTTTTAAGTGATAATTACCTTAAAGCTAATATTTTTTTATTATTTTCTCTTTTTTCTCTCGTATAGGTAAGAACGAATTTTCGGATTCCTGGCAGGTTGGAGCGGCTTCAAAAATGTCCTTCACCGTTGGCTCAACAACTATCTGTAGGTCTACTACTAAGGGTGTGAAAATGTGACAGCTCAGCGAGGAAGAATTAGACAGAAGGGGAAGAATGACGCATGGAAATTTATCTGGTAGTATTTTCTTATTCAGTTGTCTGAAA
>KB672846.1:772449-800521 GCA_000349145.1 Anopheles dirus
TGATGATGATGATGATGATGAGAATGATGGAGTGTGGAACGTGCAACGCTGCGAGAGACGTTGTTCTTTGTCTTGTTTCGAATGATTGCCGCGCGCAGGGATTTGTGTTTGTTCCGTTTAGCCGTGGGTCGTTTTTTTTGTTGTGGGTCGGTTTCTTCATAGAATCTTTAGGGGTTTTGGGTACAAACACACACACACCCAAGCACGTAATCGACAGAGAATGCAGTTCGGAACGCGGGTGTGAGGGGGTGATATGAATGCAGCGATTATATCGAAACCGATTAACATCAAGCTCCTGCTCCACACACCGCCTTCGTTCGGCTGAGAAGTCTGAGTATTCAATATTGCCGGAGCGCCCGCGGAGGTAATTACTGAAGTTAATTTTTTGCGCAACAAAAAATGGGAATTCTTGCCTTGCCACAACATCAGCAAAACAAAAAAGAAGCTCTTATTATAGCTCGTTCGTGCAAAAGCAACCCGCCCCGGTGTTCGTGCGTGTTTCGTGAGTGGAAAGAGAAGGAATCGTAATGGTTTTTGTTTTCGTTGCCTTCGTGCCACCCGTTGCATAAACGGGCGGCGCAAGAAAATGGAGAAAAAAAAACATGCCCGGTAGCTGGCGTTACTACTTTAAGTGTGACGAAATTATCCACCCCATCCCCACGCTCGCGAGGGTGAGAGGGATAATGGCACAAAGGGCCAGCGCCAGCGCGATTCGTATCGCGCACGCCGCTTCCTTCCGGGGCGGGTGGCTCTCGTTTGGGTGCATTATTATTATCCACGGGCGGGGCGAGCGAAAAGATACAGGTGCATTCAGCTGGATGCACGCATTAAATAAGCATTAGTCCCGGGGTGTGTGTGCGTCGTCTTCCCTTTGCTGTGTGAGAGTCTTTGCGGAGCGTTAAGTTCATGCCGGTCTGCTCCATTGATCGATTTGAATGAGATAATTATTTTTTATACATTAATCATTGCTGCTTTTGCTTAAGTTTTCTTTGTTTCCACTTACAAAGTTTTGATGGGCATTTTTTTTCTCTGTATATAGTGGTTAATACATTGTTTATATATTCATCCACTATATATATTAATCTCTCTCTTTCTCTCTCTCTATTTATCTCTATCCATCGAATAAAAATGATGTTGATAGGTTTAAAAGAGATGAAACTTTCTTGTATATTATATAACAAATGTCTTAGATGCTTTTTTGACTAAAAGTGTTATATTCGAAAAGGCGAAAGACCTTATAGGTCGAAGTCTCTATACAATATAAGAAGAAGAAGACGAAAAAGTGTTATATTCTTAATAACATATAGAGAAACTCTCACTTAAACTAAGAGAAATGAGAAGAGGGAAGAAAGCGTTTTGTTGATTAGTTTAGGTGGGAAAACAATGTTATAAATAAAATGAAACAAAAATAGAAAAACAAGTAAACAACAGTACTTTATGGATAGGCTTTTGAACTGAACTTTCAGCAGTTAGACTATTTGCTTATTTAGTGTTTTTACGTCGACAAAGTGTTTGTTAAAATTTGATATATGCTACTAAAATTCTCGGATCGGATTTCAAAACAAAACCAATCGTAATTTTCTTTCGTTCATAATAATTTTGGTGAATTTTATGGCGTTTGTAATATTCTTTGAAAATAAAATCAAAAACAACATACAATATAAAATATTTGTTTTTTTTTGTATGTTATAGAGTCTTATAAAGAGCATTTACCCTCAAATGACCAATTGAAACCCTATTTTCAAAAGCTTTACGATTGTGATTAAAGCGTTACGAACGAGCTTTACGATCGGAACCTGCTTTCGATTCGATTAGTCATATTTCCTCTTATGTGTTGTGATTGAAGGAACGAACGAATGATAAAATGTGAAATGAAGCAGGTTTGCAAGTTAAGAAGGAAAAAGGGGGACTTATTTTGATTCTTTCCCGTCATTTCCTGAAGCAGACTGTATATATCAGTGGTGTTACAACTTCCGTGAGTTATTGCAGAACTCAAAAGACACACATTTGTAAGTTCCTTGATACAACGATCAGGAAGTAATGCTGCAACATCCCATCAAACACATTAATACGCTTGGTACAAAGTGCAATCCCAGAACACGCTGCTACGCTAATAACATAGCCAAAAAAAAAGCAACGCACCCAACGCCTGCTTCAATCGAAACTGAGTCGGAAAACAAATCCCTCAGCAGCCCGTCCCCCGTCAGATAGAAGCATCACGAAATCGTCTTCTTTACGAGAGGCGAAGTAAAATAAACCCTCGTCGTCGCCGTTCGTCGGCAAACGCCTTGTACATGTGGTGTGGGGCGTCGCGCCGTATGGCTTCCTTTTATTTTTTGTTTGTATCCAATCTTCGCCCTGCCTGGGGTGAAAAGGGGGGACAGAGTAATGCATCGTCGCGGTGCGGTGCACGGGATGCGTTTTTTCTCATTCCCTCCCTGTTTAATAATAAATAGAGAAGCAATCAAACCGCTGGCGGTGGGTCGGTAAAGCGAGCGCAAGCGAGACAGATAGTACGTCTCGGCCGCACTTTGCATGCGCGAGACGGGAAGCGGGCGGGCGGGGGAGGAGCACTATCCCACCCCTCCCATTCCAACCCCCACCCCCACCCCCGTCGCGACGCTTTCGATTCCGTTGGGGCAAGTGCATCGAACTTTTGACTTACCGCGAGAGTGAAACTCGCTCTCTCGGTCCCACTCTCACCGGAGAGAGAGAGAGAGAGTAGACCCCAACGGTAAAGGCGGAAGTGGACGACGCGGTGTTTCGTACCGTGTGTTGTGCTGCAGTATGCGGCGCGACCAAACCCCGGCGGCGGTGTATGTTGCCATGGAAACGGCGCACCGTGGTGCTGTACAGCATACACCTCGCGAGACGCACACATTTAAGAGCGATTATTTTTTTTTGTATTGCCGGTGGGGTGGGATGATGGAGCGGACGGGTTTCGAATGTGTGGCGGTGTGTCTGTAACGCACACACAAACACACACGAACGAACCTCTCGGTCGCTCTCTCCGCTGACCATTCAAACGCGACGACGAGAGAACGCGAGCTCCGTGGGGAGGAGGTTTTTTCTCCTGCTGCTTTTGCTCTTCATCCCCCGTCAGAGGAGCAGTCTGTCTCTCTCTCTCTCGCACACCCCGTGGTAGAATTATTTTTAATAGCACGCATTTTTCTTCCCTGTTTAAATGCATGTTCCAAAGCCACCCTTTCCATCATCTGTTTGTGGTCAGTGTCTGTGTTTGTGTGCTGGATGCCTTCATGTGCGCTCGGAATCAAAACACACAGGGTGTAATGAAACCGTGCTCGAAAAGGAACCTGTCATTATGTTTACGTGTGTGTTGCGTTCGCTTCGAGACCGCGCAGAAGGGAAAGGTCCAGAGCGGACTGTGGGCAGTTTTCCGAGAAAACTCTTCCAAACGGTGTGTTTTGGAATGTGAACGAGAGCATGCCCGTGATTAGGTGGAAACGGTGGAAAAAGGCACTGGACACAGACACACGCAGGAACAGGATCATCCTTCCAGCTTCTCCAAAATGAGAAACAATAAACAACAGGAAAAGGGGTAGAACAGCTAACTCTGTGCAGCATGAGATGAATGTTAAGCGTTTGATTGAAAATTATTCGTGTAGAGTATGATTATCTCATTCCAGGAACTTCGTTCCTCTCTCTTTTCTGCGTTTAATTTCTTCTCGTCTCTATTCTTTACCGGTTTTGACAGCTACAATTTGGATTGATAGGTGTGTGGGATTAAGATGCTCACATTGAAAAGCCTTTGTTTTTATGTTCATTTCTATTAGATTATTTTGGGCTTTATCGATACAACTTCATAGACTTCATGGAGGGGATGCTGAGACTGTTTCTTCCCATCCATTATTTCTGGCGCGAGATTCGGGAGACTGTTAGGCAACTCTTTGGACGTCCAACACAACGTTGCACTATTTCGAAATGTTATATCCAATATTGGTATCGAAAGCAGTAGTTTCAAACTCGGATTGATGGATGGTCTTATTTTTTGTGTCACACACTGTTTATGTAGTAGGAACTACAGAAAAGCAAAATAACTTGTCGATTTAGACTTATCTATGAATGAAAACAGGATTCTAATAGCGGTTGGGACTAGAATTACAAAAGAAAGAAGCCCTATAAACTGTAAGAGTAAGAAGACTAGCAATAACTGAGATGTACAGTCGGGCGTTAGTAAAGTTTGGAATTTAGCTCCTCTTCCGGTAACTTCAACCCCTGATCAGGTGCGGCTCCAAGAAACGCCTCCAAACACGAACGAAAAGAGCAGCAGTAGCGGTAACAACCAGCAACGCAGCGACTGGCGTAAATGTGTCGATACGACGATGTCGCGACCGAACGCACCCAAGAGATTAAGCCGTTTTCTTTCACGTTGACACATGAATGATGTGCCCTGTGTTCGTTTGCTCTGCTGTTTGTACGTTCCCTTCACGGGTCGCCCTCCTCGTCGTGTAATCAGGAGGCAGGAACGCAAGCGTTGATAACAACTAACCGCGCACAGTCTTATGTGTTATGCGTCGGAAGGGGGAGCGCACGGTCAAGTCGTGGGATGGAAGGTTACGACCGGCTCCGGTCACACATTTGGCCCACTCTCTGGATCAGGCCGGGCCCTACCGACTATCAGTGTTGGTGTGTGCGACGTCTGGCGTCTTCTTGGGCAGACCTTACACACGCTTGGAAGATGGATGGGCAATGGTGGACGGCCCAGGCACAATGTCGATTCACGGCCCACCAAAAACCCATCATCCAACGTCGCGTAGATCAGCCTAGAATAGGCGCCAACCGATAAGGAAAGAAGGGGCATTACTGCGCACGCTTCAGTTGCTGTTACGGAGGGGAAAAAAACGAGAAAGCCATATCATTTTGCTTAAAACATCCGTAACGGTGAAGAAGGGTTATTCCAACAATATTCCCACGCTCTCGTGCCTAGCCACCAGCGCCGCTCTAAAACTACTGACGTCGTTTTGTCGTCAGTTCTTTTCCTGGAATGATGTGTGTACTCCGGTCGCTGGTTTGTTCGGCAAGATATGTTTGCACACTTATGTTCCGCACCGTGGAATGTAGATAAGAACTTGCGTGGTACGGTGTACTGCTGCAGAGCTTAGCTTGACGTACACCGTGTGGAGGGGCGACACTGTGCAAACAGTCCCTGGAAGCAGCAGCACCTGCGAATAGTTCCACTGAAACTGATTAGGCCACCAACCTGTGTGGGGCAAATGGTTAGCTTCAAACTTGAAGATGTTCTGGTTGTGGATGTTAAAATCTCCTGAAAGTATGGTGATAAATAGTACGATAAAAATAGTTGACGAGAGTTGAGATGCGCTCAACTGATGCGTTAATTGAATTAAAGCTGCTCGCAACCACGAATGGAGAAGCAACAGTCGCCAAGAAGCGTGCAGAAGCTGTGGGTGTAATCGAGCCTTAGTTTGGAGAAATCGTTCTCAAGGGGCTAGCAAGTTTGGATATTGTTTTGTTTCCTCCTGAATGCATTCAAACTGTGAGATCTTTTACATTACAATTACATTTGTTGTCATTACTCATAGCAATTTGCTATTCTACGTTTCTGAAACACCAATTGCGAGTATTGTTTGGGCACGTTTTCGCTCTTCAAACAGCTCCAACATGCTTCAACGAGCCCAGATTTACGAACGAGCTCGCCGGTGCTCGCCTTTCGTCGTGTTGCAATTGCAGTTAGAATTCTGCGAGTACGAGGGGTTCGCCTTGACGTGGAGAACAGTGTTGTAGCTCATGTTCTCTGTCCTCTCGCTGGTCGTCTCCCTCACACTCGCCGCCATCGGTTCCGAATGTGCCCGCAAAGAAATCGAAAAGAAACCCACATCCCCCACGGCGGCACGTCGTGTCCACCGTCCCAACTCTTGCGCTGCGCTGGGGTCTGGTCTGGGGGAGAGTCTCTGACCGGTATGAAGATGATGCCCTTCGGGGCTCCATACTACGAGTGTTGCTATGTGTGTGTGTGTGTTGGGTTCCGCTTGTTCACGGTTCGACTTTTTCTCGAAGAGTCACAGTTTAACAACAACAAAAAACTACAAAAAAACAGCAACACACGACCCAAGTGTGGTGGAGCGGGACGCTAACCTTGTGCCAGGTTCATGCAGCCAGCAGCCTACAAAACGGACCAAAACCAGCCACACAACGTTTGTGCGCGCTGCTGCATCCGGGGATGGACGGCGCTGCACACGGAAAGACCACTGGACGCAGAGGGCCCCTAGCACATGCACACACACACACACGTACGCAGAAACACGCACACAACTACACAAAAGCTCGCGCTTGTTGTACAACAAACCTACACGAGACACGGGCGGTAAACGACGGCACCGGAACAAATATGGCCGAGTGTTGAGCTGCTGCTGCTGCATTTTGAAGTCACCCGGCGACACGGCTGAGACTGAGTCGTGGAAAAGGGGGTCAAAGGCACGGGGAGAGGGGCGGTCGTTGAGTTGCATCGCGTTGGGAGCAAAAAAAAAAAGGAAGGCGAAACACACTGCACAGCAAAACACGGGTGGGCCGACCTAAAACATCAAGCCCATGAGCAAGTTCGTTGAAGAGTGGTGTTGAAGTCCGGCTATTGGAAGAGAACATTTAGGGTTTCGTAGCGCAGCGATTAGTTTTTTTTTTGGTTCCGTCCCGTCGTCGGAAGTCTCTCCGGCGGTGGTGTAGGTTGAGCGAGTTTGAACATGACTGGGTGTCCCTTGCGGAGGTGCTAATAGACAGGGCGGAGTGGGTCAAAACTGACGGACGGTGCTGTATGTCCGGAAGGGACTGGCTGGACTTGTTGCTAGGCAGCAGGTCGGAGCGGGAGCCATTCGAGCGGAACTGATGATTTGTATTATCAATATTACGTTTAGTTTTTCTGCTTCGCACTGGTTGAGGAAAGAGAGAGAGAGAGAGAGAGAGAGAGAGAGAGAGAGAAAGAGAGATATTGTTTGACTTTTTTCTTTTATTAATAATACCTTAAAATTGATTCAAGTCAACACTGCATATCATCGTTTATTCAGTATCTAGAAGAGATTTCCAGATTTCTATTGCTCTGAAAGTTCTCTACAAGTTTCTAGATATTCGCAGATCTTCAAGAATAAATAAAAAAAATCAATAAAACCTTGGATCCAAATTAATGGCAAACATGTATAGGATTACTTAACCATTTATATGCCGAATGGACGATAAAGTTGTGAAAATGGAGCTGCTGTCAATGTTCCCATAGAAACCAACAAGTCCAATCACAGCAACCTACGCTATGCCGTAGAATGAAGCTTTAACTTGTCAAACTCTTCTTTCACTGACAGATTGTGACAGTTGTGTTGATGTAGTTCCTCTCCGCTGGAAACATTACAATCGCACCGAGTTTAAAAGTCCTCTCGAACTTCACATCCGGATCGAACCGGCACTTCGAACAGATTTCGACCGCCGGGAAGAAGGAACCGGCAGACGAAAGAAGAAGGTGAAAACCACAACCGAAAACCGCGCGCGCGCCCGTTTGATGTTTGCCGATCCGCCCGGCGGTGGTGGTATGTGCAGGGTACGAAAGGCGAGAATTACCTCCACAGCAAAGCGCTGAAGCAGGCGGTATTGTGAGGCCTTTAACTTTTGCTCTGGGAGATCAGGCAGAAACATACACGCACACACACATGTTCCCGTAGGTTCGTCAATACGTTGACGCGAGAAAGAGAGTTCATTCGCATCGAAGATATGGATCAGAGCCTACTCCGGAGGTACGTTTTCGAACGCGCTCCTTCCCCCAGGGGCTGGCTAATCGCATTCGGTGGCTTTAATTTAAGCTAATTAACTTCTTCGATGGTAAACTGTTGTGTTTGCCTCTCTCTCTCTCTCCCTGCACAGCTCTTTGTCTTCTCGCTCCTCTTCACGTACTGTTAACACTGTTGCATCGCTTCTTCTTCTTGCGTGGTGAACCCTGCAGTTAAGTCCGCACCTGCTACGGATCCTCCGGAATTAGGCTCTAATGGCGGCATTCTTGGGAGAAGCCAGAGCTTCCTGGAAGGAACAATCTGCTTTGGACGAATGATTGGGTTTATTGAGATGATGGCGCGGCGGGTAAGGTGATATTGTGGTTGTCGCAAGATATGATATTAGAACCCGTCAGGTACCTGAGTCATCTAGTTTGACAGTTTAAGTCTCTCTTGAAAATTTATTACATTCGAAATAAACGACTTCACCCGCTGAAGAGCACTGAAGTACAGGAGTGGGGCGTCGCTTTCCATCCAACGCCGGCGCCTGGAAACGCACAGAGTTCACTGTACACCTTCTCCCAACCTCAACACACACAACCCAAACACCCATCTACCGCCATGTTTTGCGATAATGAACGCTTCCTGGTCGATTACCTAATGATATGGTTTTCTAAACGTTTCTTTTTCATTCTCCACTCCTTTTAGAACGTTGTTGTTTGCATGTTTCCGCCTTAATTTTACTTCCGCTTCGGGCGGTTCGGTAGGGCCAGACACTGAGAAATTGCTGGATGGTAGTAGCAGTAGGGTTCATGTCCCTCTTCACTCAACCCCGCAATGGACCGTCCCTCTGTAGTGGGACTCCGCACTGCTGGAAGTGAAGGGTTGAAACAGTCTTCTAGGGACGGTCTTCTGCAGTACTCCTCCTCCTTCTCTCTCTCTCTCTCTCGACTCCGGGAAGCCAACCTTCCTCACCACCTTTCCCAACCGCGAGAACGGAAGCAACCAATTAATGAATGGTTCTGTGTATAATTTATACTCCCCACACGCGCCTTCAGACACGCTCGCACCAGGCACCCATCACCGATATATATCGCGCGCGCGATTATTTGTGGAAACACGATGCGCGCGCTCCCCTACCCCACCCGGCCGCGGTTTCGCTTTACGTTTTTGTGTGAATTTTACTGCACCGCCGGGGCCGTGCCCCCGTCGCCGTGGGAGGGGATGGAAATGTGTGTAAATTTATGCTAGTAAGCTTTTCATGTGGGTTTCCTTCCGTTCTCTTCGTTTTCGCGCATTTCGGAGAGTTGTTTGCTGCTAATAGACAAATTTTCATTTCACTTTTGTTTCATACCCGTACCGGAAGAGGAACGCGCGATATTTGATCGTGTTTTTTTATACGGTTGCAGTACAACTAATGCGATAGGCGATCATTCCACCACGGAGGACCAATCCACGTATAGTTGGGCAAAAAACGTGTTAAAAAAGAAGGTTTTCAATTTAGAAACAAAACTATTTGGTCCTTCGGATCGGATTATCGAACAAGGGGAACAAGTTTTGCCCAGAAAAAATATTACGTTTAACTAGAGCTACTTATCGATTTTAATGTTAGATCGAAATATCATTTAAGCGACATAGTATGAAGTTTAGGATGTCTTTTTTTATAAAGGTTTTGTTCTTCCTGCGTAGAAAAACTAATACCTATAACTACAGTGGTTCGATTCTTTTGATATTTTTTTTTGGAATGAAAAGTACAAACGTCAAAATATGCTTTTTAGTACAATAATTTGGTCCTTCGAACCGGATTGTCCCATTAAAAGCTTTCATTATCAACCGGCTTGCATATATTCATCCTGCATGCATATAGCATCATTCCATGTTAAGACAGGTATTCAAATTTAAGTGACATAATGTTAAGCTCTGTTATTACCTCCACATGTTAGTGCTGCAGCGTGTGTTACGCTCATAAAGAACCTCTCCCCGTGTGTTTCCGTTTTCACCTATTCCGGTGTTCTCCCGGAAAACGAAGAACTCGAACATAAATCATAACATTGTAGCCGGCAGCGTGCGTACGTAATGGAATGTAAATGAAAAGACATAACACCAGACATAACTGCACACACGCACACGAAAGGTTAACCCCGAACAACTGCTCCACACTCGTCGCGCCCTTCTGACGAGAGCCGGTGCGGGAAAAACAGAAACGGCCGGCCGGAGATTGAAAAAATCGACCCCAAGGCAGGACAACCAGAGGCAGCACCGAGCAAAAAAAAACAAAAACGGCGAACGTAAATGCAAATTTTCCGCTCCCTCTCGGTGGCTTGAATGCATTTTTACCGTGGTTTGTGGATGCCGTCACCACGACGGACGATCGTCTGACCCACCACCAACACGCTCGCCGCGAATTTCGGGTTGCCGTCGACGAGGTGGAGGTGTCCCCGTGTCTCTTTCGCTTCGAGCCGGTCATTGGACCGAAAACCAAGGTCATGCATTGACTGTGGGACGGGGTCCGTCGCACCACGCGCCCCACTTGTCCACCGATCACGATGAAGACTCTCTTGCTGTGGCTAGCCGAGACGGCAGGCATTATTGCAGTCGCGTTTTTTTTTCGGCCGCAATGCTGCATATCCTTGCGGCGGTACCAGCCAGCAGCATTTCCTCCTTCTTTCCTTCCATGGATCTTCGTTCGGGCACAAGTATACGGTCAGGGACGAGACGCGAATGTGTATTGGTGTACACGCGCCCGGTGTATCAGTTCCTTCATTCTGTCTCAATTCACTGTCAGCTTGCGGTCTCTCTCTCTCTCTTTCTCATAAACCCAATCATTATGGCCTTCATTCTTTCTCGCTTGCTTTATTCACTTCCATTTGTTATTGTTCTTACCTCGTTTTCGATAAACGCTGCAGAATTTTCCCCAAGTTTTTTGTTATCTTTTATGAGATCCTTCATTCGCTTCTCTCACCTCTCTTGGTTGCTTCTGTAGCTGCCCCATCTCTATTGCGTGTTGGCCGATTCGTTGTTGCTTTGTTCCTTCCTTCACATGCCTTATTTAACATTTTGTCCAGTTTGCTTAATCGCTACACTTTGTTGATGCCTCGTTTCTTGTTTTGTTTTGCTTTTTCGCTCGCTTTTAACAAGTGTGAGTGTATACGTTTGTCTCCTGTGTGGATTTTTTCATCTCTTCACTTTCTTCCATTCTTTCTTATTGGGTTTTTTCTCTTACTTTTCTCATCTAACGCTCCTTTTTTTCAAATTCGCGCGGTTTGCTCTCAACTGCTAATTCCGTCATGCGGTTGCTTAGAGTGATGCGTTTGTTTTCCCACACTCTTCTGTCTCATCGCTTGGCAGGTCCGTGCCTAGTGACTAGTTAAAATTCCGCGCGCAGCTCTTTAACCGGATTGGCAAATATTTTAAACCTATACCGTCACCGGCGTCTCAACCACGCGGTGTGGTGGGTTGTGGAAAGCTAGCTCGCGCTTCTTTCGCACTAAGTTTGCTGCTAATCCAGCGGTCCAACGCGCTCTGGCTGGCTTTTGTCGGCACCGTTCTCCACGGTGCCACCTTTTTTATCGTATGAATTTAGAACCGAAGAAGCCCGTGGACACGGTTATAAATAATCTTATCGTTATACTAGCTAATAGCTTGGATTGTTTCTTTTCGTCCGTTCGCTTTATCGTGACAAATTAACGCTAAACATTTATCGTGCCGCCTAATCTCATCTCGGATGAGTACCTAACGGAATGATCTAGTGCGTGTAATACCTTAGAACTTTTGCCGTGGAATGTGTTCTCCCTATATGCTTTTTTAATTGTTGTTTTGGGTCACAAAAAGGACAAGATATTATAAATAACGACGGCAGCAACAAAAAAATCGTGTGCGTGAGTATGTCTTAAGTATATCTCGTGCACACTGTTATGAATGCTTGTCATGCAATTTTCTTCGTTCGTACTTCAACAATACCTCTGCAACCGGGTACGCGATGCAGTGGTGTGTGAAAATAGACAGTAATACAGTGAAAAACAACAACGACTTTCAGTTACTTTATTCCGTAACTTCGGGCTCCATAGTCCTTTTTTATGTTGGAAAAGTTTCCCTTACACAGCAGGAATTTTGCTAGCTGTGAATGGCCGGACAAGAAACTGCTCCTCTTTGTTAACGATCGATAGTTGCCTCTAACTTCGTTTCGTTGTTCGGAACGGTTTGATGGCGTTGCAGAACTAAAATAGAAAATAAATAGTTCTTATTGATGTTTTCCGTAATATTGCGAATAAATAGTACGATGATTCATTATGCCTCTTCCAAGAAGAATCTTCCGTGGAGGGTCATTCGAATCTTGATTCTGATTCGTAAATCTATCAAGATTCATAGAGTGGTTGAAGTGTCGATTCCGGTTTTCTTTGACTTAGCTATTACCCGTAGTCTAGATAGTCAGTCCTGTGTACGGGAGACTGAGAATTGAGATTTGAATCCACATCCTGTGATGTGCAAGACCATGCCTTTGCGCACAGGACCATATGACCGCCGCGAAATGGCACAAAATGAATATATTTATGAAACTTCAAAGAATCATGTCATCTTCAACGGATCATGAGTCTTCAACGAATCAATTCTGAGATTCATTTATCTTCAATGGTTCATTAATCTTTCAAAAATCGTTTAAATTATAGACAATGTTTATGATAACAAACACCTTTAAAATTCGATTTAAATGATTTAGTTCAAAGAGTCGTGCAGATTCATGAGTCTGAATCAAATTTACGTAACACTAGTTCATAATGTCCTTTGGAGTTTCCTTCGACTCTCCGTTTCAATCTCCACCGTACCGCGTCACATTTCAAATAGTTTAATTAGCTCAAATCCCATTTCTTTCGCCTCTATTATCACATCAATCAAACCTCAAATCAATACTACGATATGCCTATGGCATGGGTATCGGTAGACCCACAACGAACCCATGCCCATGCACACTCCCACCGGGGTAGTTAACCAAACGAGTCGCTCATAACCGAATCGAATCACAAATAAAATGTTGTTGTACCGCTGGTAAAAAAAAAGCGACAGCTTTTCATGTGTGCGGATGCTTTCGGCAAAGTATGAAGAACCAAAATAACAATCCCGACTGGACCTCCGGTGCACAGCAGGTCCTTTTGCTGCGTGCTGTCCAACGAGGCAAAATATCGAAAACGCGCACGCACGAACCATCCCGAATCTCTCCCTCCCCGGAGCGGTGTGTTTGGGGCAGCAGCAGCAGCATGTTGGGTTGTTCTCACCGGAACCGGGGGAGACGCGAGTCCACGCGACGGGTGACAGCGGCGGCGGGCCATGTTTTTAATGGGCACGCATAAAATTAATTAAATTCATTTCCCCATAAATTCTACCGCTCGTCTCGCTCGGCGCTCCTCTCCATCTCTCGGCACGACCATTTTCCTGACTCGCCCCTCGCGCGCACACCTGGAGTAATGGGGGGAGATTGAGTCCAACTCCTCATGCATACCACGCTCAACTGGAGCTATTTTATTATGCGGGATGTTTGCTTCCTGCCCCCTGGCTGTGTCTCCCCATGAAAACATTATGCGCCATTTCCCAGAGGAAAATCCTGGCACACGACGGCGCCGCGGTCGGGCTGTTGAGCGCTGAGGAATTTGAGTTCCCATGGTGAAAAGCTCCCTTCCGCGTGCAGGTATGTGTGCGCATAGCTCACTAGCATACCGGTGTGCGTTCGGTAGTGTAGGTGTGTGCATACATCTGGTATGCTGCATTTCGATGTAATCCAACGGCAACGCTGATCAAAGTCCTAGACTTTGAAAGCGAATCAGCAAGGTTTCATATCCACAGGACGACTGTCACCTAATAAGGTAAACAGTTTTTTTCTTGTTATTTCAACATGCTGTTTTGTACATGCTCAACAACAGATGTCCAGCAGGGAATGCAAAGACCACTTCCAGAGCGCCATCAATCAGCAGTTAATGTTCGCACATGCCTAGTTATCCAATAATGTGCGTGTCTAACCGGACAATCATGCAGGAGTAATAGTTTTTTTTCCTTCTTTTTCTCCTTGCTACAAAGTCCACCCTTAGAAACAACATTTGTTCCTCCTGGCAAGACAGACAGACCCTTTCAAAGGTTGGGGCCAGGGTCTGCTGGAGTGCTGCTAATTATGGGCACGATGAGGATGATAATCATAATCGCACAAGCGATGAACAGCGCACAACCGGAGCCGCCAGCCCTTTTCTCGGGGTTGCCTTATACTGGTAAAGAGTAGCAAAATCATCCTTTCTCGCACGCGGAAGCATGGAAAAAAAGCAAACAGCCACGGACGAATCGGATAAATAATGAACTTTTCCAAACTCATCGTTAACTCATCGCCTGGAAAGAGGATGGCTGCGAGAGAGAGAGAGAGAGTAGGCAAGTTCGAAATATTCTCCCCGATGATAAATGGTGCTTAAGTGTTTCTCAAGCGCGCGCGTAATGAGTGTCGGGGTTTCGGGGAAGTCATCGCGCGGGCAACAACAACGCTGATGCCCGACGACTTCTCAACATGACGCTGAAAAGACACCTCCCGCTTCAACGCGAGTTTGTTGGCGGGCCGAGGCTTCCCGGGTGCTTTTCCAGGAGACACCCGTGTGGTCTGAGTGCGGTATGTGGTGTGGTGTGTATACCATGTCCCAGACTCCGGCTGTGGGACCATTGCTATACGCCCCCCGTCCATTCTCTACCGGGGAAGACATCTCTCGATGCGTTGGAAAGGAGCCTGCGGGTAGGGTAGACAAGAACGCGGTAAAGTATTTCAAATAATACTCCTATTGGTTTTTGGAAATTGTTGGACACCTGCTCTCTTGCTCTCTTTCCCCGGGGTAGGAATTTCGGATTCCTTCCGGTGCGCTGGCGAAGCGAATGAGAGTGAAATGCGGGAGAAGTGTACAAGAATTTCACTTAAGTTTGCCTCCCTCAGTACGGATGGTCAGTTGGGATCATCATGTGTTTGGTAGGAAGTGAAGGTCAACGCTCGAGGTGCTGCGTTTTCTTTTATTTGGCGCTTTGAGAACAACAGCTTCCTTGGAGGGTTCTGTAGAGATCGAATGTCTGGAGGCTTCCATGAACTCCAAATCCTCAAATTTCTTAACATATCACATGTTGGTAAGCAACTTTGTCGGTAAAGTTCCTAATCAGACACATGAAATGGATCTGCAAATTAGCTCCTCTCAACGCCTGATCTGGCACGGGTTGTACGCGCTAGAAAGAAGAGGAGCCGCGAGCGCAATCTTTCCTTCTGGCCGTCTCCTCCCGTGGCACGAAGAACGTACGAGAGCGATTCGAGCGTGTCTGGAATGCAGGTGAATACTTGCGACGTGAGCGAAAGACGTGCACAAGGGGAATGGGAGCTGTTTCTGGTTTCCTTTCAACCCATTACACGCCAGAGCAGCACCCCTCCCGAGCGTAGCGAGAGTGGAGTTCCGGGGGTGGTTATGAAACATTCCGCGCACCGAAAGAGGAGCAAGAGAAGGACGTCGCCGGGGCTCTGAACGTCGGAAAGTCGAGCGAGAAAGAGCGGGAACCTGAAACAGCCGCCTCGCGCCCCGTCGGAGCAACTTGATCTCTTATGCCCATCGCATACGTACATAATGCCCGGAGACCACAAGCTCAAACTCACACAGCTCGTTGGAACGGACTCCCCACAGCACACGGGTCGATTAGAGCTGCAGAGAGCATATCTCGGGATGCTTTTTTTTTCTTTCTGCCTTGGTTCTTGCCCGGTCCCGGTGCTCTTCTTCCCGTTTCGAAGTCATGCGCATAAGCATTGGCTACTTTCGCGCTCCGCTGATGAGGACCGGGGAGCCGAGAGAGTATGGTTTGTTTTCATGAATAAAACATTGAAATTCTAGCGTGTACTCTCTTCACCCTTGCAGCACACAAACCACCGCTTCGCGCGCGTTAATACGACCGGGCGTGTGTGTGTGTCCCACACATTTCCGGACTTCGCATAAATGTTTTCTATTAACACACACACACACTCCGGAAGCGGATGGAATATCACTGTTCCATGCTGTTTGATGATATGATGCCCAATCTGAACTTTGTACTCAGATATTGGAGGATCGACCCTGCGGGTGATGATGATGACGTGCGATCTTTTGTCTCCGGAACTTCCGAGGCAATCCTTCAGGTTGCTTCTCGCACGTGAGGGTCAACTAGAGACTCGCATCCTGCGGCCCAAGTGGGCCGTGAATAAAAGCGAAATTGATTTCCTACACAATGTCGATGGCTGGTGGTGTGCTGTGTGGCATTGCAGCAGAGTGCGAACTTGGTCCATTACCTGTCAGCGATAAACCTGTTTCTTCACCACTTTGTCTCCCGCTCGCCGCCGGCCGCCCCCTCCCGGCCGGTTCGACTCCAACTTGTATGCACGGGCGTACCACCCCTGAGTCACCCGCCGCTGCTCGCTCGGGGTCTGTCGGTCAGTTGGTACGCACGGTTGCTGGTGCGGCCGACATTACAAAATATATGATACAAAAAAGACCGCTGACAACGACCCCACCGAGAGACGAAGGACGAAATTGAAGTTAAAACGGAGAGAGAGAGAGAGAGAGAGAGAGAGAGAGAGAGAGAGAGAGAGAGAGAGAAACAGGAGATTTCCAAACAAAAAATGTACCACCACCAAGGAGGTCAACGAACGACCAAATATGATGCTGCTGAGGCAGTGGCGAAGGGAGTCGCAGCAGGAGCGGAGCCGGTGGTGATCCACTGGAACTGGAACTGAATGGAGCGGTCGGTTTAAAGATGAATCTCTTCGAAAAACCGGATTGTTTTTTATTTTCGCGCGCGCACTGGTACCGGTTCGGCGTGGTGTGTCTGTGCGTTTTTTTTTTCTTCCGTCATGCTGCTGCTCCTTTTGCTCTCTTCCAGGGGTTAGCAACTAGCTTGTGAAAACTGTGCTTATGAATCCGCATTTTATTAATGTGCTTCTTTTACTCTTTCGACTTCTTTTCAGTTGCGGGCAACGTTTAAGGCACACTAATCACTGGAAGAGCCCGTCGACGATTCACTTCCAACGGGCCGAGACATCCGGGCGGAGTTACGATGGTGTCGACCTCTAGTGGACAGTAGCGGAAAACATGCATCAGCAGGAAGCATTCGAACAGCAGCAGGAAACTCGACGTCGACGAGGAGGGGCAGAAGGAGGAGGAGGACTTGCAGAAGAGGGAGGAGGGAGCGGACAGGAAGGGGCAGATCCGGGTGTGAAAGGATGTCGGTGCCGTGAGCGTAACTGCTAGCCACCCTCTCCTCCGTGCTCATCCCGTAACCCAATGCAGCAGACCGAAGTCGGCGACCACAGATCGCAGGAGAATCGCCGTGCCCGCAGCAGAAGACGAGGACGCAGGAAGGAGCAGGCTCCCCCCGCCAGGATAGAGCAGAGACAGAGGAAGTGTGATCCGTAGAATGGCACCCCACACACAGACGGCCGGTGGAGTCGGGGGTATTACGATTAAGCAACCATTTCAACGGCGTCAGTGGCCATACAACGCAACCGGTGGCGGGACGACGACGAACGCAGCGTCCACCTCCACCGCCACCACCGTGGCCAACCCTGCTACGGTTGTCGGCCCTTCGCCGGCCGGCATTAGTATAAGTAGCGGTAACAGTAGTAACGTCAGCGGTAACGGCAACGGAGGGACGCCCGTTACAGTGCAGACGGCGGCATCAGCGGCGTCAGATCAGCAATCGAATGTGACCGCCACCACCGCAACAACCATCACTGCCTTCGCGGGGGCGCAGTCACAGCAGCTGCCGCCGCCACCGGGCAGCAACTTTAACTCCGCCACCACTACCACTACCAACAGCAACACTGCCGCGGCAGCAGCCGCCGTCACACTCCTGCGCGTAGCGTCCAGCGGCGGCACGTCGAGCGGTCTCGCCGTGAGTCCCGCGAACAAGCTGAAGCGCCTACAGCCAACGTCGGCAGCCGCCGCACCACCACAGCCGCCGACAGCAGCAGCAGCACCCACCACCACCGGTGTTCAGACGGACGGAACTGGGAAAAGCAATAGCAGCAACAACAGCAATAGCAGCAGCGGCAGCAGCACCAACAGCGCCTCAGCAGCTGCCAAACGTGCCCGCCCGAACCAGGATGGGGCAAGGATCGTGTGCAAATCGGTCGGCACCAACACGAACGGACCGCCGGCACTGGTGGCCGTGAACAGTGCGACGACGGCAGCGGCACAGAAGAAGCTGACACAGATGGCGATCGTGGCGGCTAGTAACAATGCCGCCAATCAGCCGCCAATGGTGATGAAATCGGCCGGCGGGCCGGGAAGCACGGCCACCACCGTACCAATGGTGGCGACGAACGCCGTCGCCGTCGCTGCCGCCGCCGCCGCATTGCCGACGGATCTGGCGAAGGCGAACAAAATCACCGGGTACTTCAAGTCGCAGCTGAAGCCGCCCAACACGTTCCAGAATCTGAAGAAAACCATCAAAACCGTCGCGGGCCGTGCGTCCGCGATGCAGCAGCTGCAACAGAAGCGCAAGGTGCTCGGTGGCATCGCGGAGACGTGCCCGGAGTTAACCGCTACCACTACCACTATGAAATCAGCCGTCGCCGCTGCTGCAGCAAGCAGCAACACCACGCCGACACCGGCACCGTTTTCCGGGGCGGACGTGGAAAAGTATCTGAAGCTGTTCCAGCAGCAGGCGGCAATGGGTAAGATGGCCGTGAATGGAACGGCAACGTCGGCGCTGGAAGCGGTAGCGGTAGCAACGTTAGCCGCCTCCGAAGCGGCTGCAACAGCGGCCACCAGCGGAACTGTCGCACCAACGACGCTCTCCTCTAGCAGCAGCAGCAGCAGCAGCAATGTGATCTCGAAGAAGGTGGAACGCAAAACGGCTCGTATCGCACCGACTGTGTCCGCTACGCGCAAGATTAGCCACTCGGTGCAGAGTGGTATCGGTGTAGGTGTAGGTGTTGCTGCAGCAGCAGCTGCACAGACGAAGAAACCAGTCAACATCGCACCACGAACGACAACCGTCAGCAGCACGACCGCCGTCTACCAGCATACGATCGTGGCGGCTCCGGCCAACGGTGGGGCGGCTAATAGTAACAACACCACTGCCAGCGTACAGCACCATCAAGCCACAACGACAACCACCACCACACAGAAGACTGAGCAGCAGCAGCAACAGCTGATGGGCAAAGCGCAACCGTCGCCACCGGTTCTTCTCACTGCCATACGACTGCCGGCGGTGTCGGCTGCGCAACAGCAGCAGCAGCTGCAGCAATCACAGCCGCCTGCTGCGACCGCAACCGTTTCATCTCAGTCGCACGCATCGGCAGCGGTAGTAGCCCCTCAGTATAAAACGATCGTCACCCAGCCGTCAACGTCCTCCACGTCGAAGCCATCGGTGGTGTCGAAGCTGACGACCGCCGTCAGTAGTGCGGCCGCCACAACGATCGCGCCCACGACGGCTGTCTTTCAGTTTCACCACCACCACCACCAACTGTCCGGGGGTGCGGCAGCAGTAGCAGCACCGGGTCAAATTCCCAATCTGGTGCAGATCTCGAATCTACTTCCGCTGGCACAGCAGCAGGCGAAGCTCACCACTGGCGGTGCCGCCTCACTGGCACTCGCCGCCCAGCAGCAACAGCAACAATCCTCCTCCTCTGCGGCAGCCGCAGCATTCGCATCAGCGCTCGGTGCCACCACCGGCACGCCGACGGCACAGACCGCCAATCTGCTAGTCAATGCGAACGGCGGTAGTGCAGCGGCGGCGGCGGCTACGGCAGCTGGCTTGATGCGGACCGGTGGCGGCACCAGTGCCGCACCGACTGCCAATCCGACGCCGCAACTCGTCATGAACGCGACCTTCATCAAGATCCACCAGATACAGCAGCAACAGCAGGCGGCTGCCGCTGCCGCGCAGCAAGCCGCCGCGGCTCAACAGCACCACCACCACCAGCAGCAGCTTATGGCGGCGGCGGCTAATTCAGTCGCGAATGCAGCCGCCAACCAGCAGCAGCAGCAACAACAACATCAAAGCTTCACGATGGAGGCGGCGGCGATGAACATGAACTTTAGCGGTATGTTCGCGACCAAACCGACCACGACGGTCGTACCGTACTCGTGTCAACCGGCCGCCACTACCTGTCGACCGACCACCGCCACCGCCTATCAAACGCAAAGCCCAACGCTGTACTCCGCCGCGGCACTGAATCCGTTTGCCGCGGCCCAGCAGCACCAGCAGCAGCTGATCATGACGCCGAACGGTGGGATCTTCGTGAATGCAGCCGCCATCCCGGCGATGATCAGCTCGCAGCTGAGTGCGGCATTCACGCAGCACACGGCTAACATACCCGCGCTACATCCCCTTCAACCGCAGCCGACGCCACAAACAGCAGCAGGTGGCAATGGCGGTCCGGTGACCGCCACCGGACAGTTACCAAATATCACAGCTATCATCCAACAGAGCAATGGCGGCGGTGCCGCCGCATCCTCTCAGCAGCAACAGCAGCACCAACAGCAGCAACATCATCATCATCATCATCATCCGCTACTAGCGAACCTTTCGCCTGCTATCCTCTCGAACTTGCAGGTAGCAGCGGCACTCGCCTCTTCGACCGCTGCCGGTAATGGGGGAATTAACGCGAACAAGCTCGCACTTGCGCAGGCGACATCGTCCGCAGCAGGCGCTGCACAGTTTGTGCCGATCTCGGGTACGACCCTGTACGCTGCGGCACCACCGGGTATGATTGCCGCGTCGATGGCACAGCATCATCCGACGCAGCAGCAGCAGCAGCAACCCCTCGTCTCTGCGGCCGTTCAATCGCTCTCTCCTCCGCCACTCGTGGCCACTGTTCCCACCTTCACTACCACCGGCAAACCGATCATGAATGCCGTACTGAACGGTGTTACGTCGGCTGCCGCTGCGGTGCCCTCATCCAACGCCCCGAAGCTGCCCATAGGTGGCGAACCACCGGGATTGGTTCCGGTGCAGCTGCCGAAACAAGCGCCCGTTGTTGCATCGGCAGGAGCCGCTCCACTTCCCAAGCTGGTCCGTTCGTGCTCCACGCTCACCTCCACCGCACGGAGCAACGGTTCGACGCAAACGACGCCAACGCCGGCCGCTATCGTTCAGCCGGCTGCGTCCACCTCTCCGCCGGCCCTTAATCCGCTCACGCTCGATTGCGGCAGCAGCAACGACAGTGGCATCGTGGCCAACTCCAGCGACAGCGAGGACAAATCGCTCACGATCGATCTCTGCTCGCCCGGTTCGCCCTCCGACTCGTCCTCGGACAAGAAGGGTGGTGAGGAGGAAGAGGACGAGGAGCAGCACCTGCACATGCACCACCACCATCGTGCGCGGCAGCACCACCTGCAGCACCATCACCACCACCCTCGGCAGCACCACCTGGGCAAGGATGACACCCGGACGCCATCCGCACGCTCGTCACCGCTCTCTACCATGTCCTTGGATGACTCCGAGGATCAGCTCATAGTCGATGCGAGCACCAACGCCACCGTTGCGGCGGTGGTTCAGCCCTCAGTTGCGGTCTCGCCGTTTCCACCACCACTTCGGCTTCTTTCCGACGTGGCGGTAGCGGCAGCTGAAGCCGAAGCCGCCCTTCATCAGCAGCACCGTCAGACCTCACCGGCGGCCACCGTCAGTCATCAGCACGCCACCAACTCCACCGTGCTGGAATTGATCCGGCAGAAGCATGAGCAGCAGCAACAGCAACAACAACAGCAGCAGCAGCATGAACATCCACCGATGGAGCTGGATGAAGTGTCCTCATCACCACCCGGACAGATTCCTGAGGAACAGCAGCAACCGGCACAGCAAGAAGCCATGTCACCCGTTGCTTCCTCGCCCGCAGCCTCGGCGATCGATCTGCAGGAAGACTTCAGTGGAGCGCCCCCAACACCCCAGAGCAGCAGTTCCGCCGAAGGCGTTGTCCCGCCACCGACCCCAAAACCCACCCCAACCGAATCGCGCCAATCCAACGCCTCACCTACCTCCTCCGACTCGCAGTCGCTGCTCTCACCGCCCAGCATCGACACGGACCTAGCACCGGGCGCCCCCGCCGCCACCTGTGCCAAGAGCCCCATTCTGTCGCAGCCAAAAACGATCCGCTTCCCGGCACCGTCCGGTACGGCGCCGCACCACAACTTCGGCCGGAAGGGGTTCCGCCGGTCGGGCGATGGCCGGCTGTACGGGGTGTGCTACTGGCGCGAATGCGACAGCAAGTTCGACAGCAGCTCCCAGCTGCTCGACCATCTGCAGGCGGCGCACGTCAACACGCAGAAGGACCCCCCGTACGCGTGTCTGTGGGACGGGTGCAAGGTGCACAACAAGGAGTGCACCAAGTTCAACTGGCTCGAGAAGCACGTCCTCTCGCACGCCTGCAGCAAACCGCACAAATGCATCGTCGCCGGGTGCGGGATGCGCTTCGCCTCGCAGGTACGATCCTCGGCACCAACATTGATCGGCGTGTCGCTAATGTCGCTTCTTTCCTCACCTTTCCCAACAGCCAATGCTTCTGAAGCACGTCAACAGTCACTTCGCGAACGCGGACAACAACAGTTCTGGGAAGCGATCATCCGACCCACCCGTGCCAAAGGTGCTCAGGAAGACGGGCAAAAAGCTACGCTATCGTCGCCAGCCTTGGTCAGGTAGGTGTCACAGTGCGTTTTCTATTCGTTGCTCCTGGTGTGCTACCCATCGGACTGCTCCCTGAGGAAGATTGGCAACTGAGCGGGGTAGTAGGTCGGGCTAAATATGCGGTGTGTCAGGGTAGCAAATGCGATTTTGCTAGCCGGAGAAGAAGAGCATGGTAGTGGAATTGCTGTCACGGTACGATTTTTGGAAGCGATCATGTTGTTTCTACTGCTTAAGTACTCATAATCTTCGTGCTTCTTTATAGCATCTTTTGACAATGAACTTGTATTGGCTTTTGATACTTTTGTGGAAGTTTTCTAATTGGGACAATTAATTTCATATTTTGCTATGAAGTTAATTCGTTTATCAACTAATGTTTTTTGTTCTTATTTTTCAGTCCGTTATTTACGGCAGTTTTTGAGTTATGTTCTCATATCTCATTCATTTACACACTACTTGACATGATTTTCTATATTTGCATTTCTTCTTGCAATCTTGTTTTAAGGCGTTCTATAACTTTTATCGTATTTTGTCTATTCGTATTATTGTGTTTTTGTTCTAAAAACACATGATCGTTGGCCACACTGAAGATGTGATAGCAATTGTAGAACAATATCCTGGAGCTGCCATCTCTTGGTAGAGAGTGGATTCTCCTTGTGGGAAGGTTTGCTTTTGTTTCACAGATTTTTCCGAAGGACCACACGATGAGGTCCTCACGACACCTCTCGCAAAGCCGCACACAGTGACTCACGGAGATGCACACCCAACAACTCCGGATGTCCTGTGATAAATGGCCGTGTTGAGATTGAAGCTAACAACTTCCCAACTTTGCAGCAACACGCAAAAACGCAAGCAAACCGCAATGGAATCGAACACGGACACCTAAACAATGTTCTTGTGTGGTGTTGTTGCACTTAAACAATGCGTTGTTGAAGCATTCTAACTTGTTTCGTTTGTGTTTTCTTTCCCGCATGCAGCGCGTCGGTTCGATTTCTTCGACTCCGGTGTGATGGAAGGCTTGCAGCATCGGCTGATTCGGCTCGGAGCCATTGCGAGCGGTCCGGGTGGGGCTATCAACTTCCGCGGACTGCAGCTCGCCCGTCGTCAAACGGCCGGCACCGGAACGGAAGTGCTGGTGCGATGGTATCCAGCGGATATGTAAGTAATTCTTGAGTTTTGACTAATTGGCAATTCTTTGAGTTTTTTTTCCAAAATATTACAACTTTTAAACCTTTTCGAACTTTTGTTAAGTTTGAGTGGAACATTTAATGTTTTCTCAAAGTATCAACTTTATTTTTCAAAAGGTCTAGCTTATGAATACTTTATTCGTTTTCTCTTCCACGCAGCATACCGGACGAATGGCTACAGGAGCTTCCGGAGAGTGATAAATTCGTGAAGCAAGTGAACATCCACAGTCTCACCATCGAGCAGCGGAACGATCTGTCCGACTATCTGAAGAGCGATCGACTAAACCCAGCCGAAGTAGTGATCATGCATCCGTTCGCGGCACTGCACGAATTCCACGAGCCGGTGGAGCTGCAGCAGCAGCAGTTGGGTGCGAGCGGTGGCAGCGGAAGCAGCTCCAACCTAAGCAGCATTAGCAGCAGCAACAGCAGCAGCAGCTGGAGCAACTCTTTTAGTTCCTCAAGCCACCAAACGGGTGCTCCAGTAACGCCCCAGTTCAACAGTCGTACGGCTCCGAAGCAGCAGCGCAAGCGATCGAAAGCAACGCCGGTGTCGACCGTCGTTCCGTCCAGTTCGATCGGATTTTCCTCGATCTTTTCCACCTCTCTAACCTCGCTGCGGTCCGGTGGGGAGACAAGCCGCGGAAGCTGCAGCGCGCAGCAACTGTCGTCCTCCCCATCCATGTCCTTTACGACGTCCGCTTCTTCCACTTCGGGTTCGTCCTCGTCGTCCGGACACCGGAAACCGACCGCCGCGACCTCCACCTCCTCCTGACCTGGTCTGAAGCGGACACCAGCAACAACGCGTACGATCAAATCAGCCGCACAGCAAGGACCCAAACCATTTTCTTCCGACAGCGTGGTAGCAGGGCAGCGAAATCTTCGTAGGCACTAAGGTAGAGAGCAGTTTTGTTCAGTAGATGGAAGCAAGTTTGTAAATTAACCCATAAAGAGTTGCTTGCGACGCGCGTCGTCCCCCTGCCGGCACGCAACGTGTAATTAGCCGGCGCACGCGCCACGCCCGGCCCTCCCGCATTAACGATACAATCCATAACAAGAGCAATTGCAACGTTTATTAAGATATAGGCAGAATTTCTATAGGGTTATGTTTACAGTGAACTACTAAACGCAACAGCACCAGACGGATACATCGCACATCCTGTGGAGTGTGCAGAGTGACTAAACGAGAGCAATGAATTTCCCCACCAAACGTAACCACCACACACACACATATACGCAATCGCCAACACACACGTGCAAAACTTGCATTCGAAATTATTAAGTCGCCATGAAATCTATTTGGATGGAAGTGCGCGAGTGTGTGTTACGTTGCGAGCGGTTGTAATAATGTGTAGTTTATTGTTTTAATACAGTTTTACCTACTCCGAGTTTGTTTCAGCTATGTCGAATGTTGCGAATACTGTTTAGTTTACTATGAGAAGAGCACAGATTTAGACACAGAGCGAAGGGTTTAGAAGAATTTCAGACAATGTGCGGTTTTTTTGTTTTTCCTTCTCATTTTTTCCTTCACTTCGATAGTTTATTATTGGCGCATTATCTTTATTACTACCGATTTACGCTACTATTAGTACAACACGTGAAGAAGCAATGCAAGTGAAGGAAAACAGGAAACGGGGGCGACCGTGAATTAATAGGCGGTAACGTTTGGAAAAAAGCGTTTCTTTTATACGTCTCAATGGAATTATTATAGTTCGTGGTAGAATTTTAGTGGAATACGCACACACGCGCGCACACACACACACATGCATTGTACCACACCAACACTCAAGCGCCAAACTGTACAGGATTTTAGGATTGCGTTTTGTTCCTTTCCTGATGGGCAGGAAATGGAACATAAAGTAGTAGACCGTGTATGTGGGTGGTGTATGTGTGCGTGTGTGTAGTGAGCGCACAAGCGAATAAAGGAGAAACAGCACGCGGTTCGATAATGCGGCAAACATGTATGAGTAATCAAGCAAAATTATTTCACAAATTCGTTGATCTCAAAATAGTACTGTGTGTGTGTGTGGGTGTGTGTGCGTGTAGTAGACGAAGTAGCATATAGGGATGGGGGAGTTCTGCCGCACCTCTTCCGCCGTGTTGCGTGCTCGAAATGTGATCGAGTTAACGAGACAGAGCGAAAAACAGTGGAGACACACCTAGCGTACTCTAGTGATGAATAGTACACTCTGTTGACACACAGAGCCCTTGACATACACACATACACAAGCGAAGAACTAATAGTGCGACATTCATACACATACACACACGCGCATGCACGAGAAAAGTAGCGGTAGCGTAGCAATATACTTTAAACAAACAAAATTGCGGTGGCTAAAGACTGAAAACGTATTTTTTACTAGATTGTACAGTGGTAGAACGTAGCGCGAGTGAGGGATGCGAGTAAAAGAAACAGCAAATATTGCTGCACGCACACACCTGGCGAGAGAAGATCTTCTTCCTTGTCCTTGTACACGTATAATTCAATCCTAGTAGCCATCCCAGTTGGTGACGCATTGTATTGTAACTGAGCAAACATAGCGTTAGTAGAGCGTTTGGTGTAGTGCACATTGCGCTCTTATCTAAATAAACGCAATAGTATGCGATTTGCACTATACCAACGCATTATTTACGCATTATTTGCACAGTGGTAATGAACGTTGTCGGCTGGGAATGGGCTCACGCTGTAACACCATGATTACCATGACAACACACGCTCTCGCATCTGTCAAAGAGCGGGCGCTTGCGTCAAGTGATGTGAGGATGCATTTATTAATATGGTATTCACCAGGTTTGTTCCTCAATCGCTTGTCCATAAAAACACACCTTTTGCTAAGTCTAAGTGTGGGTATGTGCATTAACATATTCTGTCGAAACCCAATCCCTAATTTCCTCCCAGTGATGTGTGCATATGTTGAAATGTTTCTTTTTTATAATAACTTCCTCCTTCTCTCATTTGCCTCGTACGCCCCAAAACAAAATTAGGTTCAAAATTATGTGTGTGTGTCTGTGTAGGAACGAAACGGAGAACTACTAACTAAACTATAAAACACACCCGCGCGTCTAAGTGTGTGTGAAACGAGGATAAAGAAAAGTTAAGTAAGCTTCGAGCATTTGAGCAAAGCAAACAAGAACGTACTCGCGCAAAGTAAAATGATCACTGCCAAAACAACACAGAAAAACAAGCACTAAAAGATAGCGCGCGCGTGTAGGGGTGTAGGAAAAAAAACACACACACACACACACACAAACACACTGACTGAATTATAACGCTAACTATATTGAGCAAGAAGAAGAAAAAGAAGCGAATCGAATGAGCTGTGTAGGGTATATAGGAAAATGGAAACGAAACGCGTATGTGTGTGCGCAGGATCAGTGTCGAAAGCAACAACGGACAGCAATCAAAACACAAACCACATAAAACGCATCACCATCCTGCCACAGGCCCGCGTGGCGTGCGCAAGCGCTGCACCGAGAGAACACGATCAACCAACACCAAACACTGCCATGCGTATACTGTAACTGCCTGTATTGTAGTACGTCTGCGTTTACATACTATCATTTCCATGTTGTTCTTTTTCATCTCGTTTGTGCATTTTACACGATCCCTAACTGTGCCCATGTCTCTTCCACACACTATGTCTCGATCGAACGAACGACTGTTTTTTTAGTTTAAATGTTAGGCAAGGGAGTTCGCATTTAGGATTAGCATATTAAACAAATCGACGACTTTTTTTCACTAGCGCTTAGGGTCTCTCGTGTTGCGTGTTTCCGCCCTTCCTACCATCGCGATCGCAGACGATTCCTGTTCGTGATGCCCGGGGCAAATATTTCTATAGAAATTCACGTTTGGACTGATTTTTATAAAATGTGTTTAACTTCCATCCTATTAGGATTATGTGTACGTACGTATGTGGTTCTCGTTCTAAACCGTGCTCCTGATATGGCCCGTGCGCGCGTTGCTTCCCTGTGTGTCCTTTTGTAGTTCAAACATGTGTACCCACACACCAACATGCCACCATGGCGTGTGGCGTGATTAGTACAATCGAAATCGCTCTCTTTTTATGGAACGAATGACATATGGATATGGAACACACACACGGAGGCGTGTTTGTGGCTCCTCTTCGTCTTGTTCTTTGGCGTCGTTTGATCGCCTTTACGGCCTACTAGATCTACTTATGTCCGCCATAGCTAGATAGCTCGAAGAAACGATGTCCAAGGGAAAGGGGAAAATTAATTTTAGAAGAAAAAGTATAATCACTACCAGTTCCCTCCTGTCTAACCTACCTGCTCGATCGCCTTATTAAGTGTGAACGATTCACTGCCCACTCCTTGATGTATTCATAATGCTGTGTTTCTCCACACATACACAACACTGCCCTCTCTGTGGGGTAGTATCCCCTATGTGTTCCCCTTTATCCTTTAAACAGGGGTCGGCAACCCCAGGATGGGAATGGGCGCGCGCGCGTGGGATCAATCGGCTCGTAGTAAGATTTCTGACATAGTCTTAGTATT
>KB672846.1:800531-824090 GCA_000349145.1 Anopheles dirus
CGCAAAGTAAAATGATCACTGCCAAAACAACACAGAAAAACAAGCACTAAAAGATAGCGCGCGCGTGTAGGGGTGTAGGAAAAAACACACACACACACACACACAAACACACTGACTGAATTATAACGCTAACTATATTGAGCAAGAAGAAGAAAAAGAAGCGAATCGAATGAGCTGTGTAGGGTATATAGGAAAATGGAAACGAAACGCATATGTGTGTGCGCAGGATCAGTGTCGAAAGCAACAACGGACAGCAATCAAAACACAAACCACATAAAACGCATCACCATCCTGCCACAGGCCCGCGTGGCGTGCGCAAGCGCTGCACCGAGAGAACACGATCAACCAACACCAAACACTGCCATGCGTATACTGTAACTGCCTGTATTGTAGTACGTCTGCGTTTACATACTATCATTTCCAAGTTGTTCTTTTTCATCTCGTTTGTGCATTTTACACGATCCCTAACTGTGCCCATGTCTCTTCCACACACTATGTCTCGATCGAACGAACGACTGTTTTTTTTAGTTTAAATGTTAGGCAAGGAAGTTCGCATTTAGGATTAGCATATTAAACAAATCGACGACTTTTTTTCACTAGCGCTTAGGGTCTCTCGTGTTGCGTGTTTCCGCCCTTCCTACCATCGCGATCGCAGACGATTCCTGTTCGTGATGCCCGGGGCAAATATTTCTATAGAAATTCACGTTTGGACTGATTTTTATAAAATGTGTTTAACTTCCATCCTATTAGGATTATGTGTACGTACGTATGTGGTTCTCGTTCTAAACCGTGCTCCTGATATGGCCCGTGCGCGCGTTGCTTCCCTGTGTGTCCTTTTGTAGTTCAAACATGTGTACCCACACACCAACATGCCACCATGGCGCGTGGCGTGATTAGTACAATCTAAATCGCTCTCTTTTTATGGAACGAATGACATATGGATATGGAACACACACACGGAGGCGTGTTTGTGGCTCCTCTTCGTCTTGTTCTTTGGCGTCGTTTGATCGCCTTTACGGCCTACTAGATCTACTTATGTCCGCCATAGCTAGATAGCTCGAAGAAACGATGTCCAAGGGAAAGGGGAAAATTAATTTTAGAAGAAAAAGTATAATCACTACCAGTTCCCTCCTGTCTAACCTACCTGCTCGATCGCCTTATTAAGTGTGAACGATTCACTGCCCACTCCTTGATGTATTCATAATGCTGTGTTTCACCACACATACACAACACTGCCCACTCTGTGGGGTAGTACCCCCTATGTGTTCCCCTTTATCCTTTAAACAGGGGTCGGCAACCCCAGGATGGGAATGAGCGCGCGCGCGTGGGATCAATCGGCTCGTAGTAAGATTTCTGACATAGTCTTAGTATTATTGTTTAGTGAATTGAACTCTATCCCTCAAGCACACACACACACACACACACATAGCTTTTTTCGTTTCAAGTGATGGCGCCACAGCGCGCAAATTTAGCATTTACGCAAAGCCAAATTAGGTTCTTTAACGCGCGCATACACACACATACCCACACACACATACGAACACGGACTCCTCTACCACTTTCGTCACTTCCGCGTGTAATTGTGTAATTTAGTGTATAAAATATTTTACCATAATTTTTGTACCGAATTTTAGCTTAATTTTTGGTCGTCATTTGTGTGGCTCAAACATAGCAGAAACGACTAGCTTTTAGACCCTCAACACACACACACACACACACAAGCATTGTTGACATCACTGCTAGAATGTGTGTGTGCGAGTGTATTTCGTTCGCTTGTAAGTCGCCGCGTCTTTAGTCCCTAAGTACGTTACGTGAGTAAGGCAAATACGACTCTCCCGGGACACACCGGGCCCGTTTAGGAAGATCCCAAATTTCCCATCGCCCCTACGCTCGGCTAGGTTAACTTTCTAAACTGTACTGTACCGTGACCCTCCCACACCAGACATCTCTGGTGACGGCGGACGGGAGGTAGGAGAAACGAAAAGAAAATCGAATTCTTTTAATCGAACCATGAATGTTTGTGTTTGTTTTTATTTACTCCTTTCACATCTGTTCACATCTGTTTTTTGCTGTTTGTTTCAGTTTCAGGTATGTTTTGTTCACACTTATCTCTCTTTATTACGGGTGTTTATTATAGGTTTTACAGCACTTTCATTGCAGGTGAATTTATAAGTTTTTGATTCTTTTAACTTATATGTGTTGTTTTTTACTAGCTTTCCAACATATTTGGGGTGATTATAAAAAAACGAAAACAAAGTCTTCTTTCAATGCACTTAGAACATTATAATTTAATTTTTCTTTATTTATTCAATAATTTCTCTGTTTTAATGTTTAAAAAATCTTTTTTTATTGGTCGTTTCACCTACAGGTATGTTAAGTTCTTTCTGCTTTATTTTACGTTTTCTTTTATGTTTTGTTGTATTTACATGTCAGTTTATGCTTTTTATATGTTTCGTTATTCATTTTCATACCTTCTTTGGAGTTTTATTTTACTTTCAAGACTTCGGTTGACTTGGTTTTGTCATAAATGGCAGGATGGAGAGCTTCTTGCAGGCACGATGGAATCCAAGCTGGCACACAACACACGCACACACTCACATTCGCCAATCGTTTCCATAGCGAGCAGTAAGCATGAGAATAGAGGATGATTTGCTGATAGATTTCATAACTATTGTATCATAAAACATAAACCGAACACAACCTGTCGACAAGCGAGTGTAGAAAGCCGTAGGTGATACTAAAGCGTGTAAGTAGTAGGAGACCTAGACACTAAGAAATATCTTTACGCGTTCAAACAATACTCGAGAGGCAGGACGGAGCAGAAGGTGCAAGTGAAGCAAAGTAGTCGTGGTGTGATATAGCGATGTTCGGAGAAAAGTGGAACCGAAACGCTCAAGAGAGAAAATCAGGAAAACAGCAACAGAAGAAAACCTCAGGGTTACCGGCCCGGTAATGCCTTTCCCTGGCACTGATTTCGTTTCAATCGTTTTCCGAAAACGTTCTTTAGATGTTTGTACGTTGTGTCTGCCAACGGGCGAGTTGCTGTGTGCGAAATTTTGGATTTGAGCGGAAGGATGATGAAGCGATGATAAAAGCGAAGAAGTTGCAACGGTTTCGGAAGCATGAGATGGATTTACTCAGACGGTGAGAGAGGAAAAGGAGGCAGATAAAAGAAACACGAAAAAAGCATGTAACGCGGAGTTAGAAAAGAGGACAACAGAAAAGAATGATAAACGCGATAAGAGTAAACGAATTGGCTACGAAAACGATCGAAGTGTCGGTTGAGAACGTGCCTAAGGAATGAGATAATCACATGGTGGCAAAGGACGAATTGAGAAGGAGTTGCTACAGTGCTGGCAATAGAAAAATGACACTAATTCAGATGGTGGTAATGGGTGGCGATGGTGGTGGTTTAAGAAACGAGCGGATGCGGTGGATACTGAAGTAGTAGAGCCGGAAACGGAATGATGAAAATGCTGATTTGAGGTGGATTGTGAAGGTTTTGAGGGAACGGCAAGCATGACCTTTACCTCACCGGGTAGGCAACGAGTGTTTAGCCAAAGTGTGTAACGCAAAGGTTCTATCCGGCGACGGAAGGAAGGCAGTTAGAGAACGATCGAGAGACGCCCCGGTCGGCCGGTCGGTTCGGGATGAAGGTTTAGATGAAATTGTACATAGCAAAGTGTGTCGTACCGCTCCCTAGTAAAGGGAAGAAGCTTGAAAGGTCCGGAGAGACACATCCAGCGAGCGATTGCTGTCGGTTCGCGTAATGTCCGCTCTTAAATTTGATGCAAGCGCCCAAATGACGTGACGCTGACCGATATCGATCGTTCGCTTGGGTTTTGTGTTAGTAGATGTTGTTCTAGAAATATGAAAAAAAACAGTTGGAAAAGTTCGAGTTGAAAAACACAAAGTGGAAGGTAACGAAAAGAGATAGAAGGAGAGAGAAAGAGAAAGAAAGAAAGAAAGAGAGATTATAATAATCCTACAGAAACTAGTGGAATTTAGAGCAGTTGCTAAAGCAAATGGAAAAAATGAAACAAAACAAAACAAAAAACACTCACACACAACAAAGTAACTCGCATCAATCGTGTAATGGAAATGTGTATCATGTGTTAGATGGGAACCAGCATAACGAGTATTAGCGTAACGAGAGGAAAACGACAAGGTAATGAAACGACGGAACGGAATAGGTAAACACACAGTGGCTCGTACACCGGGGCACACATACACACACCCGGGCTTAGTCTTTACGTAGTTCAAGTGTGTTTTATGGTATGGCATTAATCACCCGACACAGGTTCCGTAACGCTTCACTTTACTACACTTTTCATTGTTTTTATTTTCTATTTTTGTATTTAAAGTCCTTTCTCTCGTTTTGTTTTTCCTAAAGTGAATGTACCTTTTCTGTAAAACAAAACAACCATTCGAAAAAAGGGCAAAAAAGAAAGTAAAACGCAGGAGGTAAAAGGATAATAAGAGAAGAGATTTAAAACAGGCGCAAAAGAAAAACAAGACACACACACACACACGGACCAGAAAAGTAAATTAAGGACAAATAGTTAAAAACGCGTAATAGACAAAAGGGTAAAAGAAAATGAGAAAAGCAAGAAAAACAAAAGGATCATATACAAAAACAGAAGGGAAATACAAAATCACAACCTCACACACAAACACCCATGAAGTTTGATTTATGTAATAAAGCTATCCCCGTTCAAACAACAGAAAGCACCCGAGAGGAACGAAGCAAGCAAACCACATTTCGGATCGATTCGGAGCATTGGAAAACGAAAACAAGCAACATATTTATCACGCAAGTGAACTGAACAGATACCACAAAACCAAGAAAAGTGCAGCTAGATACAGAAAAGAAAAAGAAGAAAACGATAGAAAACACAGGAACACGAACACAGTTTGCGCAAGGCAAAAGGGACAAGAACAAAATAAACTCTACCTCATTAATATTTAGATCAACGCCGGGCAGAAGCACAAAATCCGAAGGTCGAAACGAGCAAAACAGACAAACAAACAATAGTTACAAACGGGAGATAGAAGAAAGCATTGCGAGGCTTTTCGTTTGAGTTTTGATACGAAACAGACAGGAAACAAGCAGACTTGCGCTCCATAAGCAAACAGAGAAATGCAAAAGTGTGTTTTTGATCTATGTTGGAAGCTTATTTCTCTCGTATCGTTACGTTATTTGGCACAATTTGGCAGTAAGAAGTTTGTATTAAAAAGAAATAATATTGGCTTCAATGAAATGTCACCTTGCGAACGTAGTCAACAGCATACTAACGAGCTAGAACGGAGCTCTACCAAAATGTCCATGTGCTAGAGAGACAAACACACACAACACATTTAGTTTATTGTTCTTTAAGATCACGTTAAGCTCTAGTTTGGCCTCTCGGTGATTGGTTGTTGACTTTCGTTTTATTTTCCTTCTAAAACATTCTCTCTCCCATCCACCCCCAGTTCAATATCATGATGTGTGTGAGTGAGTTAGTGAGTGGAACGGAACGCAAAAGCAGAGCAAACGAAACCCTTTTAACGAATAAGTCACCGCGTACGAATATCGCTATTAGAAACGACTATATTGGCATGAATGTAATATCAAACCATTAAGGGAGGAAACAGCAGTAGCAGCAACGGCAGCAAAAAAGGAAACAACACAAAAACGCATCTTAATCCTGCAGCATATTATAAAAAAGGTATACATATTTTGGTAGAAAATGAATTATCGCCCCCAGGGATAGGAATAGGATGCAGCACAACAGAGCAGAGTATGAAAACAGAGTATGAATATGGAAACGGGAAAACTCTCCAGCAAGAAGCAAACGGGAAGGAGCAAAACCAAATCAACCAAATAATCTTACAAAACCATTAGAAACAGAACGAGAACGGCGAACGCGGGAAAGAAACAAACACAAACAACCAAGATGCTTATTAGAGTAAAACAGAACCAGAGTGTAAACGAACAAAAAAACACACACACACAGCAAGTAGAGAACATGCAGAGCAAGTACGAAACGCAAAAAAGCCGAGGAAAGTGAGCGGGAAGAAGATAAAACAAAGCATTGTATCAGTATGTTTAAACAATATGAACCTATTGAAAATATATTATCGATATGAGAAAGTGTCGTGTCGTAATCGTGAGTGTGTACCATCGTCGGTCTTTCCTTTACGACTCTTTTAGTGTTTTCCCATTTTTTTTTTGTTCTACATAAGGGCAGATCGGTGTAAAAATGTATTTAACCCATTTTCATTCCATCCGAAAATTGGTGCACTAACAGGAGATCATCCGGAATGGGGGGAATCATTTAAGTGTGATCCTTGCCCACCTACAAAGTCGATAGAGTGGTTGGTTTGCCCGGTGTTATCTAAGTAATTCCACCTTTATTTCTCTCCTTCTGGCTTATAATGTCTGTTTTAACTCACATTTCTTTGCTGATGATTATAAAATCCACCTTTTTATTGTTTTTTTTTAATTTAATATAAAAAACAAATAAATATACAATCGTACAAATGACTGTTCGAAGATACAATCGTACAAATGACTGTTCATTCATTGCATTTAATTTATTTAAATAAACTGTATGAATTGTCAACTTTTCATAATGAAAGACAGATATAGCAAGCCCAGAGCTAGTTGTAGTTGTTTTGTCAAGAAAGAAGACGAAGATTTTGAATGATACGTTTGGTTTTAAATCTGCATGGTTTAGTAGGCATGGATAAACGTTGAAAAATACAAATTGGTTCAAGTTGCGCTATCCATCGATAGGTGGCGCCACTCGCGATTAAGCTCGCGATGGCTTTTGAGAGGTATGTTTTGCCACTGTTGTTGACGACACTATCCAGAAAGATCTATAATTGAAGTGAAAATCGCTCCAATATAAAAGATTTGATTGAGATTGTTTAGCTAGTTAATTACTTGAAAACTCCTATTCAAGATCAAGAGAGGCAGGGCGAATGCAGCATACGCGACATATTTTACGGTCGCATCTTTGATATGCAAAAAAAATATAATTTTTATTGATGTCCACTTAACAACTCCTAACATAGAAGGCGATAGCCCTCCATCACGGCACCACCTTATCCGTCTCGGGTGTACCAGCGACCGGCGGTATCACGACGTACTTCGCGCACAGATCCGAGTGACCCTTCATGACGCCCTCTTTGATCTGCCTGATCGTCAAGTTACGGCTCACGACCAGCTTCTTCTTGTTCTGTCCAATCATCTGCGGCAACAGTTTCAGCGACAAGGCGAACCTTTGCAGAATAGAATAGAAGCATTTCAATCAGGTCCGACACTGGCAGTGTTTCCAACTCGTCGACTTACCCCTTCAGTTTGGCCACCTGGTGCCTGGAGAACTGCGAACTGAACACCAGATCGTACAGCGCGTTCACACCAGCGTACTGCTTCAGCAGCAGATAGAACGCTTCGATCGGGATCGTCACCTTCTCGGTGGGCGGTGCGGCCGCTTCCGCGTCCTCCACACCGAGACCCCGCTTGCCCTTGCGTTTCTTGGCCACGATCGGCTCGAGGATACCGTCCGTCGTACTGACGCCGAGCGCCGTGCCCGGGTTCCATCCCTGCTTCTGCAGCATCTGAAAACCGACGTTATCCTCCGTGATTTTGACGTCCTCCTGCTCCTGACCCTTGACCTTGGGTGCCACTTTCGGTGGCCGGGTGTAGAAAATCTTCCTCCGTGTGTGGTATTCCTTCACGCGCTGAAACAAACAGGATGGAAGTGTGAGCAGCGAGAAAAGCAACCACTCGTGCCCGACTTACCTTGACCGTGTAGCAGTAGTAGCGGACGATCTGTACCAGCTTCTCGCGGGCGACCGAGTGCGCCTCGTTCTTTTCGCCCACCGCCCGGCACACTTCCTTCAGGTCGACCATGAAGCGAAAGACGCGCGTCTTTTCGTTGTAGTCCGGCGTCAGGAACAGCCCGGCCTGTTCGAAGCTTTGCTTCAGCGACATCTGATCGCCGTTGTAGATGTACCCGATCAGTGGCCGCAGCATTTTGATCTTGCTTGGGCTCAGCTTGGGATCAGGAATGTCGGTCGGCGCCGGTTCAACGCTGGGGACCACAGGCTCAGCGGCTTCCTCCTCCAGTTCCTCCGCGTCCATCGCCTCCATTGGGTCCTCGCCCGAGGCTGCATCGCTATCGGGCTGCGGTTTTATAAACACGATCGGCACATGGGCCGCCTTCTCGTCGGAGGACAGCTGCTCCTGCTCCTGCTGCTTTGCTTTTTCTTCCTGCGCGGCGGCTGCTTGTAGCTTCTTTGCAGCGGCCACTCGATCCTTGTTCTTCTTCCAAAGGTGCGGCGCTTTTTTCTGTTTGTTTCTGGACAGCGGGGGCTTTACTTTCCCGTTTTTGTTTGTTCCACCCATTGTGTCGCGGTGTGCTTGCCGAAATGCACGTGTTTGTTTGTTGTTTGTTTGTTTTGAACCGAAATGCGGCATATCGTATGAGCTGTCAACAGACCGGGAGGCATGTGGGGATTGTAAGGAACGTAAACCGCTAGTCGCTTGGATGACAAATGAAAAACATATTTTTATTTGTTTTTTATGTTATATCAGTTTTATAGAGGATTCTGTTTTGAACATACAGAACCCAATACATTAAAATATCGTAGTGCAATAACAAACTTCGCGGCTATGACGACTTTGTAGTTCCATATGTTTGTCGTTAGAAGACAATTTAGGCTGATTTGTTTGAGTTTCAGGTTAAAATTGAATTTACTTTATTGAACAATTATTTCAACGAAATCCTTTCCAAGAAATGTCACCTCGTTTTGTGCGAGAATGTCCTGCGAGCACGCCGTCCAGTTGCGTCAAAAAAAAAACTCGCGTGTTGCCGGGGTACGGGTGTGAATTGTTTATCGTGCCGGTGTTTCGAGTTAACAATGAGCGTTGTTAACGGATTGCTTCGTGTGGGCAGGCTGATCCGGCCGTCCACAGCACTTGCCAGGAGTCTGCAACCAGCCACCGGTCACCTACCAAAGACCAGCTCCGTCACAGGTAAGGGAAAACAGCCGGAGCGAACATGCAATCTGGATCTGATTACGCAATTCAGACCTCCTTGGGGGACGTTAAACGAAAGCTCATAGCTTCCTCCTTTCTTCCAGCGCTCGAAGCTAGACCATTCCACCAGCAATGGACGACTCGTCGGACGCTAACGACGAAGGCGGCCGAGGAAGGCTATCACTCGATCATCCGCGACCAAGAGAAAGCGGTCGGGACAAGCGACAAACACGAGTTCCAGGCTGAAACGCGCATGCTGCTGGACATTGTGGCCCGGTCGCTCTACTCCGACAAGGAGGTGTTCGTGCGCGAGCTCGTCTCGAACGCGAGCGATGCGCTGGAAAAGTTTCGGTTCCTCATCCAGAGCTCGCCGGAGGGCGGCACGTCGGGTGAATTTTCCGAAGCTGACCGTGCGCTCGAAATTCACATCGGCACGAACAAGCAGGACCGTCAGCTCACGATCCAGGACACCGGCATCGGTATGACGCGGGAGGAGCTCGTCTCCAACCTCGGCACGATTGCCCGGTCCGGATCGAAGCACTTCATCGAGCAGCTGAAGGAGAGCGGACGGGGCACGCAGGAGAACGTGCAGAACATTATCGGCCAGTTCGGGGTGGGATTCTATTCGGCGTTCATGGTCGCGGATCGGGTCGATGTGTACACGCGCTCGTCCCGGGCCGGAGCACCCGGGCTGCGGTGGTCGTCCGATGGGTCCGGCACGTTCGAGATCCAGGAGGCGGAGCATGTGGCCATCGGGACCAAGATTGTGATGCACCTGAAGGCGGACTGTCGCGAGTTTTCGGACGAGGATCGCATCCGGGAGGTAATCCGGCGGTACAGCAACTTCATCGGTAGTCCGATCTTCCTGAACGGGAAGCAGGCGAACCAGATCCAGCCGATCTGGCTGATGGAACCGAAGCAGGTGACGGCGGAGCAGCACAACGAGTTCTACCGGTTCGTGGGCAACACGTTCGACACGCCGCGCTTCACGCTGCACTACAAGACGGACGTGCCGCTGAGCATACGGGCGCTGCTCTACTTCCCCGAGGGAAAGCCGGGCCTGTTCGAGATGTCGCGCGACGCGGACGGCGGGGTGGCGCTGTACACGCGCAAGGTGCTGATCCAGTCGAAGACGGAGAACCTGCTGCCGAAGTGGTTGCGCTTCCTGAAGGGTGTCGTCGACTCGGAGGACATTCCGCTCAACTTGAGCCGCGAGCTGCTGCAGAACAGTGCGCTGATCCGGAAGCTGCGGACGGCGCTGACGAACCGGTCGCTGCGGTTCCTGCACGACCGCTCGCAGAAGGAGCCGGAAAGCTACGACAAGTTCTACAAGGACTACGGGCTGTTCCTGAAGGAGGGCATCGTGACGAGCCAGGAGCAGCAGGAGAAGGAGGAGATCGCGAAGCTGCTGCGGTTCGAGACGAGCAAGGAGCCGGACCGGACGGTGTCGCTGCCGGAGTACTGCCAGCGGCAGGCGGAGGGCCAGAAGGACATCTACTACCTGGCCGCACCAAACCGCACGCTCGCCGAAGCGTCGCCGTACTTCGAGTCGCTCAAGAAGCGCGGCATCGAGGTGCTGTTCTGCTACGAGGCGTACGACGAGCTGGTGCTGATGCAGCTCGGCATGTACCTCGGCAAGAACCTCGTCTCGGTCGAGAAGGAGATGCGCCGGGCGGATCCGTCGGCCGACGCGGCGGACGCGGACGGGCTGATCGAGGGCTCGCTGCTGAAAACGCAAATCGACGAGCTGCTGCCGTGGCTGAAGCAACGGCTCACCGGCAAGGTGTCGAACGTGAAGACGACCACCAAGCTCGACACGCACCCGTGCGTGGTGACGGTGGAGGAGATGGCCGCGGCGCGCCATTTCATCAAAACGCAAAGCCACAACATCAGCGAGGAGAATCGTTACGCGCTGCTGCAGCCACAGTTCGAGATCAATCCAAGGTAGGCTATGCTCGAATCGGGTGGGGAAGTGAACGTGAAACATATACTATTGCACACTAGATTATGAAGAACTCAATTGCACGGGTGTTTGCATTTGGAGATCATGCAAGTGGTTGGGTTTATCCCACTTACTTGGGAAAATTTTGAAAGTGACCCCTTGGGGAATTGTGTAATATGTTCGTGTATTACAGTCTATATTTCAATGGGTGTTTTATAAAACATAATCAAAACCCCACTTTTTCTTACTTTTGTGTGCTAAGGGCAATGAGGAAAAACGCTAATCACACCACCTGCACTTCATTTCAGGCATCCCATCATCAAGAAGCTTCACAAACTAACAGCCAGCGATCCGGAGCTGGCGGAACTGCTGGCGAAACAGCTGTTCTCCAACGCCATGGTGGGCGCTGGTCTAGTGGACGATCCGCGCATGCTGCTGACCAGCATGAACGATCTGCTGCAGAAAGTGCTCGATAAGCACTAGGTCGTCGTTTGGATGAGATCAGTTTCGCATTCGCACCTTCGCTTAAGCTAGGTAATTGTGAGGAAGCCGTTAAAATAAAAACTCTATAATGTAAGGACTCTGTTAAATTGCACGGGTTGCATTGTTGTTTTTCTGTACTAGGGACTGTTGCATTCGATTTATCACAAAGCAAAAAGGTAGGCACGTGGAGGAGTGTAGTATTTCCCCATGTAATAAGATGAAAGTTATCGTTTCGTTACTGCGTATCGATCACCATTTTTCATCATCACAAGCCACCAACTGTAGACATTCTTTGGACTATTGGAAAGAAAGAAAAGATTAAGGGCGGTGATATCATCTATTATAGTTTTCTTTTCGTTTAAACACACTAACCGTGCAAATAGACGTAGCGCCAAATTTCTCGCTGTCATTCGATATAAAGTATGTAGTCCTGCAACAGCGATGGACTACTACAACTAGTCTACTATTCCAAATGAATATCTGTACTCCCCAGTAAAAGCTCACACGTGATTCTCCGGATTGCAGATTCTGAAACTGCTCCTTGTTACAGTCGTTGAAGATGAAATATCCAGGAATTTCTCTAACCTAGAAGGATATATCCCATGTCACTTCAGTAATAATGTATGAAACAGGCAAGCTGGGCAAACTCCTGATAGTATAAACACTTGTAACACATGTTTTATGTATCTAACTAGCCAATATCCTGATTCTTAACAGGTAAGTGAAGTTGTAACCATTCAAAAGGTACCCATCGTTAAAGGTGTCCTTCATGAACCAGTTTCTATCAGTAGAATCCACCATGCGGTCCTTTGCCTTTGGTTCCATTTTCCCACAATATGAAACTCGTTAGATGGATAAGACAGTCTACTGTGGTCCCTGAAGACTGTACTGTCTAATCTACCAGGAGATTAATTTGTGTACCAGGAAACCGGCCGGCACACTGTTTCCAAGGACAGTCACAGCAAATCATCTTAGAGCTTTCATTGTTAGAGGGGCCTTCATAATAGCAAATGTGTTATGCAAACCTCTCTTACGAAACGAGGCTTGTCTTGGGCCACTCTACTAGCTAAACGGACAGTCTTCACACTAGAAACTCGAAGATATCGTACACGATTCGGATGATACACACCACCCCATTAGTCATCTGTAGCTACGGATATTAGACATCGGCGGTTCTTCTGTTTTCTCTTTTTTATTTTCATTATTTTTCATATTTTTTCATTGAATTCTCCTGCTCGTTCTCGCTCTCTCGCTCCCTTTCTCTCATTTAATGATGATGTTCGCGCAATTGTCATTATTTTGTCGGTAGATCTTTACAGTGTTTGTTGTTTCCTCCCACAGGAAGTTGATGATGTTGTACCGTTGCACACGGCAGATGTGTGGCGAGGGGGGGATGTTCCTTCCCACCATCACCCCGCTGTCCCCGGCTGGGACGTTGCTGACCAACGGTCTCGCCGGTTAGGCAGGATGCATACGGAAGGAAGGCTGTTGTTTCGATTGTATCTAACAGGTTGGGGTTGGCTTCCCTTGCACCCACCTTCGTAACTTATCAGTAAAAGTAATGTTATATGGTATCGGTAAGGTAGGTAAGGTGTATGTGTGTGTATGTTTGTTGTTTGCTAGTTAATGGTAGCAGGATCTTCTTCTGCCGGTGTTGTTTTTCGCTTCCTTGAAGCTTGCTCTCTCAAAACAAAACACGGATTGTTTTCTCGATCTCAATAACACGTCGTTTCCGTTTCGTTTCTTTATATGTTGGTGTGTGTTTGTTTGTTGATTAAATTGTGATCGAACTCCTTTCCTTTACTTTCTGATGGTAGTTTTCGCAATCATACCGTCGTCGGGATGGGATCAAGATGTTGTTAGCGATCCCTTCCAGGCTGGATTGAAACAATTAGCTAATTTTAACTCATCCAGCCCGTAAATCCGCGACAGTCGAACGAACACTGTGAGGTATCGGGAACATCGGTTCCTCGCACGCCACAAGGTGATGCGTTCCTCTTCCGTTCGTCTCAGCATCTAGACGCCCGGAAGGGACACCAAACGTGAAGATGCACACCAGAGAGCGGAGGAACCTATGTTGCCAATACTGTTCACCTCTTTGCTACGTTCGTTCGTTTCTTGGCGCACGCGCGCGGTCGCTCGCATGAGCAACACTACACTTTAGGGGGGGATTGGTGGTGTTGGGTGGACAGGATGTTAATTTGCCACAAAAGTGTGTGCGCGCGCGCTACTTTTCATAATCGTTTTGTATCGGTGTGTGTGTGTGTCTTCCGGTGAATGCTCTACACGAGGATGTTATTGGACCATACTGTGGTCACTCTCTAGGTTATGTACACAGAGCTTTTTCGTGTGGAACATTATGACCGAATCGCTTCTTCTACTCGTCTTCTACTGTTTTCTCCCTTTCGACTTAATTTTCACAAGATAACCGCATGATGGAATTCGTATCTCGCTTGTGTACATATATATGTATGTATGTGTGTGTGTCTTCTCTCTCCTCTTCGATGTCTTCTACTCCTTGTTAATGCTGTTGTTGTGCAATTGACCTTGATGTCGCTCGGATCCTGTGGATCTGATTTGTAACAAAAATAACAAAACTATTCCTCCGACCGCACAAGACGCAGGAGAGTCAGCTGTTCCACTCTCGGGTCTTGTGTGGCTCTTTTTCGTTTCGCCCTTCCCTAGCTTATTTGCAAAATTGTTTCGTCTCGTCGTGTAGTCGTCTTGCTGCTGTTGTTGTTGATGATAACATGATCGACATATTACTACATTTACGTGTAACGAACGCATTTTCTGATGAATGAATGTGTTTTTCCCTTCCATTGTTTGCTACTTTCATCATCTGCCCGGGCGGCGATGGGTTTTGCCCGTCCTCTTAGTTTAGTGTCTATAGTATTCCCTTCATTTTGTTTCGTTTGATGTTTTCGTTAAAGAATGTTGTACCAACCCTGGGGTGTGCGGCTAAAAGCTCAATAATATGCACATTTCGCTCGCTCCCTGTTTGTTTGCACCCAATTCGCACACGCACGCTACGCTGCTACAGAACGTTTCCGGGCCGTAAAGCAAAACACTTTCTAATACTCTTGCGTATTTTTACAGTGCCACAGTTGATATACGGCGTGTATACACGGTGCCACAGTTGATTGCTTTGCATTTTCAAGATGTTCTACAAAAGATTTGAAACGGAAACTCAGCACGGTCACGAAGATAAAAACCGGCGATAAAAGCCTTCGACGCCAGCACCTTCGTTTTCCAATCTTTACCGAAATGGGCCATCGTTTCGGACCGTTTTTAAGACCCTTCCAACAAAGTGATTTGTTGCAAGAACACAGAAGTCGTAACACAAGTGCTCATTCGTGGGTGTTTTCAAAACCCGCGTAAAGAAAGGGTGAGAAGAGCGGGCAAGAAGACTTTATTCTCGACCTTCTTCTCCTTCGGTATAGTGCTTCTAATGTGTATCAGCTCCCTCGCGTGTTTTATCGTTTTGTTTTTCCAATCTACCTTTGTTGCAGTAAGGATGTTCTTTTTGCTGCTCATGTGTGTGCTTGTGTGGTGGGGATGATGGTGTGATTCCTGATGGAAGCTTTAGAGAAACACACCATCAGCTTTTACCTCAAACAAAAAACAACACACACACATATACGCACGCGCCCACAACGATGGAAAGGTGTATGTGTGTGTGTGCGTGCGCGGTTGTAGGAGTGAGAGTGAGTTGGGAGTGGAAAAATTTACATGTACATAAATTAAGTTTTACAATTAAATACACATTATTTTTTACATAAATACAAACAAGTCTTTTGCTTTACAGAGCACACCGGAAGCTGTTATCAGATTGTAGTACGCAACAGGCAGCGTGTCTGTGTGTGTATGTGGGTGCGCGAAACCGGGATTGTGTGGAAGCGAAACTGTGAATTACTGATACTTTACACTGCTCTCGCACTAGCAAAGGGAGAGATAAAGAGAGGGGATCGCGATCGCAGAAAATAGATGTTGGGACGCATTCGGCGGTTCCGGTTCCTTCTCTTCCCGTAGCCCAAGAGACAGACACACCATGGAGATGTTATTCGGTTCAGGTTGTCACATTGTTCTCTATATTGATGTTGTTGTTCTGCTGTTGTTTTACCCTAGGATGTAAAATATGTGTTTCCCTCCTTTTTTCAATAGGAATTGTGTGTTCAGCACCTGTTTTTTTTTCTCCCGTTGCCGGATGAATCGCTGCATAAATCGGTGTGTTAGTCTGAACGTTTCTCTGCTGTGTGTTTGATGATAATGCAATGCGCGTTTGCGCGCCCCCGCACTGCTCGATGATGGAAAGGTTTCCTCGGAGCGTTGGTGTGTTTGTGTGGGCTGCAGCTGGTAAGGATGGTTTTTCGGTGGTGTCGGAGGATACGATTGTTGGTGAAATGAGAGCCCGTAGAATCGATGATGGTGTTGTTGCATTGCATATTTCGCTCCCAGATCCGACGGGCGTTCTTCGTATCCACCGAGGCCGCAAACAAAACACCGAGCTCGCGGAAACCTTGCGCGAGGGGGCGTCGTAACTTTAGCATCGATGATGCTAATTTACTTCGTGTACAGGTAGATGGCGACGATCAGACCGTACAGACCCAACACTTCGGCGAAAATGAGGATCAGGATCATACCGACGAACAGTCGCGGCTGCTGGGCAGTACCACGGACACCGGCGTCACCGACGATACCAATGGCGAAACCGGCTGCCAGACCCGAGAAACCGACGGCCAAACCAGCGCCGAGATGGATGAAGCCCCTGCGAAAATCAAACACAAAAAGAGATGTAAGAATTAGGGAAAGAATAGACTATGTAGGCGTTTCGACATAAGGTTCGCGTGTCAAATTTAGTATTACTATAGGTGTGTGGTTTTTCGTTCATGACATCTGTAAGTGAACGAGTGTTTGTAAGCCTTATTCTTCTCCTTAATTGACACAGCATACTGACGACGATCTAGCCCTGTCATTTCTGACATTCCCTCATTCAATTATATCCATAGCAGGGTAATTAATCGTTAATCCTGCAATACATTTCGTCTTGGTTGTGATCCTAGTAGCTTTATAGCCTAGTAGACGTATCAACAAATGAGCAATCCGTAGATGTAAATTTAAATGCACCAAGAGCTTAAAGAACGTAACGAAAATTATTCTGATTAAATTGTTTCAAATGATAAATATCTAATATTTATCATGTACAATTCCTCAAGTGAGCACATCAGCGAAGCATCGGTGTAATGGTTATCGTCCCATACTTGTACTACAGTTATTCTCCTCTTCGTCTCTTCTCGACGTTATCAGCGTACAACAACGCGCAAACTCCAATTCTCATATATACTCTTTTTCTCTCCCTCACTCTCTCTAGAGTAGTTCTCACAACGAAAAGGATCAATCGGAAGGACCCTCCAACAAGAGAGGGAGAAAAGTGTTCCATATGTGTATGCTCCAGAAAAAAAAAACCCGAACCCATCCCTCCCCGACCCGAAAAGAGGGAAGCCAAAAGAGCGTAATAATTCGATCAACACGAACATCCAAGCAGAAGACGAACAAAAATGCGTTCCTTCCCGCACACTTTTCCGTCGCGGTGAAACTTTTCGCCATTGGTTGATGTTTCAAGGGCACTATACCAGCTAGTACTGCCGTGTCCGGCAGCGTATACTTACTTGTACAGCGAGTATTTCGATGGCTCATCCAGCGAACCGGCGATGAGGACAGCGACGACCAGACCGTAGATGGCAATGATACCCGCCATGACAACGGGGATGATCGACTTCATGATCAGCTCGGGACGCATCACCGACATGGCGGCAATACCGGTACCGGACTTTGCCGTACCATAGGCAGCACCGAGAGCTGAAAGTAGAGAGGAAATGGGAACGAGAAACGATTAGTGACAAATCTGGCGAATCTTGGGTCTGTTGGAGCATATTGATGACTAAAGTTGATTTCAGTTTTCGAACTATTAGCAGTTTAAGAAATAAAACCACATGAGATATCTTACAGTTTTAACACAGTAAACATCTCTTTTCCAAAGCATTCCATCACAGAAAGCGTAATCCAGTTCATATGCTACTAGTAGAAGGAAGAAGAAAGCTTTTTCCTTCTATTAATAGTTACTTTCAGGATGCAAAAAAAAAACGTAGAGAGCGAGAAAAGTGCATCGATCCATTTCCTCTCTAGCGCTGCCGGGTAGGAGGAATTCAGGATGTAACGGGCAAAAGAATAGACATACATATTCGATGCAACATAAATCATTGCTCCACTCGTAGGCATCTCCCACCGGTGGTTTGCAAGATAGATATCGATCATATCACGGGCAATGGGAACGGAAACAAACGAGCGGACAGCGAAAGGAGCCAGAACGAGAGGGATGGGGGAGGGTGATTCGAGTCTCGGCATTGTTCTCACGTCACGGAGAACACACATCGGCCAAAAGAAAGATGTGTACGTCCTCCTTGCCGCCGCTTCACACACACACACACACACACACACACGTTCGTGTGGCCTTTAAATTGAACCGGGGAAGCTGGGCCGCGATCGTTCGTCCACGATTCGAGAGCATACGGGCGCGTGGTGAGTGTGCGTGTATTGATAGTGCCGCAACATGCCGGGGAAACATATTGACCGTGGTGATAACACACCCGTCGTCTGTTGTGTCGAGACGAGAGAGGCTTCTCGACACGAAACGAAGTGTCTTTTATGCGGAATCGAGAAACCGAATTGGATGAATCATTTCTACCACTGTGGGGGAGAAGAAGAAATGAGTTGTAAAAATAGTTTTGGACAAAAAAAAATCGGTTTCCCTGATAGCCACTTTAGGGAAAGATAAGATGTACGATGAGGCTCTTTGCAAAGCGCATCGGGCGGCAGTGGAACAGGTCACATGATGACATTCCGCGGTGACGGAGCAGGGTAGGGTGGGCGCGCATTACGCACTCGCGGGCTCCAAGCGTTTCGCGGTGTGCGTGTTGCTGCCGCGGCTGATGATGTGTTGTGTTGTGTAGCCGATCACGTGAAGATCGGGCCCGCAAGTGGCGTAGTGTGCGAGAAGGTGCACATAACCAATACAACACCAGGTAGAGGCCAACAACAGCACAACATCACAATCGCCCAAGGGTGCGAAAGCGAGTACAAAATGAGCATTGAGAAACAATAATACGTATTTGGAGCGTGTGACTGTCTGTGTGAGTGTGTGTATGTTGCAGGTGGTGGTTCCTCTGGAGGAAGAGGAACAGCCAACTATGCGCGTTCACATGATCACTTTCGCGAAAGTAATAGTGAGAAGTGGCGGCGGCGGCGATTTGCCCGTGTGTCTCGTATCGGGTGGTCAGATGATGGTTTTGGACGAGAGATGGCAAAAAAACGGCAAAGAAACGGTCGTCCATATCAAAACGCTTATGCCGCGCTGTTGGTTCAACTACACACCAGACTTGTTTCGACGATAAGACTCTAGAGATGTTTTGCTTGATGGTGTAGGGAGCGAAAGAGAGAGATAGAGAGAGAAGAGTAAATGGGTAAAACCACTACACCACCGTTTTAATAATGCTGACAGATTGAAGTGTCAGAGTGGTGCTGAATCATAGCTGCCGACACTCGGAAGTTGGAAAAGGGGCTCTCGTAAATTAAACGCCTTTCTGTTTCAAGTTCATCACAAAAAGGGGCTTTGGGAAACACAATTATATCATATGGACTTATATGACTTATATAATTATATCACATGGAGCAAAGTTAGCAACATGTGACTCAAAGGCAACATTTGTTGGCAACGGACAAGAGAATGTCGCCTGCACCTTCTTGCACCTTAATTTTTCTGCATCGTAACAGGTTCTTGTGACTTCAATACGTTTAATTTGATGCTTTAAGGGCGACAGAGTACCCTCATCTCCACGAAAAGCCTGACCAATCTATCCGTCATTTATGTTCGCTATTTCTGGATGTTACGATTAAAAATCCTACAATTGAGGAGTCTTTTTCAAAATTCAAGGTATTAGATTAAAAGCTGCTACAATAGCTTGCACTAAAGATTGAATCGAAATTCCTAACCGATAACCTTAGCAGTTCTTATGCTTTTACAATGTCATTACTTATTCAGAGATCTACTGCAATCAACCTAAATATTGAAACAGCAGCCAAGCGAGCGGGAGAGAACCTTCGGAGAGGCGTAACCAGTGTTGCAGTGCAATTTTCATCAGAGGAAAGTTAGTGGTCTTATCAATTTGGTCGTCACAATAGCTATGAGGTATTGGCATTTTTTTCTCGTAGAACTTATTTTCTTGTGACAATACGGCCACCAAGGCCGTCATACTTAGAAATAAAAAAAAAACTTATTTTCTTGTAATTTGGTGCTTCTCATTGTTAAGATCAAACAATCTACATCTCCTATCTGCGCCTGTTAGTCAGATACTAAAGACAAAAATGAAATCTAAGTATAGAACTGAAGATTTCGATATTTTACTGCCTTTTATACAATTACTTTACATGGAAGAATCCACGGCAAAAAACTCACAAAAACCCCCGATCAACTGCAGTCAGCCGAAATATTGAGGCAGCAGCCCAAGCGAGCGCGAGAGATTCTTCGGAGAGGCGTCGTTAGTGGTGGCGTAGTGGAATCTTCACCAGAAGAAAAATCGATAATCCTCATCCTCATCGCGGAGCGAAGCCTCTCGTCGTGGCCTTATTATATCCCCCCACTAACACACACATACACACACACACATTCCATTTGGAACTTAATTTCGCTAAAAAGCCTCGGAAAAGCAAACGCTCGCAAACATTACACCCACCACATGGGTCGGTTGGTTTTCCCCGCATAGATACGGACGGGGCGTAGGGCGCCCACCGTCATCACGCCAGTCGATCATGTGACAGAGATAATCACATTTAATGAGGGTGGCGGCAGCCAGCGAGGTGTGCGATGGACTGCTGCAAACTTCCATCGGAACCGCATATTGAAACGCTGCGAGTGGAAATTTTCGAAAAAAAAGCATTAAAATAAAACGGTTCTGTGTGATTTAGGAACTGAAGTTGCAAGCTGCAAGACCGTCCTTCTGACGAGGTGATGCGGAACTTGTATCAGGTGTAACACCTTCGGCACGGTGGGTCATGTGGTGCGTGTCCCGTGATGCGAAGGTTTCCTTCCTAAGCAGTCGTCACACAGCTTCCGGAACTTTTCACATTACCCATGAAAAATGTATCTTTTTTCGTGAAAACACCCAAGGAAGAGCCCCACACTTTTCAACGGCAAGGATGTGCTACCTCGACCGAGTGTGGGATTCACGGCGGAGAGAGGATTTAGTCGTTTCCTCTCGTGGCACGCACACACACTCACAAGCGCGCGCCTACAAACGCAGCATCGTAGTAGTCCTTGGCCCCAAAATCAATAACAATCCAAGCGCGTTGAAAAGCTGGCAGGTTGGTCCGTGTGGTCCGTGTGGCTTCTCCTTCCGTCCAGAAGCGCATGCCACCTTCGCAATAAAATTAACGATGGTGTTACCGACGCTTCTGGCTCCCTGTTTTTCTCGCCTGATTCCTGGTTTTAGGTGGTTTTTCCTGCCCGAGAAGGACACCACCTTCGATGGAGCTGGTAACCTCTCTTCTCTCTCTATTTCAGTCGCGCCCGCGCTCTCTAACTCTTCGTCTTTCACGGTTTGCTTCGATTCATGAAAAGCACACTAGTGGCTCCTTTTCCATACGCACTTTTTTGCGGTAGATGCATTTTCTTCTGCTCAAAGCTAAACAGAAGGCTCTTTCTTGCATATATCGTCACCAAAATCCGCACGAATATGGCTCGAATTCGCTGCTATTCGAGGGCGGGCATTTCGTCATCTTTGCAGCAGAGAACATCCTGCACAAACTCCATCGCCTAATTACGGCGAGTTAAGGCTCTCCGCCGTCTGCTACATCCATCTTCTTTCCGTAGGGCTTTTTCCTAGTTGAATGGGGGCTACACCGCTGCTTCTCGTTCGGGAGGGAGGAACATTCGTCAAGAGATTCGCGCAAAAACGAAAAGTGGTCACGAGGGCACTTGCGCGCACACACGCAGCACGCACACACATCTATCGATGCACACATATACACACATACACACACAGAACAGAGAGGGAGAGAGATACACACAGCGGAATATGCACGCGCGTACACATCCACACACATGCACACAGCGGGACACGGGGTTGGGCTCACATGACACCACGGCTGCGGAGAAGAAAAACGAAGGTCCCCTCGCCCACTCCTGCTGGCCTCCTGGCCCGTCCTACCCCTTGCGATGGCTCGGATTACGCATTTTCAACCAGCGGAAAGCGTAGTTTTCCCCCGTGGACGGTGCTGTCGTCTGCTGTTGGAAATTCCAACCGGACACGGAGCCGCGCGCGCGTGTGTGTGTGTGTTTGTGGCCGAGTGCTCACGTGTGCGTGCGTGTGTGTGTGTTTTTCTTCTTACCGCTGAAAATGATAGCAGCTGCTGCGCCCATAACTCCGAAGAAGGGCGAGTAGACGGGGTTTTCTTCCGGCAGGGCCATTGTTGTTGCTGTGTGTGTGTTTTTGCTTTACGCCGAGTTACTTTACACCGAGAACTGTGTCGTTTTTGCTTCACACAACTGCGACTACACACCAGGAGGCAGAGACTACTCGGGAGAGAACCGACTCGACACACTCACTGAACAAAACGAATTGTTACTTGGGAAACAATGAAATTCTTATATCATTTCCACTGAGGTGCGTCGGCCGGGTTAGGACGTGGTGTGCGTTGGCTCCCGAGCACTGACGCGCCGTTTGACGTTTGCCGAGCACGTTTGGTGGTTTCTTGAGCGTTTTGGTTGAAATTATGATTGAATTGCCACGCAGTAGCATTTCGTAGGAATTCAAATTAATTATAGTTAACTTATTTGTGTTAAAAACGTGTGTTTTGTGACAAAATATCCATACAATAACATATAAACACAATCCAGTGCAGATCACAAACGTCAAATGACGTAATGTCAAAGTGCGTGAAATTACAGAACCTTTCCCACATACAATCCTTCGTGCGGTAACCGTGATTACCTGGTAGCCGAGTTCAAGCTGGATTGAGGATGTTGATTACTGATGTAGATAGGACTAGTTGTTTCGAGTGATTATTTTCCGATAAAACAACAGTTTTTCTCAGTAGCTGCACATTTTAAGATACCGGATCCTCTTTCATTGCACAAATCGTCATGTTCTACTGTTTTGCTAGCCGTTATGCACGTCTTTCAACGGAATACATCACCGTTGCGAAGGTTCCCCATTTCGAGCCAGCTTCAGTTCACCGTACATCGGTCATGTGGTAAACTTTCTCTTCGCCAAACGAGCATATTGTAGCAAACCTCAATGGATCCATCGTTGGCGACCGCTTTGATGGAGCTTCGAACAATTGGGGGTGCAAATAACGTCGTTGAAGTTTCAGTTTTACTTTTATTGGAGTGATTATTGCTAAAATTCGATTAGCAAGAGGTTGGCAATGGATGAAAAGATGAGCGATTGATGGTAAGATATAAGCGTATCTCAACCCTCGAGCGCGTTGCTATAAACAAACCGTAATCACTCCTCCGCTAGCAGTTTCTCCACCCTTTGCACCGCTATCACATGACCTGCTCAGCACTTGCTATCCAAATAGACAGCGCTTCCTAAAGCTTCGTGTACACGCTAACTACTTGTAGGCGGACGAAAGTGACGTCTACCGATTTTCCATTGTTCCTTTCCAAAAAGGAAGTATACTTCCTTTTTACCATATTTTATGTTAAACAAACACCATATCATATTTTCATCGCCCTTGCAAGGCTTGTTAGACAAGTTAAGATAGTAGTTAGGATACAGTGTCTAATAACATGAGCCGCGACAGTTATTAGACGGATATTGGAATTAGCTGTCTAATAACATTAATTGCGACTGGTATTACGGTGGCTCTAGACGACCACTTTAGAGCTCGCGCCGCGAGCCGCGAGCTTCGATTTTGTACTAAAACACCTGTCAAACTGACGTGGTTTTCCGGATTGTCGCGGCAATTTTTAAGTGGTCGTCTAGAAACCGAATGTCGCACATTTTTTGTGCGAATGTCGCCATCAAAGTAGCACGATCTATCTAGG